>OX439139.1:193500801-193854875 GCA_949318255.1 Pollenia labialis | reverse complement strand
TTGTGACGAGCAAAAGTCGGAGCCCTCGTTTTTGAGTCACATGCCCTAGACTTCACCTCCGTACCAGACCAACCTGGCCCAAGATGAATCATAGTTATTTGAATTTATTATTATCTTTTGTATTACACCGGTATTTGAATTGACCGTTATTATTTATTTATTATATTTCTAATGTGAATTTACCCATATTATTTAGTATTATATTTTTATTCATTTTTCTTACCGCGAATGAACGCCCTAATTTGTCTATTATTATCATCATGAATGATTATATTGTAAATTTATTTTGTATTTCTGAATTATAAAATAAGAATGAATTCATACCAATGTCATTGTATATTAGTAATAGTTTTTGAAATTAACGGACCAACGACTCCGGCCATCTAGTGGCGAGTAGAGAAGAATGGGACACGACAACATACACTTATGAGCAACCATGATAATTAATTACCTTAGTATGTGTGTATAAATGTACACCGGCAAACAGTATAAAAGCGGAGTACGCACCATTAAGCAGGGGAGTCAGTCGGCAGCTGGCAAACGGGTAAGGTCTTTTTTTATCTGTGAGAGGTTATACCTCTACAGCTAACTAACATCTAGCGATCGTCGAAGAGAGGTTATACCTCTTTCGTGTGATCCCACTCGTTGCCGGTAAAGATTGCAAGGCAAGAGAACAGCGGTGTAGACTAAATTCTCTTGGTTTGTTTTCTGGCTTTTCTTGGCTATCGTGAGGTAGTATCCGAGACCGGGGTGATACCGCATTTCGAGAGAACAGCGGTGTAGACTAAATTCTCTCGACGTGTAGTAACACCCATCGCCGGTAGAACAGCTGGTGCGAGGTTATACCTCGATCGCGCTGTTCTCTCCGGAGTCTCTACAGTCGCACGCCTAGTGAGACTATTGTGTGTCGCGTCGCTGCCCCGTGTGTCGGTAAATTGCCGAGTGTGTGTTGTCGGTTTCGTCCCGAGAGTGTCGTGTCCGTCGTTTGGGGACTGCGTAATATTTAATGTGTTGCTAATTGTAGAATTTAGCTAAGAGACAACAAATAAATATACTGTGCTTACGATTTATAACGTTTATGAAAAAAGAGCGAGTACGGTGTTTCATTTCTCTGGTCATAAAATAAATTTTTTTTGTAACGAACCCTGGGAGCCGCGAGCTCTACCCCAGCATAAGGTGGAAAACACGTCGTTACAATGGCGCCCGAGCAGGGACGTTAGCAGCAAAGCTGTGTTAATCGTCTCAGACCAGAGAAACCACGACTCTTGTACGGGAAAGAGAAAAAGAAGTTAAAAAAAGAGAAAATAATATTAAAAAAAAAAAGAAAATAAAATAAGAGTAGTATTACACTGAACTCAAAAGAAAAAAAAAAGAAGAGAGAAAATTTTTCGTGTGCGGGAAAAGAAAAACAACACCACCAACGGCAATTGAAAAAAAAAACAAAAACAACAAAATATTTTTTTTTCTACAAGAAGAAGAAAAAAAGTAACGGCGCGAACAAACCTTCCGCGTGTACAGTTAACCGACGCGAGGGAAAAAATGTATAATGATTGTAAAAAGTAGAACAATATAAAAACAATTTCTACATCTCATACCGCGAAGAAGATCGAAAGTAACGGGCACAAGACGCTAAAGAAAATTTCGAAAAAAAAAACAAATTACCAAGCGACAAACATAGTGACACATTGTGTTGTTAAAAAAAAAAAAAAAAAAAAAAAAATAGTACAGGAAATATAAAACAATAAATTCAAGCGTGAGAAGCGGTTATTGTGAGTTCCAGTTTTTTTTTTGACCAATCATCCCAAACGAAATGCTACGAACATCATGGGTATACTCCCTTAAAAGGGAAGAATTGGTATCATGTCTGAGGGAGTTCCAAGTGGACCAGACCGGCAACGTGGATGAGCTCAGAAAGCGATTGGCCAAGTTTGTCAGTAGCGAACACGAGGAAGCTGAAACACTACGTCTGGTGGAAATACAGGCAAAATATGAGCCAATGGTCAGTTCACCCTCAGTCAACCTCATGGTACCTGCCGACCCAAGCTCAAGGCCTAAATCCCCAGTAAAAGAAGAAGGCACCAAGACAATCCAGTCGACAGTGGCAGCCCCAGCCATCGAGACCAAAATGAGCATAATGGATAAATTGAAAAGATGGAATCTCCATTTCAACGGAACGAGCGATCCATTAGAATTCATTGAAAGAGCTGAGGAGCTGGCACACATGTATGAAGTGGATCTGGATCAGATACCCGCGCTGATGCCCGAGCTATTGCGCGATCGCGCCCTGGTCTGGTTTCGTAATAACAACCAACACTGGCCAACCTGGAATGGTTTCAAGGGAGACCTTGGAAGGTTCTTTCTACCCCCACGGTATTATGAAAAACTGGAAGACGCAATACACGGTCGAGTCCAGCGTCGAAATGAGGGGTTCAAGGCGTACCTGCTAGCGATTCAGAGTCTGATGAGACACTCAAAGCTAAGTGAGGCACAAAAACTGGAGAGGATTTTCCGGAACTGTCACCCGGATTACCAGTGGTATATCAAAAGGAAGGATTTCGCCACTCTAGCCGAATTGGTGACTTTGGCAGAAGACCTAGAAAGTATCCGGGGCCGATCCACGGGTCAGGGCTCAAACACATACTCACCTACGGGTTACCGCAGCGGGGAAAACAGAAATGGCACACAGAATCCGGGAAACAGCTATGGAGGGCAACGGAACTGAGGCGTTGTGTCCCTCCTGGTAATCAGACCTCAGTAAACCAGACGGCATTAAAAAGCGAAGAATCCCGCATAGCGGCGGCCATTTTGATAGAAGGAAAGCTGATAACCTCCACGATAGATACCGGGGCTACCCGAAACTACATGAGGACAGATTTCCTCAGTCATTTCAAGGGTCCATTCCAGCGGGTGCGGGAAAATTTGGAGGTCATACTGGCTGATGGTTCACGAAAACAAATTAATGAGGGCGTTCAGATAAACGTCACATTCGGTAGTTTGACCCGGTCATGTAGTTTTTTCCTAATGGCTGATTTTTTTGAAGAAACCATATTGGGGTTAGATTTTCTACGTACTTTTGGTACCACCATTAACTGCGCGGGGCTGTCTATAAATTGTGAGTTTAGTTCCCCCGAACCCACTGTCAGGGACGTCACGGCTGAACACGTGCCGCCACCATGCGCCATTGTTGCCCAACCTGGGGTAAGCGGATACCGCAGTGTGGCCGAACATGACCACAACCAACAACGACTAATACAAGACTTCCTGTACACGGAACTTCCAAAGTTTGAAGCCCTGAAGGGATTGTCCCACATTGCCACACATAAAATAGTGATGAAGGACGACCGACCCGTAAAGATCAGATATTCGCCCAGGAATCCAGCCATGCAGGCGATCATCGATGCCGAAGTCAATAAGCTGATTGAAAAGGGGTGCATTGAGCCCTCTAATAGTCCCTACAGCTTCCCGATAACTCTGGCAAAGAAGAAGAATGGCAGCTGGAGAGTATGTATGGATTTCCGCCAGTTAAATCTAAGGTCAGTACCAGATGCATATCCCTTACCCAGAATCGATTCTATTTTGAACAGGTTAAGAGGCGCAAATTATGTGAGTAGTCTGGACCTAAAAGATGGCTATTGGCAAATTCCGATGGAAGCCAGCAGTAAGAAGTACACTGCATTTGCCGTCACAGGCCGCGGGTTGTACCAATGGCGTGTGATGCCGTTTGGACTGCATTCGGCCCCCGCTACCTTTCAACGGGCGCTAGATAGCGTCATCGGACCGGAACTAGAGCCGTATGCGTTCGCTTACCTAGACGACATCATAGTAATCGGGCAGACCCTGGAAGAGCATTTGCGTAATCTGAGGGAAGTTTTCCGCCGCCTGCGAGCGGCCAACCTCCGGATCAACATTGAGAAGTGCGAATTTTTCAAACGAGAGACGAAGTACCTGGGGCATATTGTTAGCGGTGAGGGGGTGAAAACAGACCCCGACAAGATCGCCGCAATAAAAGGAATGAAACCACCCGGAAATATTAAGGAGGTAAGAAGTTTCTTGGGAGTGGCCTCGTGGTATCGAAGGTTTGTGCCGGATTTTGCCAAGATATCTCAGCCCTTGACACAACTGTTGAAAAAAGGGAAACATTGGAAATGGGGAACCGAACAACAAGCCGCGTTCGAGCTATTGAAAGAAAAGCTAACCACGGCCCCAGTTCTGGCTTGCCCCGATTTCACCCAAACATTCACACTGCAAACAGATGCCAGTGAGTACGGCATTGGCGCGGTCCTTACACAAAACCTGGACGGAGCGGAACGGGTCATTGCCTACGCCAGTCGACACCTCAACACGGCCGAGCGAAATTATTCGGTTACAGAGAAGGAGTGCCTGGCGATCATTTGGGGCATCCGGAAAATGAGGCCCTACCTAGAAGGGTACCAGTTCGTTATTGTGACCGACCACCTATCCTTAAAATGGTTGAACTCATTGGAAAGCCCTACGGGACGACTGGCTAGGTGGGCATTAGAGCTGCAGCAGTTTCGTTTCACAATTCAGTATCGGAAGGGCAAACAAAATGTCGTCGCCGACACGTTGTCCAGACAGCCCTGCGAAACACTGAACATGCTGAATTCCACAAAGAATAGCGAGGCGTGCCCATGGATCACGAAGATGGTAGGTACGAGAGGTCACAGAGGCACCTGATAAATACTCCGACTACTGCATCTTACATGGTCAACTATATCGGCATTTCTCAAGACAAATCAATGATGACGATTCCTGCCCGTGGAAGCTTTGCGTCGCGCGCCATCAAAGAAAACGGGTCTTGCAAGAAAACCATGACAGCCCTACCGCCGGCCACTTGGGAATACGGAAGACCATTAAAAGAATCGCCACACGCTATTACTGGCCCGGGATGTCCCGAGACATTAGTAAGTACGTGCAGAAATGTGATTCGTGCCAACGTCACAAGGTGAGCCAACAACAGCCTGCCGGCGAGATGCTGACAAGGATTCCCGAGGAACCCTGGGCAACAATATGTGCAGATTTTGTGGGTCCCCTGCCAAGATCCAAGCATGGGTGCACCATGTTATTAGTGTTTATCGACAGGTTCTCCAAATGGTGCGAGCTAGTACCATTGAGGAAGGCGACCGCGGAGGGGCTCGTAAAGGCGTTCAGAGAACGTATCGTCGCCAGGTATGGCGTACCAAAAATCATTATCACCGATAATGGCACACAATTTACTTCCCACGTATTCCGGAAGTGTCTGGCCGAGTACGGGGTCGCACAACAGTGCACTGCCCCATATACGCCACAAGAAAACCCCACCGAGAGGGCTAACCGGACAATCAAAACAATGCTCGCGCAGTTCACGGACCACCGACATAATAAGTGGGACGACCTCCTGCCAGAAATCATGTTGGCGATCAACACCAGTGTGTCCGAAACGACAGGGTATTCCCCAGCATTCCTTACTCAGGGTCGGGAACCCCGACTCCCTAAGGCCCTCTACGACGAAGTCACCATCGGCACCGGGGCTCATAATCCTCACCCCACAGCGCGGGCAGAGGAAATGAAAGAAATTTTCGAAATAGTACGACGAAATATGGCAGCCGCATCGGCAGAACAACAACGGCATTACAACCTCCGACGGCGGCCGTGGAAACCGCAGATAGGGGAGCACGTCTTGGTACGACAACACCCACTGTCAAAGGCAAGCGAAAGCTTCGCAGCCAAATTAGCGCCAAAGTTCGATGGGCCATACCGTATCAAGGGATTCGCGTCACCAGTGATCGCCTTACTGGAAACTCCGGGGGGAAGAGAGTGTCGTAGGGCACACCTGAGCGAACTCAAGCCGTACCTCGGCTGACCCTTACCTATTAAAAAGATTAAAAAAAAAGCAAATAAAAATAATATACATTTTGCAGAAAACCCCATACATTCTTGGCATCTCTTTTAATTTTTTTTTTTTGTTCCCACCCGTAGCATACAACCCAACAACCAGACCAGCATTGATGATGAGTTTTCAAGATGCAACAGAAAGTCGACTCCCTAGTGACAGTAGCAGAACTCATCACTGACCATTCATCCTCAGCATCACTACCGGTTAAACCACCCACATCATCATTCTCACCGGTGAAATCATCGGCATCGCCCGCACCGTCAAAATCATCATTCTCATCTTCACCATTCACATCGTTTTATTCGCCCACACCACCCAAAGCCACATCCATGTCAGACAGGGGTTACCTCTTTGTTTTTGGGGAAAACCGGAGGCAATGTGACGAGCAAAAGTCGGAGCCCTCGTTTTTGAGTCACATGCCCTAGACTTCACCTCCGTACCAGACCAACCTGGCCCAAGATGAATCATAGTTATTTGAATTTATTATTATCTTTTGTATTACACCGGTATTTGAATTGACCGTTATTATTTATTTATTATATTTCTAATGTGAATTTACCCATATTATTTAGTATTATATTTTTATTCATTTTTCTTACCGCGAATGAACGCCCTAATTTGTCTATTATTATCATCATGAATGATTATATTGTAAATTTATTTTGTATTTCTGAATTATAAAATAAGAATGAATTCATACCAATGTCATTGTATATTAGTAATAGTTTTTGAAATTAACGGACCAACGACTCCGGCCATCTAGTGGCGAGTAGAGAAGAATGGGACACGACAACATACACTTATGAGCAACCATGATAATTAATTACCTTAGTATGTGTGTATAAATGTACACCGGCAAACAGTATAAAAGCGGAGTACGCACCATTAAGCAGGGGAGTCAGTCGGCAGCTGGCAAACGGGTAAGGTCTTTTTTTATCTGTGAGAGGTTATACCTCTACAGCTAACTAACATCTAGCGATCGTCGAAGAGAGGTTATACCTCTTTCGTGTGATCCCACTCGTTGCCGGTAAAGATTGCAAGGCAAGAGAACAGCGGTGTAGACTAAATTCTCTTGGTTTGTTTTCTGGCTTTTCTTGGCTATCGTGAGGTAGTATCCGAGAGCGGGGTGATACCGCATTTCGAGAGAACAGCGGTGTAGACTAAATTCTCTCGACGTGTAGTAACACCCATCGCCGGTAGAACAGCTGGTGCGAGGTTATACCTCGATCGCGCTGTTCTCTCCGGAGTCTCTACAGTCGCACGCCTAGTGAGACTATTGTGTGTCGCGTCGCTGCCCCGTGTGTCGGTAAATTGCCGAGTGTGTGTTGTCGGTTTCGTCCCGAGAGTGTCGTGTCCGTCGTTTGGGGACTGCGTAATATTTAATGTGTTGCTAATTGTAGAATTTAGCTAAGAGACAACAAATAAATATACTGTGCTTACGATTTATAACGTTTATGAAAAAAGAGCGAGTACGGTGTTTCATTTCTCTGGTCATAAAATAAATTTTTTTTGTAACGAACCCTGGGAGCCGCGAGCTCTACCCCAGCATAAGGTGGAAAACACGTCGTTACAACATGACAAAACTTTATGACCTTTCACAAAAAGTTTAATTTAATTACCCTTTTATAACTTGTTTTAAAAATTAAACAAAAATCTAAGCCATCTTAAGGTTTTTTTTACCCTCCACCACTAGGGGTGAATGGGGGTATACTAAGTTTGTCTTTCGGTGTGTTAATACTTTTTAATATTCATTGCTGCAACATCGTCATAACTCAAAAAAATATATTTCGAAATAAAAGTATTTAAAGCAGTGTTCGAAAATAAATAGAAAATAATTTATCGTTCGATCACACATGCAGAAACGGTATATATTTTTTAATGTTTGTGTAGACGAACACAACCCTTATTGTGTTCTGTCCTTCGCTAAAATAACAGAACCATTGTAATGTTCTACAATGTATCTTTTGTACATTGATAAAGAAATGAACAAACAAACAATTTTTGCAACGACTGCAGCAAGAACAGCTTGTGTTTGAGTTTTGTTTACGAATGAACACTAATAAGCTGAACCGAACACAATGAAGTTTGTGGTTTTTTAAAAAAATCCGAACGGAATTAAATGTTCTCACCTTTTGTTGATTTGGATAAAAACAGTAGTATTTTTGTGTTAGAAAGATGATGGGATACGTTAATTTTTTTTAATGATTTTCTACACAAACACTATAAGCGATTGTGTTTTCCACAAATCTACCGAACACAACACTAAGGAGTGATATTTAGTGTTTATAAAAACCGCAAAAATTTCTAATACGTTGTGGTCAGTTTTAATAAGGTTTGGTTTATAATTTATAGATTCCATCTATAGCCCACTCCCTCTGTGGAGCGTATCAAAGATTCGGCACAGCTGAATTTAGCACTCTCAATAGTTTTTGTTATAATTAAAAACACTTTATTTACAGTTCTTGAATAACAGCGTTTGTCTGTAATATTAGTTTCAAGATTCAAAAGATTATTGTTAGAAATATTTTTAATTTGGGACATGCAGATCTTACACTCAAAAGAAATATCAATCCATCCGTACTCAAATCAATCCGAAGAGGTATTAATAGTACGGTGGGTAGGGATTTTCTTGAATCAAGTACAGAAAGATTGACTCAAGCACGGATTTTCAATCGCAAAATACTTCAATTATCCATATTCAATCCCGATTTCGTACTTGAAATAATCCGAAAATGAGATGGATTTAAGTAAAACTAAGATTGAATCAATCTCAAAATGCGCTTGATTCAAGAATTATAAAATTGCTTTAATCCGAATTTGTACTTGAAATAATCCGAAAATGAGATGGATTTAATTAAAACTAAGATTGAATCAATTTCAAAATGCGCTGGATTCAAGTATTATAAATTTGATTTTAACTCGAATTAGAAAGAAAAAATTATTATGATTGATTTACTTACTCGTATTACACCTTACAGAAGGATAAAACTTCAACATCATGCCCGATATGGTTTTAACTTAAGAAATCGTATGTACAAATGTAACCAAAAATATAAACTAAAGGAGAAACCAGACTTGTAATATACTTTTTAACCCTTCGTGGTACACATGAGTCTGGCCAGACCTTTTGTCAATGTGTTTCGGTAATCAAAACATGCGTAAGCCGGAGGGTTAAACAGAACGAAAAGTTAAATCTTTTTTTACTTGACTTGAGAATTTTATACTTATTTCACATTACAACTCTATGAAATTTTTCAAGAATGCGATTCACTTTCGATATAAGTTTTACTCATTTTGAATACTTTTTTTGACGAAAAGCTACTTTCGGGGATCACTTGATGGTTTTGATTTTACTCAAAGTTGCGTTAAGGGGTAGTACTAAAAAATCCACTTAATAACTGATTTTTCACCACTTGCCGGAGCGTTCGGCTTGAGAAAGAACTATATTTTGCTGGCAAGTCTGAATTCTTTTTCTCTTTGAACCGCTGTGAATAATATTGTTCTTGTTTTGAACCGAAAAAAATTAAAAAGGGAATTAAAAAGAAGTTGAGCATCAAAACATGTAACGTGTAAATTCAGACTAAACAAGGGGCGAGTGTATAATTTTTGCCGTATTATGCCCAAAAATTGCTACCTTAGTAGTGTGTTTGGGAAAATTTGTTGTCGAAACAACAACAATACTACAATAGAAGGTAAAAACATCAACAACAACACTACAAGAAGAAAAACATACATAAGCTTGCTTAAAATGTAAATATAAGAAGCAAAAATTCCCAAATTCTTTTTGCTTCAATTATTTAGTAAAATATTTAAAATTTTTAAAAAGGAATTCTTACAAAAGCCATATCGGGACGTGCTGCTGCTGTCCTATAATTGTGAAGTTATTCTGTAAGCAAAGGGGGGATACAACAAAAGTGAAACAAACATGTGTATAGGGTAAGTTAATAGTAATATTCTTTCCATCTCTGATTCTCTGGGGTAAGTGTTTAGGTTGGATTTAATCTCACTTTCGTATTTATTTCAAGAACGAATTAAGGATTAAACTAGCTAAAAACTTGTTGAATCAAGCACAGTTTAAGATTAACTTTTATCACTTTTTTTTAAATCAATCCCGTTTAGGATTTTAAGTACTGGAAACTTGATAACACCATTTAAGAAAATCCCAACTTTTCGCACTATTAAATACTTTGACTTGATTTAAATACGGATTTTTTTCCAGTTTAACTTAACCTTAACATAATAAATATTTTGCTTTGAGGTTGGTTTTGGTTTTCTCCGTTGAAACTCGTTTAGCATTATGAATTTGCTAATAATTTTACGAAATAATATCTCATAAAAATAATTTGTTTTATGACAGCAATAATTTTCACCCTAGAAAACATAAAAAAAGTAAAACAACTCTCAAGTGCTTCTCCTTTAAATGGTTAAATTAAGTATAATAATTTCAAAAGGTTGTCCTGCACTAACTGCTCCACACCAAAAGTCAATATAAAATTTAATCGTTTTTTTTTTTCTTTAACAATATGTTTTTGGTTTACACCAACAACTTAAAGGCGAATGTCCAAGTCAAATATAAAGTTTTTTGTAGATTTATATAAAAATAAAGTTTTAGTAGAAAACATAAAATCCTAAATTTAGAACTTATTTGTAGTCGTTTACTCGAACGTACAAGTGTAAAAATATATTCGTATAAAAAAGTTGTTTCCTACTTAAATTAGTTTCCCATCAACCAATATGTTACATTTAATGGGACCCAATACACTTTTCTATTGCTACTGCTGGTTCTACTCCCTCTTCTTGCAATTTTTCATTTCCTAATACCCTTCATTCCATTTACACTCCTTTTCTTTCATTTATTTTTCTTTTTTCTTTAAGAATAAAAAGTATTTTTGTCATATAATTTTTGTTGGGTAGATTTCGTTTTATCAAAAAATATTATTAGACTTGTATGGCTGTATAGGGATTTCAATTTGAGTATTTTCTATTAAAGAAATATGATGAAAAATATTTTTTATTTAAAGAAAATTTTCAAACATATTCCCTTTAATACTAACAAGGTTCGCAATATTTAATTAATGCGGTCAAATTCTTACTAATTTGAGGTCGCTGATTTCAAATCTAATCTCAATTTTTCTCTTTCAGCTCTATTTTTCGAGATATACCGTTATGTCTAAAATTAAGGCACTTTCACTATATTCAGTTAATAAAAAATCCGAAACTAGGCAACAATATTATCTTTAAGCCGTGCTTACATTTTTTTAAATATGCCCTGTAGTTTCAGAGATCGGTGCACAACTTTTGATTTTATTCACAATTTACTGAGAAAACTTAATATCGATTTACATGCAAAAAAAAAATTTAAATGTGTGCTTTTGTATGGAATTTTTTTCAAAGGTGTTTATAAAAGGCTAATAGCCTTTGAACACTTGCATACACTTCGGAGGATCGCATGGAAGATGTTGAAAATGTGAAATACGCGTTCACACTTGAAACATCTAACATTTACTATCAAATAAAATATGACACCATTTTTGAAAAAAACTTTATTTTTTTTTTAAACTTTTTTTCTACAAAAATGTCAAAAATTTAAAAGAAAATACCAAAATAAATTAAGAATTCATTTTGTTTTACAATATAAAAAAAATTAAGCAAAATAAGGCTTGCAAAAAAGGGAAAACTTGAGAAATTGTAACGCTGCTTTCAAAGCAAATGCAATTACGTCAGTGATGCCACAATAATAATAGGATTTATTGCCACTTTTCTAGTGATGACACTAAAATAATCGCAAGATTTAGAATGGAATACAATGAAATAGGAAAATTTTGTCAAGATGTTGAAATATGTATTTCTTATGGGAAAATTTCGCCATCTTCGAAAATTAATGTTAGATGTTAAATGTTGAATGCAAACAGCCAGTTTTTGACTTAAATAGGTACATATAAGTAATTAAATTAAAATTAATATATTTTAAGTATTCGTTTGCAAGACGATTGTCAAAAGTTCGAACAGCTGAGAAAAGAATTATTCTTATCAATAGGGAAACCATAAATATGTAATTGCATGCTTTTCCCTGTGTGACCAATGAAGGCAGTAACAATATTTTTATCGGTTTTAGAGCTTTCTACAAAATGTTGGCATATTTCTTATTGCATAGTTTTGAATTTTTTTACCTTTTGCAGCATTTTTTTGCACAATTGGTCAAAAGAGCATTTTTGCAGTACTTTTTAAGTATTTGGCACATATTTTACATTATACATGTTAAATTTGTTAGGTGCCTACAAGAACTTCCGCAGCGAATCAAAAAAAAAATCTTACATCTTTCATCTTATCGCAAAGATGATTAATAACATCTTCCCATAAGTATTGTACAGGGCTAAAAATCAACACATTTCTTCATCTTTAAAAGATTTTAGGGTCATCACTAGAAAAAACAAATAATTTTTTACCATCACTAGAAAAAAATACAAAAGAGCAGTACGGTAATATCATTAATTTAGTTTTTATTCGCTCTTACACGTGAAAATAAATATTTGTATGATAAAAGATGAAAGATGTTACAAATGTAAACAAGTTTTTTCATTTTCAACATCTTCCACGCATTCCTCTAATATGAACTCAAGAGTAAATAGGCTATTAAAGTTTGGTTAACAGATGGCATTTCTGTCTTCTTTTCTTTTAGTAAAAGGAACGTCTCAGAATCACTTTTTAAAGCGTTTTAATAATGCCCATCCGTCCATCTGGCTGGTTGGCTGTCCATGTAAACATTGTAGGCGCTAATTTAATGAAATTTCGTATGTGCATTTTAATTGTCATAACAACCAAGGGTTTCGGTCAACAATTTCACAGTCCTAATAGAAACTATTTTCTTAATAGTAAATAGCTTTAACCATCTTTCAAATCCTTAAATTTTTCCAAATAAATTTTTTTTAATGGAATATAAGACTTGATGTGTAATTTCATTTTTATTTTTAAAAAAAAAATATGTTTTCGATGATCAATAATACAATAATTTTAACCGATTTTTTTTTTTTTAAGTGCTTTATGTGCTTAAAATAGCACAGTAAACGCGTGCGATTGTAGCGTTCGTTACGCAGGATTTGCCCATATGCATTTTAACCCCATAACATGTTTTGATGCAAACCCTAAAATTCGTTTATAAATACTATAATACATGGAATGGCTTTAACGATTATTATTTATTTCCGGTTTTTTTTTTTAATCCAAATATTTTTAAATTTTTGAATATTTTGTTTTCAAATAAGTAAGTTTTATCAAAAATAATTTAATATAAATAATTTTGTTATTTGTGCTTAATTCCCAATTTTTATTCTTGATAAAAACAAAAAAATTTATTGTTGATGGGATAAGTTATTCCTATGCGCATTTCACTGCCAGATCATCAAGAAACTTTATCCAAAAAGATTTTAGAAAAACTAAAGATATTAAATCAAATAAAACCGTTAAGCGTATAAGAATTACACAAACAGTTCTACTTGTAACAATATCAAAATTTAACTTCAACCGACTATCAACTTTACCATGTAAGGCATAGACTTGGAAGTGTAGATGGCGATTATCTGCTACTCTTAATGCTTTATAGGTCTAACTGAAACACTTTTCTAGATAAACGATAAGGTCAAAGGCCCTTCCGATCCCATCCCGTTTAGTATGATTATATTTCCACCGGGCAAAAAGCATCTACTTATTTATAAAAGATCTGCTGCATAATTAAGCTCAATGTTGCACTTTGATACCACATCTCACAGCATGATTTTTAAAGTGTTACTTATAAGAGCTCTTTATAAAAAAGGTTGAATGCTCTGGCTCAAAAAGTTTTTAAAATTGATGAAAATAAGTGTTAACTTTGTATAAGAAGTGGCACTTCCACTTAAAATTTCGCCCATTGTTTTTTGCTGACCATTGGTGATATACTGTCAAAACTTTCCCTAACATTATTTCTTCTTTGGACACAGAATTTTTAAACTGAAGTGCGAATAAAATAGTACTTCTGATACAAAATAATTTTGGCTACTTTTTTTTGGCTTTTATTTATTTATTTATTTAATAAAATTAGGTCTATGGATTAATTCTTACAGCCTAATACAAATGAATATTTAACTTAAGTATAATATTATGCTTCACAATATTTACATCAAGAGAAAAATCAACAAATTCAAACATTTCATTAAAGCAACAACAACGAAAAGTTTTTATAAATAAGGGATTTTAGTACCGCATCGTACGACGTGGAATGTTAAATGATAATCTTCTTAATTAAAAATTGAAGCATACTTTTCCATTTATTAAGTTTATTACAAATAAGACATTTAGCATAACTCTGCGACTTTTCAGTGATGGCAAACGTATAAAGGATAATCTTGTAGAATATGATGGGAGATTATCATATCCTCGATATGTATCTCTCAGGCAAAAAAAGCAAGAATTGTTTTTGAATGGATTCAATATGATCATTATGAACCATATTATGTGGATCCCATACAATCGAATCATATTCCATGATTGGTCTAACGAGAGATGTGTAAAGTTGTTTAGTGACGAAAGGATCATTGAATTCTTTCGCCCAACGTTTAATAAAGGCCAGAGTACAAAGAGCCCTGTTGACAGCCATTGTTATGTGTTGAATAAAATCCAATTTTACATCCAGTAAAATGCCAAGATCCATAATTGTGTCCACTATCTCGATTTGGTAGTCACCGAGTTTATAATTATTTATAATACTACGTTTTCAAGAAAAGCGCATATGTTTACATTTCATTAGGTTTAATTCCTATATTTCTACATTTTGGTTAAAATTGTTTTTGTCATGGCAACGCTGATAGCATATCTTTTGTAAAAAATGGCTTAACAATTTCATTAGATATTAAAGCAAAATTAACCAAAGCAAAATCGTCCGAAGCAATGTGTAATTTTGTATAAGAAATATATCCCATATTTTTGACGATTTTTCATAATTTTTGTTTTTGGCGATTTTTCGTTTTTTTATATAGACAAATTCTTCACAGAAATTGTAAAAAATAAACTTTTGTTTTTATCATGGTATAATAAGAAATTTTGTTGTCAATTTCAAAACCCACATAACGTCAAACAAAAGAAAATATGGGAAAAAATTAAATCAAGCGTCAAAAATCAAATAAATTATTTTGACGTTACATGGGTAAATAATGAAAACTCTCCCTAATGAACATACCTGGTACTTATTATACTTATATCATTACTCACTTGAATACCGAATTCAAAATACCTACTCTCTACTTGAGTGTTGCCAGAAGTAGGGGAAAATCCCTACAAGTAGATATTTTTGATACTTAAATAGAAGCGCAGGGAAAATCGGACAGAATTTTCATAATCTCCAAAATGTAGGGATTTTTCGTCATATCGTATTATTTACAAAATAAATGCTGAAAAAACGTATTTTTAATGATATTTTATTGTCAAAATATACTTTTCGGAGTTGCTTGTGGTTTAAAAAGTTGGCGACACTAATATGTATGAATGTATGTATATGTTTTTTCTAAGTTATCATTCAATAGGTGTGATCCCGTACTGTTGGGGTAAAGTTTGCTATAATGAGAGTAAACAAAAATTTCTCTCACTAACAGACAAAAATGTACAAAAGTACGGAAACAATAAAAACCAAATTGCTGATACAAAAGAAAACGTTAATATGAAATATGTTCAAATAAATACATAAATGACACATTAACCCCGGGTCTCCACGTAGCAATATTTATTGCGGCAAACGTCAAATTTGATTGCTCCAAAAAATTTGCGACGTATAGACCGCATATTGCCATGAGTGGCAATCCATTGCGCAATGATTGCTATTCTTATTGCTTGAGCAATTATTGCTTAGCAATCTGCTGTAAAATCAGCTGTTATTTATCTGACATTTAATTTCTTTGTACGTTTTTTTAAGGCAAAGCAATTTCACGTGTTCTCCAGCAATATAGTCAGCAATTATTGCGCCATGGTTCTGCCGACGTTATTGCTTGTGCTTAGCAAAAAAAATTGCTACGTGGAGACCCAGCGTAAAGTGCATAAAATTAAAATTCAAGCATTTACTTACATATTTCAACATTTTATATTGTTTATTATAAAAATATTTCTTATATTAATTATTTTGGTTAACTTGCTTGCAGTTTTTTATTTATTTTTGACACAGCTGATTGTTTAACAATTTTATAAATTTGCCCAAAACATTACGGGCTACTTCGTGCATGAAGAAGAATGTTTTTCTCTTAAAAGCTCCACCTTACCAAACTTTCAGTACGGGAACAGTTTTCGGTAAGATTAGGATCCCGCGGGATCACATCTAATGTTGAAAGATGTAATTGAATTCAATTAAAAGTACATGCACATGTATTATTTTTTTTAGTTCTTTACTTATTTAATGTCAAAGCTTTAATATACATAAGTATGCATTCTAATAAAATTAATTTTATATATGTAACTAATGCTTTTTCTTCTATTTTAACAATAATAATGCGTAGGGATTTTTGTAGGGGAAATTTTTTCAACGTTTAGGGAAAATTCGGATTTTTATTATTTCTTCGAAAAATAATGAAGCTATAAATGAATATATTAACAAAATGTTTTAAAAAATAATAATAAATACTTAATATTGTTCTGGACAAAATTTGCAAACGCTTTCTTCATTGAAAATGTATGTGGTTTAAAAAAAATGTTGCTTTATTGTGAACACCAGTGAAAAAGTTGCTGCCATTGTGAACGAAGCTTAAGACAAAGACTTCCTAAGGGTTACAATGACGAAAAATACTATCTCCAGTTTTATAGTTTTTGTGATATGAACGAATAAAAAACAAAAACGTCTTGCTTTTTATTTAAACCCAATTAAAACAAATCTGTTAAGACTAATTAGCAGCCAATTTCATCAAGTTCAGTTATAATTGGCTATCAGTTATACCTAACTGTTAAAAACATATTGTTAACTGGAAGTTAAATTAATAGTTAGTTTCAGCTTAACTTGGTGAAATTGGCCAGAGGACTTTAAATGACTAACCAAATTTTTTGGTGCAATAACTTTAAAAAATACCTAAAAAATTATAGTTAATTCGTCAAGGATTGAATATTAAACTAAAACAGAAAATATTTAACATTTTACAGAATTCTCAGGATAATGGAAACTTAAAAATTATTTCTCGCTTTTCCGGATATGTAGAATAAATAACACTTTTTTTAAATTTTCAAATGCCTCCCAAAAGAAATGTTTACTAAACACAGCTTCACGTGCTATTCCCCATTTTTGCTTCGCACTTTTTTTCATTGTGTATTTGTTATTGTTTTCATTTATTTCGGTTACATTTTATTGTTATCAGTTCTTGTTTTCTATTTACCTATATTCTCAAAAATATGCTGGCTAATGAAATACAAAAACGAAAAGAGAAATAAGCAAACAATTAAAGTAGAAATGCAAAACACCGATAAGAATGCAAAACAACACACAAACAAAACAGCAAAAGCAAAACAAAAAATAACAAAAAAAAAGCATAACAGACAGATAAATTCGCCGTAAGCTTACAGCAAAAAATATACCTAAAAATACAACCCTGCATACGTACAGATACAAACACAAAGAAGGGGAGAGAAAACCGAACAAACCAGAAGATAGACACAAAGCAAAGGCAAACAAATAAATTTATTTTACAGATAAATTCGCTTCAATAGTTTACGTCGGGAGCCACAGACTAAGCGCAAAAAAAGGCAAAAATATCTACAGAAATTAAATAAATTAAGTTAAATTGACAATAAATACTAAACCATTTAGCATTAAACGGTGAAATTAAGCCCGAAAGTCATGGAAAACGTTAAATTCAGATAAAATACAAAAGCAGTGCAAAGGTTTTTGAGATTTAAAACACTCATCGAGCAGAAGAGGCAGCAGCAAAAAAAAGGCATTTGAAATTTAATCATGGATACAGGAGTTTGAAATGTACGAAATTGTATATTAAAAATTTTCTTAAAGACATCGTCTGGTTTTGAAATATTAAATTATTAAAGTTTTTTGTGTTAACAAAAAGAAAAAAGAAATTGTGTTAATGTTGTTAAAAAAAGTTTAATTAAAAAATCGTAAACTACAAAAAAAAGATGAGAAGAAAATTTTAAATTAGGCTGTGCCTTATTTTGGTATATGCTTATAAGTTTTTTTTTATTGTGTGCTGTTGTTGTTGTTTATTTCTCTCATTTCGAGTGTGTGTTACTTTTTTGTTGTATCTTCTTGCAACAAATCAATAAAAAGTGCTGCCAGCCAGTCAATGTTGTCAATTTGGTGTTTTTTTTTCGTGTGCAAATTTTTTTAAAAAGAAAAGAATATTAAAATATTTTAAGAATTTCAAATAATATTAATGTTGTTATTAAGAAATATGAATAAGAATATTCAAAACTTTAAAAAAAAATGTGTGGACAGAATTTAAAAACAAAGTGTAACAATGGACTAATGAGTAGTAAAAATTATATTGTTTTTTTTTTTAACTAATAAGATTTTGTTAGTCGTACTAAATAAGATTTTGTTTGTCGTGCTTAATTCCCAATTTTTATTTTTGATTATTTTTATCTTAAAAAAATTTTTTTTTTAAATAGAAAACTGTTCTTATAAAAACATTTTTTAATTTTCTTTTAAACGATTTCCTCAATTTATTTAAATATCAATTTATGTTCAAATTCGTTTTTCATGTCCAATAAATGCAAAATTATATGAAAAACTATATTCAAATATGATTTGATATTTAAATTGAATCGGTGAAATTGGCCATAAGTATGTAATATATCTTGCGTTTTTAACATGATTTGCATTCGCAAATTTATAATATAAAATTTTTTAAAATTATGTGTAAAACGCAAGTGAGTGAGTGAGAAATTATGTATATTGAAAACAACAATACAAAACGAAAATTTGTTTTTGTTTTCAAATAATTTCTCACTCACTTGCTTACGTTTTCTAAAAACAGGCAGTAAAGGCCGGGATACACGATTACGATTCATTCACACGAAAATCTGACGGAATTCTATCTGACATAAAAAAAATGTCTGCAAAATCTGCTGCCAATGCCACACAAATGATGCAAACTCAAACGACTCAGCTACTTTTCAAGAAAATGCAACTCTGGTAGGATAAAATCTATAAGTTTTTTGAACATTTTCATAAACTTTTCCAAGTCGGACAAAATTTTCAAAAAATTATGTCACTCAATTCATTTGTAAGCCATACGATTTTTTGACAAATCGTACGACTGAATAGGATAGTGTAACGCCGGCTTTAAATACACAAATTTTGACATAAGGATGAAAGTAGGTACTCCAACTGTTTTAATGTAAACGTAAACAGAATCTTTGTAGTAGAAAATTCATAATTTAACCAAATACCAAAAGTAACTTTAAATCCAACAAATTTCACAGAAATTATGGTTTTATTGAAGAATTTTTTACAAAAAAATTTTTTTTAATAAGTTTATTGTTAGCCAGAGGCTTGAATATAAATTTCACACACAAAACATAATCTGCATTAATTATCTGAAAATTTTAGGACTAAAAATTTACCTTAAAAGACTATTTTAATCGTTTATTCACGTATTTAGCGCAAAAAATCACTTCATTATTTTCGAAACGTTTCGTCAATTGTCCAGAAAGTGCGAGGTTGTGCATACCATTACGGTAATATGGAAACAAATACGGGTCTAACATTTCTATTTCAGAACCAACAATAACCGGGCTAGGCACAGCATAAGCGATATAATTATTAATCACTAGTGGCATTTAAGTTTTATTAAAATACGAATTTTTTTTTTAAGTCTCCTTTTTTCAATGCTATTGCCTGATTCTAGCGTTTATTTTAACACCATCTTCAAGTATTTGCCTTATTAGCATCTCTGTTTATGCATTCAATTTATTTTTCAACCCATATCCCTGCAATATGTTATATTCGTTCGTACTTTGGCTGGCATATTTGCTTGCCTCACACACTGCCTGTCTGCCAGGCGGTCGGCCTAGCTGTCCGTCTGTCCATCAATGTGTCTGTCCGCCTTTTGGTTTCTGACTTGTGTCATGTGTTGTTTAACTACTCTAGCGCGCAAAAAGTGGTTGTTCCATGTGTCATTGCCTTTATAACTTTGTGTGAAAATTATGTGTTGTCTCTCTCTCACATATTCCCTTAACAAACCCCTAAACAAAAAGCGGCATAATTTTTGTTGTTGTCAGTGCTGTTGCTGGTATTGTTGTTTTTCTTTCATTTCTTTCGACAAATTCGCTTTAAGTGTTTACATCTGGTTTTTCATCCAACAAATACAAGAAGAGAATAAAAGAGAATCTCGATGATAATTGTTGTTGTTACTAAAACGCACCCGTTGCCGTTATAATGTGTATTAGTAGGAGATTTTTATTTTTTGCAAAATAAAAAAAAATTATCTTTGTTTTATTTGGCTTTTTTTATTAAATAATTATTTGAATATAAATGAATTAAAAAAAAAGATGAATCATGTAAACTGTTGTCGTCAGTGTTGCCACTTTGTGGGTAATTACCCGAATTTGGTATAATTTTTACCGTCGTGGGTAGAGCGTGTGTAATTTCTCTTAGGTGTAATTCAGGTGTTATTTGAAATTCTTACTTTAGATACCCAAATAAAATCAAGATTCGATTTCAGTGATGACATTTAATTCTTTTAAATATTGTTACTAAAAACAGCACAGTCTTTTGGACCAAAGTTTCGGTTTCTTTTTAAGAAAAGACATCAATCAATAAATATATATTTTCAAAAGTTTCGTAATGAATTTCGCAAGATGGTCCCTTAGATTTGGATAAAGCTGCCTCTTATACCCCTGACAGACACAGCATTCGTATACTATACTAGCATAGTATACCACATGTGTGTCAACCTAAACTACAATTAAACCACGAAAAGAGTGGTACATATATTGCTGGTTTATGTACTACCAACATGTCAATAGTATAAATGTGATATTTTATTAAACACAGTTTTCTGGCTGTGCTCAGTAAGAATTGCAGTATGTATACCATGGTATGTAAACTATATGTCTGTCAGGGGTATTATAGTGATTTAGAACCTAAAGTTTATTGAAAAAAGTTGTTTAAACTGAAACCAATATTTCAACATGTAATTAAATTTATTTTCATCTGGCAACTTTCAAATGCTTTAGTTTGAAGAATATTTAACGCCCTTATCAGTTGTGAAACTGATTTACGAAAAGGACAGTTGTATAAAAACCAGCAGGCATTTTGTTAACTACATAAGGCTTAAAGCGTATTTTTTAAGACCATGAAACTTAAAATTTTAGACAACACAAAAATAAACAATTTTAACCGCAGATTAATACACTAATTGAAACTGATTTCAAACAAATAGGCACCGCGCCTGTCCTTGACGAAACGCCTTGCAGACGTCCAATTTTGTTCATCTTTTTTGAGCATTGCTGGCTGCTTGTTGACCTCCAAGACGTCAATTGCTGCTGTTTTATCAGCATAAACCAGTGAGTTTAATCAAGAGATGTCGCTTTGCACGGCCATGATGTCAAATTGACGGTTTATTTTCTCTAAATCAACACATCGCCTTTATTTGTGAATAAATAAGTTGCGTCAGTTTAATCATGAAGTGGCCTATAAGTTGCAAAAATCGATGGCTGATTTTAAAGTTAATTTGGATAATTTGGTGGCGTTGTTCAAGCATGAATCTCTTCATGATGATGTGCCTGAGAAAAAAATTGAAAGCAGTATGACAGTTCGTTTGACAGCTAACCTTTCGTAAGCTCTAAGAATGGCAATGAGCATTTTAAGCCTTCCTAGATATATGCAACCAACTGTGGAAGCTTATCTCATTATATTAGGAGTTTTATTAATCCTTTTTTGTTAATTTATTTAAAATTACAATATGAATCTTAACAGTTTGACTAATATTGATCTTCTTTCAATGAGTTTGTTGTGTTTTTGCTTCTTTTTCTTTTGCTTTTTATTAAATTAAACTTCAATTTTATATCAGGTGTAATTTCATTTAAATCGGGTAATTTTGCTTCAGCTCAAGTGTAATTTTGAATTTTGTTGGTGGTAACACTGGTTGTCGTTTTCTGGTTTTAAGTCTATCGGGAGCAGCATTAGGGGGAGCAACGAGAGTAGAAGTCAATATTTTCAATAAGAAAACTGTTTAAGTATGTAGGTATTGTGTTTAGTGCAGGGATGTGAAATTATATTACTTATTCCAACATGTTAAGATATTGTATGCTTTTGAAAGGGCGCAAAATAAGCACGTTGACTAACATTAATTGAATAGAGTGATTTTTTATTTTTCTTTTTAATTCCCTAAGCTAATTCCGCGATACCCTACGTTTGTCTGCAGGAATCTTGCTACATATTTGAAACATCTGAAAACAGAACTAATTATTTTTAAGAAAAATTTTATAACTATGTACCTATACCGTTTTCAATATCGATACCGCTTAAAATTGAATACCGGTTGCCAACAAACATTAGCTCAAGTGTCGAAATTTTAATTTGTTTCTACTCTGCAAAGTCTTGTGAAATTCGGAAAATAAAATTTTTTTTATATTTTAGTGAAAAATTTCTTTAAAAAATTTTGTAATCTTAGTCGCTCCTAACCTTGTTTGAACATTCTTGTTTGGCTTGGTTAGTCCTAATCTAAGTTTATAGAGGTAAAAAATAAAGTGTGTCACGCATATAGCATCGTTCCCTTACCTCAGGTCTACACTAAAGACAAATACATATCTCACCTAGTTAGCAATAACGTCGGTAGAATAGCAGAGCAATATTTCTTATTGCTAAGCTTATGTTAAAGGCATGGGAAAACGTATTTATGTTAACTTATAATTTGAAAGAAATCAAGAAGGAAGGTGCAGTGTAAAAACTGGCGCAATTTGCAAAAAAAATATTTTTATTATTATAAATTCTTTCTTATTCGACTTTATTATTTAAATGCATATTAATTTGTTTAAGCTTGAGGTCTTTTTTTATATAAAAATATTAATTTTAATTAATAAAATAAATTAATATTTTTATATAAAAAAAAGAACTAAAACTTAACAGATTTATATAAATTTAAATAATAAAGTTCGAATAAGAAAACAAATTATATTAATATAAATAATTTTTGTAATTTTATTTTAGTGTTTATTAAATTCTTTAATTTAACTATTTTACTACAATTATAATTTGCTACTATTTCACAAATGTAATTTCTTTTTCTTCTTTAATTTGCTTTGTTTTGTTTCTTTTTTTCAATTGACAACAACATTTGACGTTTTATGTTAGCAATAATTGTCAATGAAATTGCCGGCAATACATATAAAGTTGCCTTCTACACTTGTCTACATTAACGATAACATAATTTCGACATGTACTGCAATATGGAGAAATCCTGCGTGACGAACGTTACATTCTCACGCGTTTTCTAATTCATATATACACATTTTTTGGTCTTTAAAAAGAGATAGCTTCAACTTATATATAGTATTTAGTGACATTAATATGTACTTACGAATGGCATATATCATAATTTCTTAGGAAGTATTTGTTGCGAAATAATTGATCACAAAGTTTTGTGACGCACGCTACAAAAAGTGAAAGTAAGTTTAAAAGTTGTAGTTAAGCAAATTTTGTATCATAAGGTATACAACATCTTATTCCTAAAAGAAAGCTGAATATTAAAGAATTCTTAAATCACCCTCGCCACACAACGCACGCTACAATTTTCCGAGTAGAATATAAACTAAATTTTATTTATTTTAACAAAACAAATTATATTTTTATGAATTGCATTTCTAAAACTAATTTTGTGTTTATTAATGATTATCAATTTTTTTTTAACGAAATTTATATTTTTATGTTAAATTCATGTATGTATAATATTAATAGATCAAGGGTTGGGTAGGATTTGGCAAGAATTATTGTATAATTGATCACCGAAATGCATGTTTTTGAATATATACACTCACAATATTCTGTACGTAAAATTAACTGAAATTGTAATATAAAATAAATGAAAGTTCAATTAAAAACCGGTCTACCTATTTTTCATTTATTTTTAACAAAAAGTTCATTTAATTTTTACTGTCAAAAATTAAACACCATATTCCGTAAAATCAAATAAATATTCAGTTATTTTGTAAAATTTTACTGTCAAAAATTCAACACCATATTCAGTAAAAACGATTAAATATTCAGTTATTTATTAAAATTTTACTGTCAATTTTTTAACTGTCAAATTGACCCCATAATCAGTAAAAATAATTAAATATTCAGTTATTTTATTAAATTTTCGTTTACTCCACAAAAGAGCCGAATTTCTTAAAAATACCAGACACCTGTCCGCTTGTATTTCTTATAAGCAAGAGAGGGAGAATATTTTCATTTACTTACCCAGTTACACACGTTTGTTTTACTTTTGTTGTACTGACCACGTTGTTTACAGAAGAACTCTCAATTATAAGACACCAGCAGCATGACCGATATGGCTTCGCAATTATTTTACTTTTACAATTTGATGTATTTAACTAAATTATTTCAACAAATAGAAAATGGGTATTGCTTACACAAAACAAGCAATTAATTTTTTATAGATAAGTAAAAATTAATTTTTGGTGGTAAAATTATATAAAATAACTGAATATTTAATTGTTTTTACTGAATATGGTGTTGAATTTTTGACAGTAAAATTTTATAAAATAACTGCATATTTATTTGTTTTTACGGAATATGTAGTTAATTTTTTGACAATTAATTTATAAAAGATAACTGAATATTGATTTGTTTTTACGGAATTCGCGGTTGAATTTTTGACAGTAAAAATTAAATGAACTTTTCGTTGCTTTAAATTACATTTTTATTTACTTTAACATAAAGAAGAATTTAACTCAATCAACGGACAATATTAACTGCAACTGAAAATCCGTATTAATATGCACTTAGTTTTTTAAATAACTGTTAGAATCAGTTAAAAATAAAATTGCTTGGAATTTTAAATGTTTATTTATTTAAAAACGACTGAACGGAATAATTCTTAAATAAACTACAGTCCGTTACTGTAATAATATTGTGAGTGTAAAAATGAAATTATACATCAAGTCTTATATTTCATTAAAAAAAGTTAATTTGAAAAGTGTTTGGTAGGTGGACAGTTTCTGGGATTTGGCCATATATGGCGCAATAATTATTTCTGGTACAGACGGGCAGTTATCTTAATTCTTAATTTAATTGTAAAATTGGTTAAAGCGTTATCAATTTTTCGGTTTCAAAAGTAAAGTTAAACAAAACACACATAAAGCTTTAATTTTGGTGAATCTTCTATTTCATTATTTTTTTCTTAATAGCCCAATGGAAAATATTGAAAGGGCCGCAAGTTGGAGGCCTTTACGAAGGCCTCTATACCCATTGCTAAAAAATTCGCCTTGTATGATATCCTGCCTTCAAAAGTATGCTTTCTAGAAGGTATAAGTTTATTTTTGAAAGACCTTCCCAAATATTCTGTACACATTCGCTACTCCTTTCTGAAGGAAGGGAAAAAGGAAAATGTTAAATTTTTTTTTTTTGTCTTTAAGTGACTTTCCTTACACCCTTTGGAAAGGAAACGAAGTTGTTATTTAAGGGAGTGTGGTAAACCTTGCTTTCAATGACAACCTGTGTTAAAAATAAATAAGTGTGTAATGCGGAGAGGAGGGCTTGTGTCTGCTAAATAAGGCCTTTCATTAGGCATCATCTATCATTCCTGTTACCGTTGGGAATGCTTGCCATTACGTAGTTTTCGAACACTTTTTCGCACATTTCATGCGGCATATCGGCGATAACATCACGAATGTTGCTTTTCAAATACTCCAATATTAGGAGATTATCCGCGTAGACACGGTAGCCCCACAAAAACTCCGAACGCATGATGTTGGTGGCCAATTGACGTCGCCAAAACGTGATATTATGCGTTTTGTAAGCCAAAATCGGTCGTATTGTGTGGCTCGTGGCACAGTCTTGTTGAAACCATATGTGTTATATTGTTTAGTTCATAATCTTCAATTGTTGGCAAAATAAGTCTGTTATCATATGGGCATAGCACCTAATTGCTAAGAAGTCGTGGAATCCACAAATTCGGTTTATCCACCACACTTTCACTAACAGAAGCGATACTTTCGGCAGTGCGCACAGTGCGATGATGATTACGCCTGCCCAGTAACACTCACCACATCTTTAACTCTTCCAGTCTCTTTAAATTTCTTTACAATCTTGCCACTTTCGTGCACAGTAGGTCGATTATCACTCCGAAAAGTGGCCACGTTTGGACCACCACTTTACGCATTCTTTGATTGTTTAACGATCCATATTCGGAAATAGAAAACCTGTCACTTAATAAACGACACTTTTAACGGCTGACTGCCTTGCCAGACCTGTGGTTTTGAAACCACTAAATGCATAACATTGCAGTTATACCGTTATAAAAAAGTATGTACCGGTATATGCAATCGGTATAATTAAAATACCGTTAACGAAATAACAAATAGTTGAATACCGATATGAAATTCATTTCAGTGGCCAACCTTGTAAAACTTTTAACTTCCTACAAGAAATATTTAACTTTACATAGTCAAGTATTTTTAATTGAGATTTTATGGTTTTAACTTCATAACCATGACAACACTTTGGTTTGCACGATTATAATAATAGTAATTAATCGAACCCTATGTTTTAGATAACCATATTATTGTCACCGTAAACCATATTATGGTTAAATTAGCCTTCCATCAAGAAGCCACAACCTTTTTATGGCTGCCTCTAAACATGTTATGGTAAAATATGACAATAATTTGTTTAAAATTAACAATACTATTTTGCTATTTTCCAAGAACAACATGCTTTGGTTGAAAAACAGCCATGATATTATAAGTCTTAAACATATTTTAGTTACAATTAACCATATTATGTTTGGAGGTAACCATTATATGGTTGAGGCTGCTTGATGGAGGACTAATTTAACCATAATATAGTTGTCGGTGACACATAGGTTAGGTTTGGTTAAGAAGGGTTATGTGCCCAAGGGCACACTTCCACCCGCAGACCAATGCGGTCCATTGTGAATCCCTTCAATGAAAAAAAAGGTGGAGAAAGAGAAATGTGAAGAGAAGAAAAAAGAGGTGGATTGAATATATTAAACATAACATAACATAACATGGTATAATAAAGATAACATGTTTAAAATTTCCTTTAAAAATAGTTTTGTATTTAAAAATGTTTTTTCTCTGGGTGTATATGATATTGCTTTCAAATAAAAGATTGTTAAAAACTGTACAAGACATATTTTCTAGTTTTTACTGCATATTTAATGCGCATAAAAATCTTGTTTAAGTGCTTTCCCTGTTAGTAACTTTATAATTAAATTTTATCATGATTTCCAGCCCTGGTTTAGTAACATGTGTGTTTTGTTCTCTTGTGCTCTTTTATAAGAGTGTTATATAGATTTTTTTGCAAATCTCCTTTAATTCTGGTATCCTGAACACATAAGTTTGCGTATTGTTTTCTTCTTGTGTTTTGTAATACATTTTTTTCTTCACTTCGTGTTTTTGACATTTTAGGATGCATGACCTTTGAGCTCTTAACTAATGGCCAAAAAAAGTTAACAAAAAATTTTATAATAAAATTTTTTTTAACAATTTTTATTTTCTCTTTAAAAGAAATAAGATACATATTTTCTTTTTTATTACTAAAGATTTATTTATACATAGGTATGCATATACCCACATATATATGTACATACTCTTCTAGATATACATACTTACATATTTAACGAAATTTTCCGTTAACTTCCTTTTTTATTTTTATTTTAATTATAAAAGCTGTCATTTTCAAACAAACAATTTTAATTAGAAAACTGTATCCCTTGTGGTAAAATTCATTAACCCAATTTTTTTTTTTTTTTTGCTAAACTTTACCCACATTTATTTCAACAATTAACGCACTGTGTTCAAGAGCCGAGTGTTGCGTTTGTTATGCCGCTCCTAAATGAATAATTAGAGCAAAATTAATATTAAATTATTCATATTCATTGATACAGGAACTGTTCAATTAGATTTTAGGAAGTATTATATTTGTTTGCGATGCATGCAAACAAATTATTAATTGTTTTTAATTCCAGATTAAAAGATAAAAGCAATAAGAGAAAATAGATGAAATTATGTTGACAGCTGTCATTATGGCAGTTCTAAAGTTTGGAAAATTTTGAAGACATTTGCACAGTTACAATAATTCTAATGAAGTCTTTTACACCCTCCACCACTAGCGGTGAATAATGATATTTGGTCATTTCGTGTAAAACTTTTTGAATATTCATCTAAAACCCCATATGGCTATTTCCAAAAAAACGTCAACCCCAAAAATGGAAAAAAAAGTTTTCTTTTCAAGATTTATTTAGAGAATTGCTTATATTTTTTTAATATATGCGTATAAATTAATTGACTCCAAAAAAAAAGATAAATGGTAAACGAAGTACTACAACTTTTAGCACATACATACTTGTGTATATTAGAAAATATGCATTTGGAACAACAATACTCTAATCTAAGGCATATTTATGATCTGAAAAACATTTTTTATTAAGTTTCTTATATAAAGGATTATAAATAGCAACATAAAAAAATTTTAAATCATGGTGGAAAAATTGTCCCGTTTACAATTTCTTTAACAATTTATTTAAAAAAATGTAATTCATATTTTATTTTGAAATCGAAACCATAAACCCTAAAACATTAGTACGCAGCATTTTAAAATTAATCCCAATAAAATATTGTGTCAGGTTTCGCAGAAATCGCTGTTTAAACGGTTACCCATTAAAACCCACTTCCGTTTTTTGTCCCGTTTACAATCACTGGTTTTTTGCAATTATCTCGGAAACCACGACAGTAAGCGAAAAATTTAATTTGCGGAAATTAAAGAGCTAATTGAGAGTTAAAAGAATCATTAATTTAAAAAATGAAAATCAGGTTGTTTTTTACAGTTTTGTCAATATAAACGTGTGCGAATGTCCCGTTTACAATCTTGGAAGTGCCCATATACTAATATTATTAAGCTGAGAAGTTTGTTTGTTTCTACGGTCGTAAGACGTAATTTCCGGAACTGCTGGTGAGATTTTAAAATTTTAAATTTGTTCTTACGGACCATTGCCACTAAAGTGCTTTGGATAGGGTGCAGGGGCGCTAAGCCTCCTATACTCAGAAAATATTAGTAATCGGTTTAGGAGAGATCTACTTAAGCAATAGTTTCCGTACGAAAAAGAAAAACAAAGCAATTTTAACGTGAGTACGCTGTTCACCCTCCATTCCTCCTTTCGTCTATCTGTCTGCTCGGCCTTGTCCAAAACGATTGCCAAAGAGACTTTTTCGTTTGCTACGCTTTATCGGCTAAATAGCTAAACCAATTTTGATGAAATTGGAAATATAGGCAGCGCAAGAAGTTTTGATTAATTTTGTAAAAACTTGAAAATGCACCATAAAAAATTTCGATTTACATAAAGGAAAACTTTTCATTTATAATATGGTTTTGGCAAAATATTTTACAATTCAAGAAAGCACTTTTGAATTTTCTGCAAACATACTGAATTGGTTGCTTGGGACCAAAATAAACCATATTTTTCTCTAGGTGTATGTTTGTATTTTTGTATGTATGTATGTAGGTATAAACTGCTTAAGCGATAACAAAGTGATTAACACTTTGACAGGTAATTTGTTAAATGTGGTGTGGGCAGGGTAGGGGTAGGGGTTACAAGAATGTTGACGTGACCGGTTGCTGACACACACCTTGATTGATTTTGTAAACGAATGGTAAAGAAGGTAATTATTTTCTAAAAGGAAAATACCAAGTTCTAAATGCTTGTTAATAGACATTTAAAAAAGGTTATAATCGAATCATTTAATATGAATGATTTGGATAACTGGTAATTAACAAGTGTTTTCTTTTCGTTGGTCTTTTTTTATAATAATTTAAGGATAATTGCGCTAGAATGGGTTTTTTAATATTTAAAAATAGTTAAACACGTTTATGTCAATATGACCTAATGGCGTTTTCGTTTCTGGCATAAATGTGTATTCCGCCTTTTGCCTTTCTTGGTGTTCTTTTTAAAAAAATAATTGCATGTTCATTTTTCAATAATGTTGCCTAACAAATCGAAAAATATGTTACACGGTTCACCTTCAATTCTATGAAAGGTTAAGAAATGCAGAATTATTTAAGAAGCGGTTATTGTTTAAAAAAATTATTTTTTTTTAAATTCGGTTGTGTTCTTTGTATATTTTTAATAAAAATATTAAAGTGGAATAAGAATAATTGTGTTTTTTTAGTTGAACCGTCGATTTTTTATTTGAATTTTATATGAATTTAGGCTCGAGTTCATTAAATTTAATTTTCATTAAATTATTTTACTGAAGAAATGAATTTTACAACATGAATTTAAATAAAATTTATTGATAATCAACATTTTTTATTTTTCGAATTAATTCTATTAGCTAAATTTCAGTTATGTATTTTATAAAGCTTTTTTGTAATAGTCATATTCCTTCAATTTTTCAGAAATGACTTTATACACTATCAGACTATTATGTTGTATTTTCTTGTTACATTTTACCTTAAAAAATATAATTAATTCGAAAAATAAAAAATGTTGAATATAATATAAAGTAACCTTCAGAAGGAAATAATTCCCAGTTTCTATTTATTGATAATTTTTATTCTTGGCTGAGCTGGGGATCATACTCGGGTAGAATTTACGTTTCGAGAATAACCGCAATCTCATCATCAGAATTCTTTGTAGTTCCTGAAAATATACATTAAAAAAATTACATAAATGACAATGATTTTTTTGCTTTATTTTTTTGAGATCGTCAATAGTTATGAGGGATGACAACATTTTGTGCCAGAAATAAAAACGTCATAAGGTAATAAAAAATAATATTCAAAATTGTTAGGAAAACAATTGGTTTATTTTTTACTTTGCTGTTGTTATAATGACATATTTTAATCATTCTTCCGGTACTAATGTGCCCGGACAGAAGTTGTTGCACTACTGACCCGGACTTTATAAAGAGCCTATGAAGATTACCGATCACTGAATGGTTCAATATTTAAAAGGTGGTTGTTATTCTTACAGCTCTGACCATATTTATTGATTAACTTAGTAAATTTGTCAAGGAAATGTAACTTTAACCGAAAATTGGAGGCAATTACTTTAACGATAGCTACTATTTCATGATACAATGTTGTGCTGGTAGGTCCAAAGTTACTTATGTGTCCCATATAAACTCCCTTTCTAAAATCATTCAAAAGCAAACAAATTTCACATAGAATCATAACATGATTTTGTTCTGGCGGGTTCATGACGGCCCAGTGGTTACAAATAGGGTAAACTCTCTAAACTTTGTTTTTGAAATATTGTGGTGTAGGTATCGTATGGTCGGGCTTGACGACCATAATTTCATACTTGTTTTTTTTTAATATTGTTTGATAATGTGTGTTAGGGGGTGAGTTGTCTATTGGTGTTTTCTTTTCTACAAAAAATGTCACATTTTATTTAAAAAAATGCAATTTGGTGTTCGTTTCTTAAAAATGATTTGCTCTCTAAAAGGGCAGCGTATTTTATTCTAAAAAAATTCATCCTTAATGTCATAAGGCATTGCACTTTACGCCCCGTATAAATCGAGAGTGTTGATAATGCCCTGTTAAAAGATGGCTGCTATTTATATACAGGGTTACCAGACGAAGTTAAAAAAAAATTGCATTACATTGTTAATGGAAGGTTGTCAGTGATATAAAATTTAAATGGATTCGGAGTTATAAAATTGTTTTTGAAAACAAAAACTTCAAATGAAGAAATCGTAAAAACTTGGTGTATCGGCAATCTGGCAATGGTATTTTCTTGTTTACATTTTTTATGAAAAACAAACTAAAGAAATTGGAACATCGTCATTCATTTTGTTCATTTATTTATTTATTTAATATCAATCTATTAACAAATTTAGGTAGTCTTTGCACAAACAAAAAATTTGTTGTTTACATTTTTTTTCGTTCAAAATAAAATTTGTTGTTTACAGTTTTTACGTTAAAATACAATTTTTTGTTTACATTTTTTTCGTTCAATTACTAAGGGTGTGTGTGAAACGGTAGCAAAGTACTCATGGAAGTAAATTTTTGACACTGTTGAGGTGAATAAAGTTTCACTAGCCCTAGGGGCTAGTATAAATTTTGACATTAGCGTAGAATTTTTTGACAATTTTAATTTGTCGTAGAACGTTGCTACCGTTTCACACAAACCCTAAGTAAAAAATAATAAATTTGCAAAATAGCATATAAGTTATTAAAGACACCAACCATTTGTAAATCCCGCATTTTAAGGTTATAGAAATGCTTTAAGACACCCATAAGCAGACTTTATTTGGTTTAGGAAACAATAAAGAACAGACACACTGACCTTAATGAAAACCTGCCTTAAATTGGTAAAAAATGTTTGACAAAAAAAAAATAAGAACAGGTCAATAACACGAAAACGATACGTTTGGCATAATTTTATTATAAAAAAATTGTGCTATCAAAATGAATGAACGAATAAATAAATAAACAAAAAATATAAAAATTAATAACAATACAAGAAAGGCAGCAAATGTAAAAAAAAATAACCCCAAAGAAAAAAAATAAAAAACCAAATATTTGGTTACATTTTAACAAATTCGCTTTCAATCACACTTATTTATTATACAGTGAAAAAAAACAACAGCACAATGGCGCGTTAACATTTTTTTTTGTTATCATAAATTAATGAAAACAAAAAAAATAAACTCTTTTTTTTAAGAAATATTAACACAAAAAATTTTAAAAATATTTAAAAACTATAATTTATTTACAATTAATACAGATGAATTTAAAAACTGTTTTTGCCATAACAATAAATAAATAACAAAATAATTAAATAAACAAAAATATAAAAACAACAAATAAATAAATTAATGTTTCCAAAAAGTGTTGAAGTTTTTAAGTTAACGAACAACGAAGAAACAAGAACAATGACTTCAGCATTATAAACTCTTAAATTATTTGCCCTTTACAGCTTGCTTGATTTCTTTATCAGGCACAGTGGGCCTAAACACGCACAAAAGCAATTACTAAAAAAAATAGCGCACACTGCACGTATAAAAAATAAATAAAACAGCACTTTAAATTTAAGCCCATTTTACAACCATCTACAAAGAAAACGTTGCACAAACTAAAGAAAAGAACGCACAACGAAATTTATAAAATCCGAAAAAAAAACTCAAAACTCGCTTTAAAAAGTAAAATCATAAAAAATGACTAAATACAAATATCACACCACTTTATTACGTTTATTGTATAAACTATTGATATTTGTGGCCATAATCCAGCAAAATTATGGCAATCCCACAGCCACAAATACGCCCTCTTTACCGCCACCCTTCTACATTGAATTATCCTCACCAGTGCCATTCACCACCCGCAGACCAGAGATCTCAATTAATGCCGAAAATGAAAAGAATATTGAAATAATAGAGGGACCAGTTATAAATGAAAGCAGTAGTAGTGTGATCACTACAACTCTAAAAACTTTCGAAATGAATTTTAAGGAGCCAAACAATAATGATCCTAAATATGCCAATACTAATGATAACTACAACAATAATGATAACAATAATGCTGATAATGATAATAATAGTAATAGTTATGATGATTATTTGGAGACTGATATTAAAGTTGAAAAAACTACTCCGACTTCTATGGAACAACAAGATGACCCTGTCATTCCACCCACTACAATGACATTCAGCAATGTGGCAGCTGCTGGTATTTTGGGAAATTCCAACTCAAATATTGATGGTGTTGTTATGGGTAATGGAGGTGGCGGAGTTGATGGACCGAATGGTTCGGGTACACTAATCAATTATAATGATGCCACCCCGCCGTACGCTGCTGTTGATAATAAATATGGTAAGAAGATTGATGTAGATCATTTTGAGAAACTTTGTTTAAAATCGATTTTTTTTTTTTTTTTAATTATAATTTTAATTAAAAGATGAATGTTATCATCTTTTTGTTGAGTTGAATAAGCAAAGAATAATTTTTGCGCTTGAAGATGGCAATGATCTACTACACAAAGACTCTTACGTTACGTGTTTTCCACAAATCAACCGAACCGAACACTAAGCAGCGATATTAAATGTTTATTTTCGAACACTGTTTTAGCAATAATTAAGTACTCTTGGCGTGCTTTGATAATTTTCATAGACCTTAGTACTGCTTACCTGCCTTGGTACTTTTAATGTTACTTTGAATATTTTTTTGAACACTTATAACTTTTAATTTAACTTTTCCACTATAAAAATATTATTCAGCACATTTGTTGTTCCTCTTTACAGTAATCGCTGACCGTTTACAACTCATATATCCTGAATCTTTTCGTGGACTTTCATTATTTTATATTTTCTAGTACCAAAAACGTACCTTTTACTTTTGATACAAATTGGTGGTCCCCTTGATGATTTAATAGACTTTGGTACTTTGTATTTACTGTGACACTCTTATATGTATATTAGCACTCGCCTTGAACATTATAAATTATTAAAAAAAAACCTACACAATCAATGAAAAATTTTGTCTAAACATGCAAAACGTGTTTAAGATTTCACAATTGTTTCTTTTCTTTTTGATGTCACATGCACAGACACTTTTCTCCAAACAAACGTCGAAAGGACTGCCAGGCTAAACCCTTTTTTATTAGCACAAAAAGACTAACATTGGGTGGAACTACCACTGCCAGGAAGTCGAATGACACGACTGGTATTTTAAATCACACAAGAGTTCTGCGAACTTAAAAAGAGAAAAAGCGAAAAATACTTAAACAAATAAAAAAAGGTTTTTTTTCTTCTTGTCTTTGTATTGAATTAAGTTGTCCTTTTTGTGAGGCTTGCTCTTTTAAACGTTTGAAGTTGAAAAATGTGATTTCGTATCATATTGCTAGACTAAATAGGAAAATGTTAATGGTAATGAAAATGAAAATGTTTATGAGTTGATTGGTTTGGCAAATGACAGGGGAGGGGGCATATGTAAGGAGCAAGAAACCTAAAAAAATGTTGTTGTGGTTGATTTTTAGTTTCTCAAGTTCTATAACATGACAAAATATTCCTTTAATAAAATTAGGGCATGAAAGAAGTCTTCGTAGAGGAAGATCTGGCTCATGCCGAACTTTCACTGTTAGTTTCTTATAGATTGTAGAATTTGTTAAATTTCTTTCTGTTTCTAGTCTAATATATAGTATTAGGCCCGTTTTCACAACTTACCGATAGCTAAAGGTAGGATTTTATCGGGCGTATGAAAAGTGTTCCATTATTACAACTTTACTTTGTCCTACCAGGTACGATTAACCTTAATTTACTTTATCGCTCACTTTAGGTTAAAGTAAATTTTTAATAATTGAACACCTTTTATAAGGCCACTTAAAGTCTACTTTTAGCTATCGGAAAGTTGTGAAAACGGGCCTTAATGTAGTATTCCTTTCGGAAAATACATTGTAAAGTACATAAACTAAAAATAAAAACGAATGGCAACAAAAGGACTGTAATTATTTAATATGTGATTAAAGGTGTTAATTACCTACAAATGCTATTTTTAGGCCCACGTGCCAATATTTTAAGAATTCGCTCTATTTATCGCATTTATTTCGGAAAAGATAAAAATTTTCGTCAACTCTGAATATCAATCGCAAAGGAATGCAGTTGACAAATAAAGGCACTCGATATTGATCGAAAATAACAATAAGTAAAAAGAGTAACCTGAGCACCTGCTTTGTTAGACTGCTCACATGGTCGTCTTAACCACTGCGTGACCAACAATGCGTTTACCACATGTAGCAATTTTAAATAATCTATACGCTGCTGCTTTTTAGATTGGTAGCAAAATCTGTTGAATAGCAACAGCACCTAAGGAGATCCGTCAGCAGGCCGAACTTTCCCACAATCCCTTAAGCTGATATTGAGTATAAATCGCAATCACTACACAGAAAAAATTAAAAACCAACTTCAATTAACGTATTTGTTAGAAATTTGTACTATTAGTTAAATTATTTACTGATTTTCCGCCTGCAAACAAATTGATCATATCAATTAACATATTTGTAAGTTTGAGCTTTTCTTGCTGTTCAGTTTCAATCAATAGGTTTAATTGAAATGTGACATCCAGCAAAATGGGCTACATAAAACGTAAACACAAATCAAATTTTTTTTTTTCAATCAACACATTTAATTGAAACAATTAAAAAATTGTTTGAAACTTTAAAATATTTTGAAGTTTGGGTGTATGTTTTCGTATTTGCAAATATACACACAAACATTATAATTTTTATTTTCAATTAAGGCAAATTAATTGGAACAATTAAAAAAATTGTTTGAAACAACATTATTGAATTAATTGAAAAAATTTTGTTATAAATTTGTTCTGTGTACGTTATTCCTGAAGTTCCTAAACAGTAGTCAGAGTGGAACCGTCCATCCGATGGTTATTGACTTGTGGGCCAGGCAGTTAAATATTCGTTTACTTTTGAATCGTTCTTTTCCGACAGACTTTCCATAATGAGAATGCAGTTAGATTTCAATAAATCGTAATATCTTGAAAGTGCACGCAGAGAAAACACATTTCTCGTTATGACAACCTCCAACAAAACAATTTTTAACGAATTAGTCTTAAACTTTGTATGGCTACTTTTACCAACAAATTATCTGTGGCAACCATAATATGGTTGTGGCTTCTTGATTTAAACACAATATTGGTTGCCGGTGACAATAATATGGACCATAATATGCAGATAAAAACAAATACACCTTAAATTTCCGTTATTAATTTTACTAATTTTAATTGTCCTCTTCACACTGTTTACAAAAACTTAACTCAATTAACAGTTTTCCCTCTATTACACAAATGGCTCATGCAGTTTGAAACATGGAAGAGAAAGAGAGAGAGAAAAACTTAACTCGTCTGCAGGGTTGTTAGATGTTACAATTTTTCGTAATTTTGACGATTTTTTTGAGAAAATACAGTAAAATGACGATTGACGATTTTTTTACTAAAAGTATTAGTGTTATGACAATTTTCTGGCATCAATAAAACACGTACAAGAAATATTTATAATTATATTGGGAACAGTTAAAAACGTAAAAATCAGTTATTCGAAATACAAAAATTATTGGAAATTAAACAAAAACAGTTCTTCCCCAATCACAAACCATCGATACTGCAAAAAAATATACACGAGAGCCCCGATTTGCGTCTTGCTAATTGGTCCGCTTTTTAAAAATTGTTTAAATCCACTTTGCCTTTATATGATTTCGATTCATATGATTGCATTTTCCCACTGAAGTCATAATCGCATGAAGAATTTTTCTATTTGCGTGTAAAAAGGCGAATTCCCATTTAATTCTGTTAGGTAAGTTATTCTAAGCATAGTTGCGCGTTAGAAAATAAGAAGTGAGTTCTTAATAAGAAGTTGTGTAGAAAAATGAGTGCAAAGAGAAGAAAATGCACCTTCAACAGTAAACACAATTTGCATTAGTGATAGCGCTAAAAATAAATCCTTTAAAGGTAGCTTTGAAGTTTCTGTGAATATGGATAAATGAAATAAATAAATGTTTGCTGAACATATATTTTTTCTTATGTAATTCTTTTCAATAGAATAAAACTTAACCATATTACTTTCTTTATCATAAATAGAATTTTTTGCTAAAAATTTAATTTTTAAACCACTCAATGCAAAAAAGTTGTCTCTTAATTGTAAAATTTAAATATTTGACGATTTGTTGACGATTTTGTTAAATGTTCGTGACGAATTTTGTAAAAACTTTTGACGATTTTTGAAGAAAAAAGCCTAACAACCCTGCTCGTCTGTTCAGTAATCCCAATTATATGATTGTGTAGAAGGAATAGAGTTTGTATTGTTATTTCGTCGGTTAATAATTTAAATGTCGTATGTGCGTTTTTTTTGCAGTTTTGAGTTAAGATCGATTCCTAAGGTTTTCCGAACTGGTCTTTCATTTGGCGTAATTTGGAGATATGGAGTGCTGAGTTTGTCGGATGTGGTACTTGCTTTACTCGAAACTATCTGAATCCGCATACGACAATTAAATTATCAGTCGACGATTTGTTAAGCTTTGCAAGAATATTTTTACGGATTTAAGGTTCACTTATTTGACCGCTTTGACAAACAAAGAACACATGTTACATATTTTTATCAAAACAAAGGATTATATTTCATACTGTACCAACGATACCATTTGCAATCCCTAAGCAGTACATAATTTTTATACCACAATGAATTTTAGCTAAGTCTGTTATTTAGAACTTAAATTATCGAAAATGGACCAAGATTAAATCTAATCTGTTTCTAACAAAGACTCTCAATGAAAAGAATAGCCCCAGAGAAACTTTTGAGCATCCAGCACTTTAATGATTACCCTGATAATTTCTTTGCATTACCACACAAACAACAACAACAAGCAACTGTAAAAACCAACAACTAACTTTTCAAAGACAACATCAGATAAATATGTAGTAAAGACGGGAGGCAGTTACAGTTTTAAGCACAACTGTAACTCGTGCGTATGAAATTTAAACCTTTGTCATTTGCAGTTGTGGCCAACCAAAGAGAGTTTAGTTTTGTGGTCAATTAAAAAATGTTTATAGTTTGTGTTATTGTAGTTGTTATATTAAATGTACACTGAGATGTAACAATCCCATTCCATCCCATTCATGTTTAAAACATTTATTTTATTGTTGCTTTTACTACTTAAAATAAAATTTCAAACACTTGTGGTCCTGTTGTTCATTTCAATTCATTCAGCTACAGACAAGCGATAATGTCTTAAATCTTAAGTCTCAAGTGTAAATTAAAATCTTTATTCCTCTATACACAAATTCGAAAGAGGAGTATCAAGTAGTTTTGTTGTGGTTTTACACACTTGTGGTCTTGGTTTAATAGTTTTGTAGTGATTGTTTGCATGTAAATGATTTATTATTAAGCAAGGTTGGCAACCGAAACGAATTACGGTATCGGGTATTAAAGTATTTGCTTTCCGTTAAGGTGCGTTTTCCCATACACCGTAATTGGCGCCGAAAACGAAACTCCATTTGCGCCGAAAAAAAAGTTCGTTTAAAAAAACGGCGACGAAAATTAGGAATGTAACGGCATCGTTAAGCAATGAAAAACTAGCACTTAAGGGCCGAAGCGAAAACAACATCTGGTGGATGTTTTCAGTGCTGAAGCAACGAAATATAATAAGTAATTTCATTGTGTTCAAAGTGGTTCTGTTTTGTTCATAAAACATTTTAAATCAAACTTCATACGTCATTTATTAAAATTATTTTTGTATTCCAAATTTCAAGAAAATTTATTTAGTACAGTTTTAAAATAAACTTTAAAGAGAAATATAATTTCTTTGAAAAGGAATGAATAATTTATTTGATCAAAAATAATGAAATTTTGTTCAATGTTTTGGACATCCAAAATTCCGTGACAGTGAAGGTGATTACTTCCGGTGGCAAACATTCAATCCAAATCAGAACCGATTATTAGCAGCACAGATTCAAAAATGTGACGACTCAAACGAAAATATTCTTTAAATTTCGTATCTTCTTACGGCAACGCAACGCTCATTTGCATAAGCCGGCATCTGGGGTGGTTGTCCAGGGTTGACCTCTTAGACATTAGGGAACGTTTAGAGGAAATGGTGCCATCACTGGCGTTGCGGTCAATGATCTACCCAATGAGGTGGTCTAAGCCACAACATCCATGTGCGAACAAAATAAATTTCAACACTTGTGCTAATAGAAAATATCTTTCTTGCCAACCAAAACTAATAAAGGTATCGGTATCAAAACCGGTATTACGCGATATCGGTATAAATAACGGTATCGGTTGCCAATCTTGGTTTTAGCGAGAGTTTTTGGATAAGGAGAGAGGAAAGATAACGGTGTATTTTAATTAAGAAATAAGAATTAAAGCTTTTACAAACTTTTGTTCTCAATATTTTCTTTGATTTATTCTTAAAACAAAACAAAACAACCCCAAATGAAATGAAACAACTCTCTATCACTTCTAAATCTAAATAAAATTGATAGCTTTAATGTTAGACCAACTTCGTTTAATGTATGTAAATGAAATTTCAATAAATTGTCAATATTTATTAAAACCATTTAAAATGGCAGACACTTTTTTGTTGTCATTACATGTTGTAGCTTTCCTAGAAAAAATATATGTGTATGTACAGATGTACATACTACATATAAAACATTAATTTAAATGACACGAAAACAACTAAAAGGACCTCGTAAAAAAGACAATTACCGATCAAAAGTCACATGCCAAGTCTTAATACAGATGACTAGCAACGAGTCACCACTAACCGCCAGCAAAAGGACAGCCAGCAAATGCCACACAAGACACTTGGCCTTCCAAAAAAAACAAAACAAAAATTACAAAGAACTTATACGAGTATGTTGTTCAAATGTTTAAATTTATATTGAATATTCAGACAAGTCAAATTCCACTTCACCTAATATTTATACTTCAGGTAACAATAGAAGAAAGAAATGAACGAATGAATGAATAAATAGTAGAGGATAAATGTTTTAGGGAGGAGTAGAAATAGTGAAACGATGTACCATAAAACATGTTATCTTAGTGGCAAAACCTTGTTGTTGTTCGTCCATTCCATATTCTATTAATTCAATACAATTGAATTGAATTTTATTCAATTGTATACAAAACATAAAAAAAAAACTAAAACTTGTATATATTTCTACTCTAGAAAACACATGAAACAAACATTTATGGAAATGTTTAAAATGGTTGCATATGTATGCGCGTGTGTTTGTGTAACAGTGTTAGTGTTAGTGTTAGTGTTGCCACAACAAATAAAACGGAAAACTTGAATGGAAAACATATAGCGGAAACGCAAATTTATAGCATCAACAGGAAACCAGATCAGGAGAAACGACTGTTTAACTGTAATAAATCGTTTTCTGTTCAAATACAATTGCATGTATGTATTTTGTTTGCCTGTGTATGTGTGTGTCTTTAGCTGAGAAAAAGGACCAAACAATTACATTAAAAAAATGTTTAGTTTTCTATAAAACATTTGCAGATGATACGAGTACAAAGAGATATAGACAAAAACAAAAATCAATTAAATTACAAATATTCTTTGAGAGAAAATAAACAAAATAAAAAAAACCAGGATGATTGCTTAACAATGAGTGCTAGAAGACAGTGGGGCATACGTAAATTCATACTTTTTTTAAAACGTAAATTCATACTTTTTTTTAAAACTAAATCCAATTTATAATTGACAGATTTTTAGTTTTAATAAATAATTTTATTGAATTCTGCCGTGGCAAACAAATGGGTTTCTTTTAAGTGGTCTGTTTTAGATTTATTTAAAAAAAAAAACTGTTAAGGGACGACGTTTCTCATCAACGCTTTGAAAAAAAATCTATAAAACAGAAACTACATACAGGAAAAACCCACCTTTACTATGACTGCCTTTGTCGATGTAGACGTCAATTTGAAGTTCGTCGATGACAACATCACTTCGATTTCGGTGTCAGAATATTTCAGTTATATTGCCAGGGTATCCCGCGCTTTCATTCGAGCCTCAAAACAGAATTGTAGAGTACCCTTCCCCATTCTTCTCACTAGGGAGATCGATTATTCGAATTTTTTCAATTCCGGATAGTTGATTTTTAAAAAAAACTCGGTTTTCGGGTAAGCATTTTAAAAATAACCAGTTTACTGGTTTTAGTTCGAATACATAAAAATACAAAAATTTAGTTTTTACAATAAAAAGTTAATTTGAATAAAAACAATTCATGAATTCAACAAAACACATAGACATGACTTATGTGCTGTTTCCAGGTGACAAGCAATTGATTGTGTAGATAAATTTATATGAAAATCACTCAGTTTTTTTTAATGCTTTTTCTACACAGTCACCTGGAAACAGCACATTATGGAATGTTCAGACCTAACAAATATTTGATGATAAAATCAAAAAAAAAAAGCGTGACCAGTAAATTGATCAAAGTTAAGCTTTATTTTTTATAATTTCTATTTATTTACTAAACTTTATTCCTAAGATGATTAGTGTGTAATGTAATTAAGAAACAGTTAAATAATATTTGCTCTATTCAAACGTTTTGCAAAAGCAAACAATTCTTAAAGTAAACTAGTGGTTACGTGTAGGCCCCGGTAGGATAGTTGGTAGTGAGCTATAAGCGTCGGGGTTGCAGGTTCGATTCCTGCCAGAAACTCTGGTTCCTGCAGACAAGCGTAGAGCTTTTGGGGATTAGCTTAGTGAATTAAAAAAAAAAATATTTAATTGGATTCTTGAAAAACTTTGGTTTAAAAAATTATAGGAATTTATGTGTTACTCAAACAACTCATGTAAATTTTTCAACACAATCAATTGCCTGTCACCTGGAAACAGTACATTAATAATTTTATTATTTAAGATATTTTCCCAAATTTATTTCAAATGAGTTTTAATTTGCTGGTTAAGCATTTCTTATCAGTATACTTCAACCATATTTTTGAAAAGTTACAAGCAAAACCTCTTAGCCAGGCTTATATATTTCAAATTATGTATTTTGTTTCAGCATTATAGAAAAGAAAAGTAAAATGAACATGTTGTTGTATGAAAAATCTTTCAGTTCGTCGACCAGACTTTAAAACCTTCAATGACATTTTGTTTGATTCCTTCATATTTAAATAAAGTATTATTTGAAGTCTTTAAAAAACTACTTGGGAAAAAAAAAAACATTATTTAGCGTTCGGCTTACGCACCCAGGAACGATATCTATTTTTTTAGTGTTTGTGTAGACGAACGCAACCCCTTATACCGTTCTTAACTATTTTCAAGAAAGAGCCGAACATTATATAGTGATATATTCTTCGTTTAAAAACCGAACCATTGTAGTGATACTGTAGATAAACATTATATTTTAAAGTTCTATGATGTTTCTTTTTTTACATTGATAAAGAAATAAACAAACAAACAATTTAAGCAATGACCGCAGCACGAACAGCTTGTGTGTGTATATGTTTTGTTTGTGTAAAATTATTTTGCTGGCTTTTTGCTCGTTTGTGTATTTTGTTTTTGTAAAAAATTTTTGGTTTTTTTCCAGCCAAAAGAGCGCTAAGCACAAGAGAAACGAACGAACATTAATGAAATGAACTGAACATAATGAAATTTGTGGTTTAAAAAAACGAAATCCGAACGGATTTAAATGTTCTCAACTTTTTGTTGAGTTGAATAAAAACAGTATTATTTTTGTATTCAAAAGATGACAAATAGGGAAACGTTATACTTTTTTAATGATTTGCTACACAAACAATTTAAGCGTTTGTGTTTGCCACAAATTTACCAATGCTTGAAACAGAGTCAAGTTTTGCTTGGAGTATATTTATTTCAAGCTTATGGAGTAATTCAAAGTCATTAAAAAAAATCGCGGCGTTGAAGATCCTTTGCAACTTGTCATTTCAGGGCCCGTTAACAACTTTTTCTTTTAAATTTGCTAATTACTTTTTAAGCTGAAATTTTTTTTTTAAGTTTTTTGAATTGTTTTTGGTTTTTGTTACAAGAACACACGCTTATAAAAGCGATTTGTATTAACATTGTTCATAATGTTTATTAGGAGAAATTTCTTTAATTATGATCATGAGTTTCTATTTTATATTATCTCTTTTATCTTTTTTAAAGAGCAACTTATACTTTGCACTTATATTCTTATAGTCAACTTTTGTTCCATTTTGTTTTGACATTCTTCATAAAACTTTTAAGTTTGCCCAATATTCAATTAGAAAAATACTTAAATAACGGGTGCATTTATAACAAAATTAAGGCAAACGTATATAAACTACACATTCCTAAAGTTACCGGTTTATTCGATATTCGAAAAATGGACATTATAAATTATCCGACTTGGGCAAAACTAAAATAACCGGTTAAATCCGGTCAAATACTTACAGTTCAATCTCCCTACTTTTCACCCCTTTCACCAATAAACTCAAGAATTGTTGCAACAGAAATTGCAAGTCTAGACGATGACTTACTCTGTACACTAGCCAATGCTAGGTTAAACGTAAAGAGCACGAAAAGCTAACAAACAAAAAAACAAAGCCTGTTTGTCTTTAAAAGATAACGACAAAGACGCATGAGCTGTTTAACGAAAGAAAAAATAAATTATAAACTCTAAAGAAAAATCAATCCATTCGTACTCCAATCAATCCGAAGCGGTATTCATATTACGCTGAATACGGATTTTCTTGAATCAAGTACAAAAAGATTGATTCAAGTACGGATTATCCATATTCAATCCCGAATTTGTACTTGAAATAATCAGAAAATGAGACTGATTTAAGTAAAACCAAGATTGAGCCAATCTCAAAATGGGATTGATTCAAGTACCATAAGGTTGATTTAATCCCGAATTCGTACTTGAAATTAAGCCAAAGTAAAATTATCAATTATAAAACACCAGCATCGTTCACAATATGGTTTTTCTTTAAAAATTTAGTGTACTTATACATATAACTGAAAATATAAACTAAAAGAGAAGCAAGAGTTATCAATTTTATTTTAAACATGAAAATAATGTGGTTTCGCCTTGTTCTGTTGTTTTTGTTATTTCAATACACAACAAGCAAATCGGTTTTTAACTACTTGTGTGGTGTTACTGTAGTGTTTTCAACAAACTTTGATTAGTAAAATGAGATTAAAACGCTCACCTTTTAATTTTACTCTCAGAGTGGGTGGCACTACCAGCGAAAAGTTTAATCTTTTTTTACTTGGTTTAAGAATTTTGTACTTATTTTAAGGTTGATTTTCGAAAGTAATGCCATTGAGGATTGTTTAAGTTTGAGTATTTACTCGTATTTAAAGTATGTACATGTAAAAATGTTTATTTATCCAGAGTGTTTTTCTTTCTGTGTAAGTTTATATAAGAAAAATTATATAAGAAAATTCAGTTGTTAAAATTCTCTCTAAGTCGATCGACGATTTTGCAATATCCTGGTGAAAATGTGAAAGTAGAACATGTTGACGGGTGCAAATTTAATTAATGTTTTAATTAATAATTTAATGTTTAATATCACCAATTTTTTAATTAAAATCAATTTTTTATACCCTCCACCCCAATTAGTTGTGAAGAGGGTTATACTAAGTTTGTCATTCCGTGTGAAACTTTTTATTATTTATCTCAGACCTCATAAAGTATTTATATTCTGGCAGCTTGAATAATTCTAAGTCGATTTAGCCATATCTGTCCGTCTATGCGTCTGACCGTCTATTCGTCTGTTGAAAATACTCTCACTTTCGAAAAACTCAAAAGAAATGAACAAACTTGGTGTCGAATTGCTTGTAGTTATCCTAAGCAGTTTGGGTTTGAAATCCAGCAAAATCGGTTCAGTCCGATCAGAGCTATGAATCAAAATGTGGAACCCCCACCTTTAAAAATTTATAATTTTGTTACAAAAACTAACATAAACGGTGAAACCATGCACGGAATGATATGAGATTTTGCAAAAGTTCGTTTGATTCGACTGGAAATCACACTGTGAAATTACGTGAAGATCGGTCCATAATTTACACTAGGCTTCATATAAACCCTACTCCCGGAAAACAGTTTATTACGCCTAAAACCGTAATAAATAATGCCATCAGAATAAAGCTTAATACTTCAGAGTTTAATAGGACTAGAAATTACTCTAATAAATTTCGTAATGATCGTTCCATAATTTACTATAGGCCCGATATAAAGCCCAATCTGGTAAATTAATTAAATATACGCTTAAAACCGTAGCAGATATAGATCTTGCAGTAAAAGTTGTTCCAACTCAGCTTCATATGGCCAGAAAAAATGTCATGCGATTTTGTGATAAACGTTCCATAATTTACCTTTGATTCCATATTTAGCAGCCTTCCGAAATTCACTGTAAACGCTGAAACTAAGTTCGCCGCTGTTTTGAAATTAATTGAAATTTTGTTTTTAATACCAGAAATAGCTCTGCAGAATTTTTGGAGGATTGGTTCATAACTTACCATGGCTCCAATATAAATAATTCCCTCCTGAAAATCATTTAAGTTCGGCTTAAACTGTTACAAATCATGATATTTTACTCGAGACTGTCGGTCAATTATTTAAAATAGGTCTAAACCGCAACCAATTTTAATGCTAATGTCTGTTTTTATAAAGATAAACTAATAATAAATAGATATCACTCCCGAACTGTCGGGGGAGGGTACCAAAGATTCGGCATAGCCGAATATAGCACTCGAATACTGTACTAATACTGTTTTCCCCTAAAATACTTTTAATTTTTCAAAAAAAAAAAAAAACAAATTATTAAAAGTTCAGCAATTTTTAAGTGATTTATGCACATATTCTTAATCATTCATACACGTATTAAAGTTTCAAGCAGCAAATAGACAAAAAAAAATCTAAAAATAATAAGAAAATATTCAAAACTGAAACATTGGAATCATATGCATAGATGTAGAGAGAGAGAAACCCTTTCAATTTGATTGGAATATTAATGAAATGCTGTCTGTCTTCTTACATCATTTGCTATTCATGCAAATGAATTTGGTAAAAAATATTAAAAAAAAAATTACAACTGAATGTTATTTAAAATAACGAAAGGAGTTTTGTTTTTAATACAGGAGTTGTGTTCTTAATACAGTGTTTTTAATCAGATACAGAGGAGAAATGGAAGTTGAAAAACAGAATAGGGAAACTATTGCAATAGACAGCAGCAAACTGTTGCTAAGTTTGTGGATTTTCTTTTTTAAACAACTTTTAGAATAATTAAGTAAAACCATAAAAAAGAAATTTGTCAACATGTGGGATATCGTTAGAAAATAATGGTTTTACATAAAAGTTAATTTATGTTTTGTTTTTTTTTTTTTGGAAATTTTAATTTGATGTAACATTTTAATTACTAATGGAAGTAGCAACTGATTTGTAATGTTGAAAGAATACAAAAATGCAGGGATAACGTTTAAAAAAAAAATGCAGGGACTAAGTTTAAAAAATGCAGGGATGTCAAATTTATCGCTATTGAAATACTTTTTTGTTTTGAAAAATTTATTAAAGATTAAACCGATTTTGCTTCGATCAAGGTCTATCCAATAGGGATAAAGTAAAAAAAAAATGCAGGGACTAAGTTTAAAAAATGCAGGGATGGCAAATTTATCGCTATTGAAATACTTTTTGTTTTGAAAAATTTATTAAAGATTAAACCAATTTTGCTTCGACCAAGATCTATCCAAAAGGGATAAAGTTTAAAAAAAAATGCAGGGACTAAGTTTAAAAAATGCAGGGATGGCAAATTTATCGCTATCGAAATACTTTTTTTTTTGTTTTTTTGAAAAATTTATTAAAGATTAAACCGATTTTGCTTCGACCAAGGTCTATCCAATAGGGATAAAGTTTAAAAAAAATGCAGGGACTAAGTTTAAAAAATACAGGGATGGCAAATTTATCGCTATTGAAATACTTTTTTTTGTTTTTTTGAAAAATTTATTAAAGATTAAACCGATTTTGCTTCGACCAAGGTCTATCCAATAGGGATAAAGTTAAAAAAAAATGCAGGGACTAAGTTTAAAAAATGCAGGGATGGCAAATATATCGCTATTGAAAAACTTTTTTTTTTTTTGAAAAATTGTTTAAAGATTCCAATAGGTCTGCGAAGAAGCCAGAAGTTTGTTTTGTTTATTCCTCATCGATGTCAAAAGTTGTTTACATTTGCCTTATACATGTATATTTTTGTTTAATTTTTGGTTTTTTGGCGATGGTAGCAACTGTAGTGATTGGTAGTCATATTTTCTTTTCGCAAATCAATACTATTGATTTTATTTAAATTTTCAAACGAAAACGCGAAAATTGGGGTTTTGTTTTATTTTATTACCCCCTCGGGAGCATATGGCTTCCATAAATCATCTCCCTGTTACACGATTTATTGCAGTTGTTTTCGCGTTATATTATTTTAATGCCCTACCTCTTGGAGTATAAATAATCCAATCAGTATTGTTATATTTGACTTGTATCACTGTCGTGAATAGGTTATTGTTCCAGCTAAGAAGATGATTGGTCTGCTGCAGCAGGTTCTAGGACATTTGTCGTTGCTTAAAAACAACGTCATCCGTGTATTTGGCGTACTTGTGGGGAACCTTGTTAATCTTATATTCCTACCTTTTCCCGGGGGTGGCGGTTACCTGGCCGATTCCTAAAAGTTCTTAAGTTCTTATTGTCGTGACAAGACACTCTTATTAGAGCCAATAACTAAAATCTCATTAACACGTCAGTAACGAGACAAAGTAACGAACCACTTTCATACTTCTTTGTACACCAAAATGGTGCAGAGTTTCCCATAATTGCAATTACTTGAATTCAAAAGCAAATTTCCATACAAGACAAATCAAAATAGATCTTTTGGAAAAAGCACACTGTATGCAATGACCCGATATATAAAATGAAGAAAAATCGTTTAACATCATCATACTCCGTTTCTTTTTTTATCGCTTGTAAAGTTCACGTTAAGCCAAATACTTAATATCCTGCTTCTTATATAAAAAAAAGGACACAAATACAGGCAAACTTCTAATACATATAAACAACATCATCATAGTTTGTGAAATTGATGTGCATAATGACTGAAACTTTAATTTAGCATTAAGCACTTTGCTAAGATACACATGACAAAAAGTAAAAAAGAAAAAAAAAAGAAAGACAAGAAGGATAAGAACCATCTTCTCGACTCTATTGTGGTAATAGATGAAGGTATGAGTTACAGTATCATCGACAATGAAATCATCGTCATTTTCATACCACCTTCAGTACACACCCACATACACTGAAATCATATTGTCATCGACATAGTCAACAACATTACTGTCGTCATCAACATCACATCATCGTCATCTTCATCCGCAACTTCAACTTTATTTATTGTCATTGTTCTAAGTAACTTGAGAGTAACACACACACCCAGAGACACAGGCTTAACTCCTTTCTAAGGGAGTTGCAAGAAATAAATAGTAGTTGTTGTTATTATTGCCATAGTATTAGTGGTAGCCGTGTCACTAGATTTACAAGGATGTACTTGTAAATGTTGCAAAAAAACTCATCATATTAATAAAATTGTTTCAATGTCACGTTCCAGGAAGTCTGTATAATCTACACTAACGTCTTTGCAAATAATTTTTTTTTCTTTTTTTTTTTTAAAAATTTAATTACATTTTACACCTTGTGCTTGCAACAAAAACTTATGTTCCTTAACACGCACATATTTAATCAAGAGAAGCAGAAGAAAAAAAATTATAGTTAATGTCAACGTGTTAAATTAAAATTATCATATCCATCCATTTAGTGTATATGCAAACCCAGCAAACAAAAAAGCTTGATATCGATAAAAAAAAATTCTCTACTCGGCAAACTAAGTCGAATTAATGACGGAATTGAATTTATTTTACGAAAACAACGAGTTTTATTAAAAAGTCGTTATAAAGTTTGATTTTTTTTATGTGACATGCACAGCAAAGATGAAAAACATAACATTTGACATTTTTTTACTTGATTCTTCTCCGAATTATATTAAAATATTAGGCAAATATTTGGGGGATTCACAAGATGTCATAAAGTCATATGTCTGAACATGAACAAATATGACTGTCTGTTGTGAACAACCCCTCATAATTTAGTGTGCTATTTCAAATTTAAATCAGCTGATTTAAAACAAATGTAAGAAAATAAATATAAATTTTCTTAACAATTTACTTCATTGCTAGCCAAAGGATAGCTAAAGTAAGCCTCGTAACAGAAATATACAAACAAAAAGTCTGATAGTGCATACAAAATATTCTTGGAAAATATTAAAGGAATAAGACTATTAAAGTATAAGGGCTTTTGAGGATTGTAATTTGACTTAGAATTCACATTCGAATAATATGAAAATTTGTAAAATAAAAATATTTTTTAGTTCTAATCCATGAAAAAATAAATTAAATTAGATGTTACCTGGCTATTTTTCATTTTTCAGACGCCAATCACAAATAATTTTGATTTTGTTTGCATACCAAACAGCTGAGTTCTAAGCCGATCTAATATGACGCCGCAAGTGATTTGTTGCAAAAATAGCAAACGCCATCAACGGCGACGGCTACAAAAAATCATGCGGCACGTCTCAGCCGCTCAGCGCTGGTCTCTCCTGATTATTTACGACAGCACAATAAACATAGCAAGCCAAGTTGTATTAATTTAAGACACTTTTTGTTTACAAAGCTACAGTAATATTTTTAAACCATTGTAAAATGTGAGAACATTATGACAATATAAAACAAGGTGTGCTGTTAATACCCCAATTATATTTTAAGTTAAAAATATTATTGCAATTACAGGAAAAATATTTGAAAATTTAATTTAAATTTTGTTTAAATATTTGCTTTGCTTGTGATGGTACAATAATTCAAAGAAATGCACGCCAGATAGTACTTATTATTACAGTAATAATTATTTGCCTTAACCTCTAGTATTTGAAAATTATTTCGTGCAGTCTGCGAGAATTGCAACCTGGGATGCACCCAACTGACAGAGCTCCTTGGGCTCCAATGGACTTCTGGGGTTCGAAGTTGTATCACAGTACTTAACTGATATTGCTACGAGGGTCAGTAGCGCAAGGTGAGTGCAAGCACCAGTTTGACTGTTACAGTAAAAAGTGCTGTTGTTTTTTTTATTGTACATTGGTTGTAGATTCGAGCGTACATAGTTCTTGAATATAGTTCCTGTCTTTGCACAACCCTTTCATTTCCAATAGAAGGTATTTTTTCAGTATGTTGTTCACCGTCCGATGGAGGAGTGCTTTTTTCAAGGCATAAACTCACAAAAGGGGAGCAGGTTTTTGATGATCGCTGTGATTCAAACCTAAAGTCACCGGTAGGGTTACTGGGATTAATGAATAGAAGTGGAGGCTAGATAGCTCGCGCTCCTTAACAAGGCGTGGGTGAATAATTTTTAGTGAATTATACACTCGAATTTCTACATGTGTGTGCAAATGATACTTCCCTCACACAGGGGCATTTGTTAATTGCTTAGTATTAACAGACAAGTGTTTGAGATCCACCGTGAAGTTAAGAAGTCGCCAAACAGTTATTCACGTAAATCGATATCACAGTTCATATGTCTGCACAGATATCGATGGCCAGAACGATACCATACACGGTCTACTTCCTCAATCAAAAAGTTTAGATAATCAGAATATGCAGGAACATTAAAATAGCCATTTCTGAAATATCAAAAACAATCTCTACGGGTGGTTTAGAAAAAGACTAAAATTCAACAGAAAAACACATACAGTCGACGCACTCGAATTTCCAAAAATTTCTATTTTTGGACGAATCTTTTTTTTGTGTTTTTTATTAAAAACAAAAAGTGAATCTGAGCATAGAAATAGATTATAATTTAATTTATTTTAAATGTGAACGAAAAATTTTCAAACAAAATTAAAATTTACATTCATCAAAACGTTCAAACTCATGCCAATTCTTTAAAATTCTTGTGAATTCCTTATTCAATCTCTGTTTGTTGTTTTCTGTAATTTTGGTTTGTTTTTTAGTTGATCGTAATTCTAATAAAACCGATATCGTTACGAATAATTTGTTAACAATTCACTGATTTTGCGTCACTTTATTTAGCCTTCCGTAGCTATTAATTAAGACACTTGGCTTGATTTCTACATCGTTCCTTTCATTAATGTCCGAAGAAAGACTGGGCATGTGTAGATTCATTCTTTAACGTATCTTCAAACCATCTTTAAATTTTTTGACAGATACAGAAGGAAAAAAGCTCGCAAGGTCAAACTTGTAGTTCTAATTTCAGAGCATTTAGTGCATCGAAACCACCGATTCTTATTTCTGGAAATTCTTATTTTTGAGAGCTCTAATTCGTCAGTGTCTACAGTGCAGTGGACTGTTTATGAATTTCTTATCTCCTTGATTTAGGAGATCCATCCACAAGGATGTAGTAATAGGATTTTTAAAACAAATCGATATCGAAAACGACCTAACTTTTTTCAAACGTTTCGTATGCGTTTGCTGGGAATTTGTGTAAATTTATTGTCTGTGTGTTTGTTGTTGTAATTTGTAAATGCATCTGATCCTGTTTCTTAATGATTACACGCTGTCATTCATCCATGTCTTTAAATATCTATGAAGGTAGTCCATAAGAAATTTTAGCATATATGCAAATATTAGTTGATGAAATTGTTTTAATTTGTTTAATGATAAATTTAATTTTAGCAATTAAAGTTAAACAAATATTTGTTAAATGTAATTAGAAATAAATTGAATATATCGCACTGGTTCCTCTAAATGGGGTTAACCCAAAATTTATAAATTTTCAGTAGAGACAAAAACCCCGTTTTCTTTTTATGTGTAGTCTTATACTATTTACAAAGAGGGGGGGTATACAATTGTTTTTTTTTTGTCATAACACTAGAGAAATCGATCTAAGATTTTTACTTTGCGTAGATATGACCACTGTTAATCGTTTTCTTGCAAAAAGTGAAAATTGAAAATTTTGAGTTGATAATGATAAATGATTAAAGAATATAAAAACCGTTGAAACACTGGGAAATTCTAAAGCTTAAAATCACGTATGTAATAAACAGGGAGAAATCGTCATTGTGTTTGCCTAAAAAATATTATGTTGCGTTATTTTTAAGTTTTCAGCAAAAAAAAAACACCAACTTTTTATAAATTTTGCATGAATTTGCATATAACGCAGTTTAGTAGACGTTTTTAACAGTAAATTGCTTTTGAGTCAATCTGTTGCAATCACAAAATAAAAATCAATGTTCGAAAATAAAGAGAATATTATTTAGCGTTCGGCTCACACACCCAGGAACGATATCAACCCATTTAAAAAATTGAGCTTCAAACGAAGCAGGTTTGTAAGGGAGAAACATAAAAGTTTCGCTTACCATTGCGCTTACGGAAGACATGAATTTTATATGGCGAGTTCCTACTTTGAAGGTACATATTTTTGACACAGAAAGCGCTTTATTCAGCGCATATAAAAATTGTTGGATGTAACGATCAGCTTTACACACTGAATGTTTTGATACAGTAATTTTTTAGTATTCTCCCTTACAAACCTGCTTCGTAGTAAGAGAATGCCGTGGCACATGAAATTTTTTTTTTAAGTTGTTGAGAGTTCTTTCACTTACTTTACTGCATTGCGTAGCGCATAATTGTGCGCTTATTTTTTTAAAGGTACCAATAGTGCTGCGTAAAATGATAAAAATTTGTATTGGGTATTTTGTTTACTGTTTGTTACTGTTCGTAACTATTTCCAAGATAGAGCCGAGCATTATGTAGTGTTCTGTTCTTCGTTAAAAAACAGAACAATTGTAGTGATACTGTAGACAAACGTTATATTTTAATGTTCTTAAGGGCCGATGTTGACTGTGAACCACACCTAAACGTCAAGTTTTTTTCTGCATTTCGTTTGACATTTCTCAATTTCAGATTAACTCAATTAGAACCATGGAAAGTTACAAAATCGAGCAACTAGTTTAAGTTATTCAGGCTTATTATGAAAATGGGCGTTAAAATCAACATGCATAGCGAAGAAAATCATCTTCAGTGCTGAGGCTCATTTTCACCTCAGTGCACGTAGAGAAAAACCATGGTTGAAGTATGGTTAAAAAAAACATATTATGGTCCCTCCAATGGCAACAAACAAACTTTTGTTGTTTCAAACAAAACTTTTTTCACGATTGATAATATTTTGTTTCTATTTAACAATAAAGTGTTTACCTCCCTTGAAACTTCAAATATGGTTGAATTCAACAATACATTGTTTTAATTAAATAAAGCTACAACCATACACTTAAACATATTATGGTAACCTTAACCATTTTATTGTGACGGCAACCATATTATGGTTAAATTCACCCATTGAAAAGCTATAACCATATTATGGTTGCTTCCAAACATGTTTTGGTTAATTGTTAATAACAATAATATGTTATAAATTGTAATATTTTAAAACATTGTATGTTTAACTTTAAATTTTAAATAATATGATTAAAAATCAAAAACATTCTGGTCGTTTGCATTTTACTTGGTTTGCTTAAAATTCTCATTCATTTTATTTTAATTATTGACTAAAATACATAAATTTACGTGGAATAAAATAGTATAAAAGAAAAAATGGTAATGAAGGTCGTAACAGGCTGGAATATGAATCAAAGGGGATTTTTTTTATAAAAGTTTATTTAAATAAAATTATAATTTGACACTCAACACAAATAAAAAAAATTGATGAAATAAATAACCATAATATGATTAACATTGACCATATTATTGTTAATTCTGACCATTAAACGGTTATTTTTGTCAAAATTCAGAGAAATTTTGAACATATTATGGTAAATTTTAAACATAATATGGTTAGTTTTGATCATTATTATGGTTAATATTAACCAAAATATGGTTAATTATGACCATATTATGGTTGATTTCGGGAAAATTTTTGTTGATGTTAAGTATACTATGGTCATAGTTAAACATAATATGGTAAACTGCAATCTTAATCATTGTTAAAATCCAACCATAGTATGTTGCTCATAGATTATGGTTACCTCCAACCATATTTTTTTTCTACGTGTGGATTCGTCAATAAACAGAATTGCCGCATTTGGGCGAATGATAATCCAAGATTGATTGTCGAAAAACCAATGCACCCACAAAGAGTGACTTTTTGGTGCGGTTTATGGGCTGGCGGCATCATCGGGTCGTTTTCTTTTCCCAAAATGAGGCCGGTCAGGCAGTCAATGTGAATTTTAAAATCATTAACGAAAATGTTTTTTGAATGACAATTCATATGATTAACAACATTTTTTCAACAAGATGTTTTGTAAAAATGCCACAAACATATGTATATTGTAATTAATAAAGGCCCTAAAACAGATCCCTGCGGAACACCATATTTGACATCAGCCAGCGTACTTTTTTCGTTGTTAATCTACACAAATTGTTTACGATTTATCAAATAACTTTCCATTAGTGTTAGCTCTTTTCCTCTAAATCCACAATATCGTAACTTTTTCAGCAAAATAAAATGTTCAACAAGATCAAAAGCCTTTGGAAAGTCATAAAACATTCCTCCTAAGCCTGCAAAACCATTATCTAAACTGTTACATATAAAATTGACAACATCTATAACAGCCTCATCAGTACCACAACCTTTTTTAAAACCGTATTGGTGAGGATAAATTAAATTTTCATTTTCAAGAAACGTGGATATTTGGCTGTATAAAATCATTAATTTAATTAATTAATTAATTTACAAGTCGAATAAATAACATTTTTCTATATAAAAAAAGTGTTTCACATAAGTGTATTCCAGTATTTTTATAGTTGTTATATTTTTACACAAATCATATTTAAACACTATAATTTATAATATTTTTTCATGCAAAGAAAATAAGTACGTTAAAATGGTATTCCTGCGTTGTTAATTAGCGTAGATTTGATTTTATGAGAACTCTTTAAGCATTTGTTTCCATTTGGCAATGCCATAAAAATTGCAAAATTTTTATGCTTTTACTCTGGCAATTTTGCATCGTTTGTGCGAAATAATTGTCAATTAGGTTCTTGATGTGTTTTGATTTTTCGCAAGAGTGCAACTTTTGACGTGAATACCTTTGAACCGATTTTATTAAAATTAAACTTGTATAAAAGTTCAAAAAGTCTTCTCTCCAGCAAAAAAAAAATTGCAAAATTATCTCTTTCCGTTCAAAAGTTACAGGTTTTTGGCGGCGGATCATTTGGTTACTTAACAGATTCGGTTAGAGCTGCAAAAAAATGCTAAAGTTAGTGTTTTCGGCGAATATTTCTTCATAAATTTACATTTACAATTACACTTTTTTATTGAAAAAAAAAAAAAAAAAAAACAAATAATAACAACTGTATGAACAACATCTCAAACATGTTTATCAAGTGTTACTATTTACTGATAAGCCAAAGCAAGTTTTCACATTTTCATGTCAACAAACTTTGAAACAAAAAAAGAAAAAAGTTTTCGCACCGATCTAAAAGTTAAACTTCAATCCAATGTAAGCAGTAACAAGAAGTACATTAACAATATTATAACAACAACAAATACACAAAGACATGAAGAGGTAAAAGAAAAAAGTTCAGACTAAGAAATACAAGAGGGATGAGCTTAAAAAGAAATTTATTGTTATCAGTAAAGTACAGTGGGTGCCAGTAGACACAAGTGAAAAACATGTCCTTTTTTTTTTGTTTTTCGAAAAGATTTCATCACATGGCCAGACATGAATGGTAGACATAAAACACATCCAGATTAAACAGTCTTGCATAAAATATCTAGAAAACATATTGCTGTTGTTATTTACACACTTGTATTCCCGACTTAAATTACAAAACACCACATCAACACCTCCACATACAACAAGTAACACGAACACTCAAACAACACAAAAGCTGCAAACAGTAGTCGTAAAGTAACACGCACACGTAACACTGATCTCAGATAAACGTTTTGAGGAAACGGATATGCACGCACACCAATACAATAATCTATGAATGTACGTTCATGAATACGTATCTAAAAAAAACAACAGCAAATTAAAAGAAACAATTATTTCTTTACACATTTACACATGCATTAACACTAACAAAAACAACATCCTTCAAACAAACATACATACAACATACATTTGCTTCTTGTTGTTAGTTATATCCTTGCTTTTGATTTTGTTACTACATGCAACAAACAGTTGTAAAAAAGCATTACTACCACTACTGCAAGAACAAAAACAATTCATACATCAAGTAATCTAAGCTCCTTTTTTGCTGCTGTTGCTGGCGTCAACATTTACAAAGGAAAACAAAGCTTGAAGTCACACTCACTCACACTCTGATAATATTTAGCATGTGCTTTTCCAGCATATTCTATATGGTATAGTATGTTACGTTATGTCTGCCACTTCTGGTGCTGGCGTCCGTCCTGGTGTCTGTCTACCTTCCTGGTTGTTTGGCATCAGACTAAACTTGTGTTTACATACAAACGATAAGCAGCCCAAGACAAATTTGTGCAAAAAAAAACAACACATTCAAACGCAAAATATTATGCAAACGGTAAAAAAAAAAAGAATTAAAGAGAAAAATAGAAAAACATTTCATTATGGAGACAAAGAATGTTTAAATGTTTGTATAAAACAAATAAAAAACAAAGAGCTGATTGTTAGAAAACATTATTATTATTGTTTAATCGTGATAACAAGTGATTCCATTTTTTTTTTGCTAAATAATTTGCCTTATCACACTGTATCCAGTCATTATTTAGGAAAACAAATTATTTATGTATCTCATGTACATTTAGAATTGTAGAAATAGGAACAGGATGTGAAATAATTACTTTAGGAAAAGAAAAAAAAAAGAGTAATCTGTTAGCCAAGATCTTCTTCTAATTGATGGCTTTAATTTTAATGCCTTATCCACTACAATTTGTAATACAAATTTCTTCTTAACAAAAATTATAATTGTACAACATATTTTATAAATTTAAATAAACATTTTTTCTTTGGTGAACAGATATGACTTCGAATTTTTGTAAGCGAAAAGTTAAGTGAGCCTTTCTACGTTCTTTGCCTACAATATTCATGCCGATATAATGAATCAAGATATATATACATATACATTTATATTTATATATATATGGGTCACTCCACGGCAAATGGGTTGATCTTCTTGCAAGATCCAAATGAAGAATGAGAGTGTACTCTTTGAATTTATGCAAAAGAATGCACCAACTTTTACCGATCGCTGAACAAACTTATAAATTTTTTGGAAAAGTCTCTTATATTGCAGTGCAGGTTCGTGATAAAATCTGTTGCATACATCTAGGCTCAAGTCCTAGAGGCAACCAGCTAAACAACAATCTCGCTGCAAATAATCTTGGTGTCGTATCGAGTGGACAACCTTGCTATTGACCTACCGACTTCAACCAGCTACTAGATCTTATGCCGTAATTGAAAACATCAAGCGCGATCAAATACGTATACAGTGCAACATGAAAAAAATAACCATAAAGAACCCAAAAAAAAAAAGACCCCTGTCTCCCAGTTTTGCCCAAAGTCATGCACTTTTTAATGAGCCCCCAAAGATTTGAGGCCTCGGTGTCAGTTTTGAAAAAAAGGGATTATTTTCTCAGGCTTGTATCTTGCAAACCGTTGGGTAAATCAGCGATAGAAAATGTCAACATTAGAAAATCTTCCGGACCTGACCGCATAACAGGCTCAATTATAAGAAACTTACCTACGTCTGCTTCAAGAATCTTGCTGCTCATCTTTAATGCGATATTACCAGTAGGCTGCTTCCCAACCTCTTGGAAGAACTCTACAATTGTTATGATTCCTAAGTCAGGAAAAGACGCTAGTCAAATTACGTCGTACAGACCCAGAATAGCATCAAAGCTATTCGAAAAAATATTCCTTTTAAGTATAACTCCCTAGCTTAATGAACACGCAATCATTCCGGATCATCAGTTCGGATTCCAAGAAAGGCACGGTACAATCGAACAAGTGCATAGAACTGTTACCCAAATTAGATCAGCGTTTGAGAGAAAGGAATATTGCTCAGCACTGTTAACAGACATGTTCCAGGCATTCGACAAAGTTTGGCATGATGGGCTGGTCATTAAATGAACAAGAATGCTTCCTCAAAACACTCACAAACTCCATGAGAGTTATTTAACTGGCAGAACATTCACGGTAAGAGCAAAAAACAAACACTCCCCCCCCCCCCAAGAAAATATCTGCTGGTGTCCCTCAAGGCAGCATATTCGGGCCGTTACTGTCTTTAATTTAAACAGCTAATATATGCCAACAAGCCCGAGCACACATACTTCTACGTTTGCAGAAGTCACAGCATTTATTAGTGTTAATCAGGACCAACAGTCCCACTTCAATGAACTAGAGGCCTGGCTAGAAAAATGGAAAATAAAGGTGAACCCGGCTAAATGTGCTCACGCTCAGAAGACAAACGTGCCCAGCTGTAAAAATAAATAACATCACTGTTCCGGTAGAAAATCATGTAAAGTACTCGGGAATTCATATAGATAGACGCTGGGCCTCGTCTCGTCATATTGAAGCGAAAATAACGGCTAAGAAACTTAAAGCAGCTTAACTACATTGGCTCCTCGGTCGAAACTCAAACTTGTCCTTAGACAACAAAGTTCTCTTAAACAAGTCTATCATACAACCATTATGGACATATGGCATCCAATTATGGTGTACTGCAAGCGCTTCAAACATCCAGAAGCTACAAAGAAGACAGTCTAGGATATTACGGCATATCGTCTGCGTCCCATGGTATAGGCGTAATGACATTAGCCACAGAGATTTTAACATCCCTACAATCCAAGAAGAAAAGTATTCAGTCAAATACATAGATAAACTAATGTTCCATCCCAACTACCTCGCTCGGGAACTAATAAAGTTCGAAGGTCACCGGAGGCTGAAAAGAACCGACACTTTGAGCCTAGCAGGCTTTTTTGACACTTGAATTCAATTAATTAGCGGTCACATTGGTAATGGCTAATAAATAACAATAAGGATTAAGCTTTGAATATAGATTGTAATTTTCGACAAGAAAAATTCAATAGAAAAAAAATAGATCGAGGCTCAAACCTTTTTATGATTTCGCAGTTATCAATTAAAACAAATTTAAGAGCTTTTTAGTGATTAATATGGAACTCGCTAGCATGTTAGGGTGTCATCGAAAAACTAACTTTGCTAATCAAAGCGCTGTACAAGAATGCCAATTGCCGTGTGTTAAATGAAAAACAGCTGAGCAATAGAATCACGGTGAAAACTGGAGTAAGACAAGGTTGTGTGTTATCGCCTCTACTTTTTAACTGCGTCCCCGATGCTGTGATGCAGATGGCAACGAGCCATCGTAGGAGAAGTATTATGTGGGGCTTACAAGGACGGTTGAAGGACATAGATTATGCCGATGGCATATGTCTACTTAGCCGCTCATTAGCTGCGATGCAGACGAAAATTTCGACCATAAATAAGATCAAAAAGTTGGTTGGGCTTAAACTAAATCTGTGGCATATTCACAAAACATCTTAAGTCAAATTTAAAAAGTTGAAAAAACGTTGTTAATCATACGAACTTTTATTCAAAAAACATTTATGTTTACGTTTTTAAAATTTTGTATTATAAACGAAATTTTTCTTTCATTTTATTTGATAAAAATGATTTTTCAACGATATTTTTTTTAAATTTTTTGCTATTAATAAGATTTTGTTTATCGGCCTAAATTCCCAATTTTTATTCTTGATAAATACACTGAAATTTATTGTTGGATGACAAGCTGTTTCCTTGTTGCTTTCTTCTCTCGACTTAAGATGTTTTGTCTAAATGCTAGAGAAATATAGATACCCAAAACAAAATCGCTCCGCATCAATGGCAACACAGATGGCCGTTTCTCCGTATGCGATCAGGATATTAAGGATGTAAAGTCCTTCTACACAGAAAAAATTATTGCCGAATTATTTTCAAACAAACGATTGTTTGAAATTATTTTTAATTTCTACAAATTTTTTTACTGATTCAATTAATATTTTTGTTTGATTTTTATTTAACCAACAAAAATGTTGACAACTTTTCAATAATGTAATATACGCGCTATTGGTTTCAATTTTTCATAATTTTGTATGAAATATTTAACGCTCTTTAATGTTGTCGTTTTTTGCATTTTTTATTTGATCGTAAGCAACACTTCTTTATGTGAAATATAAGAACAACAACACAAAACACATACAGTTTATTTTTGGACGCTTTAAAAAAGTACAACAAGAAGAAAGATGATAAAATAGCGCGACGAGGTCAGTAGTAAAAAAACAAAAAAATAGCAGGTAAAAAAAAGGTTTCATTCTTTTTTAAACAACAGAAACAACAACAACATTATAAGAAACAAAATAAATTTTTGGTTGGTTTCAAAGTTGGAAAAAAATAATGAAAAACAAAATCCCGTATTCAATTTTTGAAAACTGTTTACTTAAATACATCAAATACAAAAATAAAATGATGACGAAAAATATATCGAGTCGGTCTGCTGCCGTTGTTTGTTACATTTCTTCTTCTTTAGCCAAGGAAAGGATACAGCAACAGTGAGTGATGAAGAAAAACACTGTGTGTATAAACAAGACTTCGTTCAAAAATAATTCCAACAAAACATGTGTCTCAAAGCCAGCCGCCGCTCTGCTTCTGCCTTCATCTTCTCCTTCAGTGATAGCTTGGGTGAGCGTCATTGCTTGTGCAAAAAATTTTTGTTTGATTCAGCAAAATTATTTGTTTGAAATTTATATGAATTTCAGTAAACTTTTTGTTTGATTCTGTAAATTATTTGTTTGAAAAAATCAGTGTTTTTTTTTAGTAAACAAAATGCAAATAAATTGTTTGAATATGCGAATTTGTTTGTAGGACCGATTGCAGACAAAAAATGTTTTGATACTACAAATTTTTTGTTTGAATTCGAAAAATAATTTTTTCTGTGTACTAACTGAGTAGCACAATTTATAAAACTGGTGACTCAGCAGCAGACATATTCAGTCGCAAAAATAAGGCACGCAGTTCTTTTGCCACAATAAATCCGGTTTGGAAATCGTCTTATATTTCGAAACAAACCAAATTCAAATTATTTTATTCCAACATAAAATTCAATCCGTCGTAGGAATGCGAGACCTGAAACATGGCACTACATACATGATATAGAATGTATTCAACTATTTCTCTGCAAATGTTTCAGCAAGATCTTACGGGTTTTCTAACCTGCAACAATATCTATTAACCAAATTTGAATGGATTAAAACCAGCAGCCAATTAAAACAAAAATAATTGAGCGAAAGTGGTGTAAACCAGACGATGACTTTGCCAAGAAACGCCTAAATAAAAACCCACAGGGAAGCAGACGAGTCAGGAGACCAGAGGCCAAATTAAGACATTCGATATGGATCGAAATTACAATACAATTAAAATGAAAATTTCGATCGATAGCGAATGCCGTAATTCGCCCTCAGCTTATTCGTGGAAGCGGCAACTAACAACAAAACTTTCGAGATTGCGGGTGAATTCGGTTCAGTAGGATCAGACTCTGAATCAAAATGTGGAAGCATCACCCTAAAAAATTGATAACTTTGTTGCAAAAACTAAAATAAATTGTGGAATGATGAACGAAGTGATATAAGATTATGCAGACATTTGTTTTATACGACTGGAAATCTCACTGTCAAAATTCGTCAAGATCGATCCATAATTTAACATTTGTCCCATGTAAATCCTACTCTCGGAAATTAATTAAATACGCCTCAAACCGTAGCAGATATAGATATTGCGGTAAAATATGTTCCATCTTAGCCTCAAAGATTCGGCACAGTCGAATTTAGTACTTTAACTTGTTTTCAAATAATATTGTCTCTAGCTTTAAAATTTTATTAAAATAATACAAATGTTATTTTATTTGTAAGAAAATTATTATAAATTTTTCTTAATTTGTTATCGTTCTAAATTATACTTCACTGTTACTTTTGAATTACTATTTACAAGCGCTTTAAAATTCAAAGGAAATTCTCATACACACAGTTTCACCCAGGGCATTTTAAAACAAACAAAGACATGAATCAAATATCAAAAGGACAGTTAATTGTGCCAAAAGAAATCGTTGTAGTCTATTCTTAAAGTGACATTAAATATCAAACGCATTTAATGTCATTGCAAGACAATCTTAAATCTCTTTTTAAAAAAATTTTACAAAGAATTATGTATGCACGTGTAATAATTATTAATTACAATAAAATATTTCAAGAGGCCAACTTAAATATATTAGAGAATAAATGATTCGTAACTCCCACCTCTGCTGGACAGATAAACACAGACAAAAAGGTGTCTGAACAAGACTTTAAGTACAGGAATGTGTGAGTGAGTGTGTTAAAAAGATTCTGTTAAACGATTTATTTTTCTTGAGCATAAAAACTTTTAACCCTTGTCATGTCATTATAATTGTGTGACTGGCTTTCCTTCGTTCGTTTATTCTTTCATTTATTATTATTATTATTTTTTTTTTTCTTAACTTTTTACTTTGTTGATTGTTGCTGTTGTTGCTGACTGTTTGTCAAATGACAAAAGAACAGTTCGAGTCTAAAGGAGCGTACAAAAACATATGCCTGACGTATTTGTTAAGTGAGTTTGAAACAAACAGTTCAACAACTTTTTCTCAACTCCATTCCATTATCCTTTTTTTATCCTTTAAAAAGAATAAAGAATTTTTGTGTGTGTTTCTTAAGCGTGTGAGTCGGTGATAAAAAAATGAATGCTGCTACTGAAGGAAAGTTGAACGTGAAAGATGTATCGCATTGTTAGGTTTTCCACTTGTACGTGCATAAAAATCTGAGTCGTCATTCATGTGATAATTTTTGAGTTCCTTTTTTTTAGCTTTAGTCTTCTCTTTTTTGTGCTTTTATGTTGTTGTGTGAGTTGCTGTAATTTGTATGGCATTTAAACAAGTATGTTTTGTCAAATTCGTATTAAATATCATTATTTTGGTTTGTGTACAAAACATTTCAAGCGAGAACCAACAAAAACAAGTTGGGCAAAGAAAGTCTTAAAACTGTTTAAATTCATTAAAACCTTTCCGAGCATTTTAATAATTTTGATTAATAGATGACGAAGAATAGTTTGGAAATTAAATGGAGGGAACAGAGGCGAAAGCTCTAAAACGTTAATAAGCATAGTATAAGTATTCATACCTAAAGCTTTATGGCTAATCAAAGCTTGGCTTAAGCCATATATACACATGTAAAATACTGAAGAAGTAAGACTAAAATTTAAAGCTTTATTAACTTCAATCTGACTTAAAAAGCAAATTTGAACTTTTGATTTTTAAGGCTTTTAAGCAAAAGTACTATAAAGCTTTTAACAGTAATTTTTTTTTTTTTTTTAAAGCCTTTAAATTTTTTTTCATTTACAGTTTTGGTTATTAAGTTAAAAGTTCTAACTGCTTTATCGAAAGCTTAAGTTTTGTAATACAATTTGTAACAAATAACTGAGTATGCGGAAAATTTTTCAAAAAATTTAAAGAATGGATAAAATTTACTTGTTTGTCATTTTATCATTTAACACAGTTTCACGACATGTGTCAGAAACTTAAACAAATTTAAAATATTTAATAATCTGTAAACAATTTATTATGCAATGCACAAGCACAAGAAAAAAATCTGGAATGGAAAACAGAAATTTTGTTTACAAATTTTTACTTTTATTTTTTCTAATTAAAAAAATGCAAAATAATAAAAATAAATATAAAATTTCAATTGCTTTCTCTTAAATTTTTAACAAATCGCTTATATTTGTTGTAAAATCTAATGAGATTTAACTTTAGCTAAGTGAAATACAGAATACGGCTACAGATTTTCTGTTTGATTTTTTGACAATCAGACTTAAAGTCATTGGATTTCGTAAGAGCAAAAATCTTAGGACTTGTAGGATTCGGTAAAAGGGGCTTGAATGAATATGTGTTGTCAAACTGTTTGTGCATTAATATTTATTTTAGTTATTTTAGTGTTGGTGTAGGAATTATAAAGTGTTCTGTCCTTCGTGATTGTAGTGGGCAGACATTATATTTTTAATGTTCTTTAGTATGTTTTTACATTGATAAAGGAATAAGCAAACAAAAAATGCTTCTCACAAATATTTTTGTTGCTAAATGGCAACAAACCACAGCACGAACAGCTTGTGTGTATATTGTGTACATGTTAAGTTTGTGTAAAAAAATTTTTACTTGCTTTTTGCCAAAAGGGCGCTTAGCACAACTGAAACGATCGAACATTAACATACTTAACAGAACACAACTAACTTTGGGCTGTTCGACAGACACTATAAAGTTATTCTATATTTTTGTGTTCGAAGATCACAAACAGAGGAACGTAATTTTTTTTAATGATTTACTACTACTCAAACACTATTAGCGTTTGTGTTTTCCACATATCTACTGGACAGAACACTAAAAAACTGAATATAATGTTTTTTTTCGAACACAGGTCAGTGTTGAAAAATTCAGTACTTTAGTACTTTTTTCAGTACTTTTTCATATTAAAAATACCGCTGTACCCCCACGTTGTTTTTAGTACTTTTTTATCCTTTGCGCTTTCTAACTTTTATGGCCGTTTTCTCATTAGGCGATTACCTTTTTCCCCAACGAAATTTGTTTTTCTCAATATATCATTTGCTTCTTTTCTCTCGCAAAGCTAACATCCACTTATCTTCCAATTATTTATTTGCCGTACAGATAAATTTAATCGACTGACTACCAACTGAAAACAATTTTTTGTCGGTATATTGAAAAAATTATAAACGTTAACGACCGTTTATCGGTTAAGTAAATCTATGTCGACAATAAGTAACAGGCAGTTGGACGAAACATTGAGAAAATCAATTCGATAGCAGACTTTGGTAATCATGTTTTTGTTGCAAAACTCATGTTGTTGTATATTCAAAAATAATTAACAACGTTAATATTGAAATACAAAGCGAGGACGTCAGGATTCGTATTTTGCTATCCAGATTCCATTTTTTATTATAAGTGACAAGTAATAAGCAGTGAAAAATTTAAATTTAAGAGAAACCTTTTATGAAATTTTTTGGAACTTGATTTGACATATTTATAGAAACAAGCAAAGAAACTACAAAATCATTTTAATTGGGATTTTGCGAATCATTAAGAACTAAATTTTGTTTTAAAAATTAAACATACAAAATTACCAATTAAGGAAAACCCAATAGCGTAATACCATTGTTATTAATGTTATTTCCGATGGAGAAAAACTATGAATTCTATTAACTCAAATTAATTTTTTGTGGAAAAATTAAACCAAAATTAAAAACGAAATGGATGAGCTAATGTTTTTTGCCATTTAACGTATTGCTTTTGGAATTTAATCGATACTGAGGAATGCATCAGTTGAACGCACATTTGCTTTATCTTCACTACACTGAATTAAGAGCTTTATTTTTAAGCATAAATTTTTTAAACTTTATTTAGAACTAAGTTCGAATGCCCGTAATTTCTTCAAATAGATATCTGGTCGTGGTACGAGCACAGTTATCTCTACCTATCCGGTAAAACTATTTTGGTAATTTCAAAGTTAAGTTTTCCTTTAAGTTTTCTTTTTAAATATGGCAACAATTCTAATTTTATTAATTTTTTTTAATAACTGTCAAAAGTCGATGGTGCTAAATACACTACAGTTTAACCAGTGGTAAGACATACGTGATAACATTATGAAAAATTCGTTACATTATAGATTTCTATACACAGCTAGATATCCTTTTGTAGAAATAACGGGCATAAGAATGTAATATGTAAATTGCACTTAATCAACAACTCAAAACTTAAAAATTCTAATTAATTAAGGCATATGAAAGAGAATTTTTAAACCAACCTTTTCATTACCAAAAAGAAGACAAAATTGCACGATATTTTTACAGCGGGTAGATATGAATATTACGTGTCGAATTCTTTCAAAAACTGAAAAAATAAAATTTTTAACATATACCCTCTTGTTAATCAAGTGCGGTATGTAAAAGTCTGAATAATGTAAATTTGCAAAAGTTAACATAGAAATATGTAGTCTACCAGTGTAAATGTATGTGTTAAAAAAAATAAATTTTTTCATTTATTTACTTAATCATTCTTTTAACTATTTTAAATAATTTTCTTTAGAAAATACTTAAAAAACGTAGCTTACGCTGTTTAACAGACATATTACATGTCGATGGCTTAATATAAAAAAGGCGTAAGTCAATTTCTTTCAAAAAAAGAGTTTTCGTTTATTCTGGTAGATAAATACCAAACGCAGCTTGCTTTAAGGTTTCGGGGGCTATGGTATAAAAAATTTGTTGCATCTTTTTATTATTTATTGCTTTAAAACTTTTTATTAGTCAAAAATGTTATGGATTTTAATTAGTTTATTCCTTCCCTTGTAAACATAAAAAAATCGAGTTACGCCTTTTTTATATTTAGCCATCGATGTGTTCCTTTAATAAACATACATAGATGCATTGTAATAAAATATTTTTTCTTCCTTTTATTTTTAAAAATTATCGTTTTATTTTTTAACAAAAAGTACCATTTGGTGGGAAAAGTACTCTTTAAGTTAAAGTTAAGTACCATTTCAAAATATCAATTTTGCAACACTGACACAGGTATAAATATGTGAAACACTTAAATTTTCAAAAGATTTTGTTATTCGTGCTTAATTCCCAGTTTTTATTATTGATAAAAACACTTGAAATTTATTGTTGATGGGATAAGCTATTCCTATGCGCATTTCACTGGCTGCTTATCATCAGGAAACTTCATCCATAAAGATTTTTGAAAAACTAAAGATATTATACAAATAAAACTGTTAAGCGAATAAGAATTATAGCAACAGTTCTACTTGTAATAATACCAAAGTTTAAACAAAACACATGAACAATTAACAGTGGGTTTATATCATCTTACATTCCCCACTACAATTAGTTGAAATTCTCTCAACAGTAATTGTAGTTGTAAGTAGGTTAAGAAAAACAACATCAACTTACAAAAGATGTTGTCAATTAAGTGTTTTTTTAGGCCGTGCACCTGCCTGTTTATTATCAAAAAGTAATTTAAATTTTTGGGAATACAAAATTTAAATTTTCAAAAGATTTTGTTGTTCGTGCTTACGAATGCATACGATTGAGAATAAACGAGTGTGGGGTAACGGTTACACTCTTTCTTAAGGCCCAACCAGAATGTGCATAATACTACGTTCACACTCGGGTTCTCAAACGCGTTTAAGCAATTTGAACGTGATTAAGCTCTAATCTCATCAAAATCGAGATGATTTCCCATACATTGAGGTGATTTGTTAATCACTTCAAATTGACATGATTAAAACTAAATCACTTCATTAATCACATAGAATCCACTGAGCATACCTCAAACTGAGTGTAATGTAGAATCGGCCAACATAAACTGAACAACCGGCCACGATTTCTGCTTAATGTTTTTATTTTTTTTTCCTTAAATAATTCATACATTTCCACAATTTCATCATTAATATGTTTAAAATAATCTTCTGATAACTTTATAAAAGTATTTTTATCCATTTTTAGTACTTTAAAGAAATATAAATTTGTTTGTTGTGTGTTTTTTCTTAATCATCTGTCATCTTAATCATCTCAAATGTAATTTGAACGGCTTTGATTAGCTAAATCAACATTTTGCTTAAACGCGTTTAAAAACTCAAGTGTGAACATAGTATAACGTTGCTAAAGTTAATGTGCGAAACATGTAAATCTTATGTGCCAAACCATATTGAGCTTAAAGAAACTTTTTGTTAAATTTTATAAAACTGTCATTTGCTTAAGTAAAGTGCGAAACTGATCGCATATTCCGTACGGAACCAAATGTTTTTTTTAATTTGGTTTTTGTTCTTTAAAATGCTTTTCGTTGATTTTTGACAGTAGCTTAAGCTTTTTTATGCATATTCTAGTTGGACCTTTAAAAGTAAAACCAAGCAGTGTTGCCATATTTATTTTCGCTAATTAAAAAGCAAAACCTTAAAAAGTTAATTTTTTTTTGTGTTTTTTTTCTGAGAAAATTTTAAATTTTGTTTACAAAAAATCCCCAAAAATCCCCAAATAAAAATTTTTAGTCAAATAAATTATTTTATTTCGTTTGTATCGACTGGTTTTGGCATGTTTTTTTAAATCCTTTTTATGCGTTTCCAGTGAGGAATTACATATAAAACAATATGCTGGTTTTGAAGACGAATGAGCCAGTTTATAAGAATGTGAAGCTTGTTCAATCGGTTTAAGACATCCTTCTTATAATCAGCAATAAAAAAAACATATATCCGTGATTTATTTAATCCCCGAATTTTTTTTAAATCCCCAAAAAAACCCCAAATGACTTTCCATGTCCTTCTTGCTCAGAATCGTTTGAAAGCCTATTTCTAATTTTTATCAAGAACAAAAAAAAAACACGTTTCCTTTCTACGGATGTTTGCCTCTATATTGTCGAGGGAAAATTATATAATCTCAAGACACTTTCAGTTTTCTTAGCATTTCCTTCAAATCCTTCATCATCTCTATCAGAATCTTATCAGAAAATCTGCTGCTGATTAAATTTTTTGAAGCAAGTGGGAACAAATTTTTTTCGTTCTTTATAAATTAAATCTGCGTCTTTAAACAAATAAAAAATTCTCTACATTTTTAGTCTTCTTCTTTCACAGCATCAGGCATTTAACCTTACTTATCGGTTATGAATTGGCATCTCTTTGGCGTTTGGCAAAACTGTCTTAAGTCAAAAACTGTAGTTTTTCGTTATGTTAAATTGAAAAATATTTATTTGTTAAAGGTGATAGATGATAACGATTGGAGTTGTGATAGTTGTAATAGACTAAGGTGATTTAAACCAAACAAAAGAGAATTAAAAAGATTGAATTAAAGCCAATCAAAAACTCAAAATAAGTTTTATTTTTACCTAAGTAAGACCTTTTCGCCTAGCGGCTAAAAGTTGCCATAATTTAATTAGAAAAAATCCCGGGAATTCCCGCACAAATTTCCCGCGATTTATTTCCCGAAAAATGTGCGGGATCCCGTATGAAAACCACTAATACGCACTCATAGATTTTACGTTTTAATATTTTTAAAGTAATTGATATTATACTTTTGTCATTCTCTGATGGCTACATTGGCAACACTGAATATTAAAACAAATATAAATTGATATTACAAAACATACTTATTATTGAATATTGCAACACTTCAATCAGAAAATTATAGATTGTCCTTAAATAAAAAAACAAACAATGAAAAACTATTGAAAACAATTAAAAACAAATTAATTCTTTCAAAGTATAAGTATAACAAATTAGTTATAAAATGTTTAAGTTTTTTGTAAACAAATACTTTATTCTTCCAATGTAAATCTGATAAATTCCATTGCTTGCAAAAATGTAATGAAGTGAAAAACCTATAAATATATTTCTTTCTATTTATACAAATCAATTAGAGTTAAAAAACTGAAAAATTCGTCCTTAAAATCAAAAGTAATCTTATATGTAAATATTTATAAAATCAAATAATTGTAATAATATAAAAACAAAAGAGGAATATTGAAAAAATAGACAAAATAAACCAAGAATTTTTTTCTTAAATAGCAAATATTAAATGCAAAAATTTCCTTAGAAATTTTGTTTATCTTTATCAGAAAATCAAATCTATTTGTGGGGATAAGAGGAAAGGACCTATTAAAAAGACAATGCCAGAATATTTAAAATTCAATCAAACAACGCAACTGTTTAAGGAATCATACACAATGACTAAAATGACTTGAAAGACAAAAAGGAGAATCTGAGAAAAAAGGAGCATCAACATTTAGAATTATTTTTTTTTTAATGATAAAAACGATTGACTTTTTGTCTGTTTGAAAAGCAGAAAATAGACTTTTATCCGTTTTTTTTTTTTTTGATTTATTTGAATGTAATTTTTTTTTTTTTTTTTGTTTTTTTGTAAGAGGTGGAAAGTGATAGGGGGATATGCAAATGTAATTTTCCAATACAAATAGGAAAAAAGGACTAAACACAAAAACTGCCTAGAATCAAGAAAAAAAAGGAATCTGAATTTAATATTCTTAACTACTTGTCTGTGAGAAAAAGTATTTGTTTAAGTATCTAAAAAGTTAAGAAAAAGGATAACAATTCTATTTTATTGTTATTTACAAAAGTTCCTTTTCTTATTTTAGGAGTTGTTGTGTTGCTGACCATTTTTTAAAAAATGTTAACCTAAATCGGCCATTTTGTTCAGAAAAACGATTTTGCAGACTTTATTTGTTTAGCTGTCATTTAAATAGAAATTCAAGTTACCCAAAATTAAGGAACCCAAAAAAATATTTGTAAAATTGTATGTGTTTGTGAAGTTTTCTTTATTATTATTATTTTTTTTTCCTTTTTTGAAAACCACAAAATCTCTTTGTTAAGAAATTTAAAGATCATGAATAAATAGTCGTGGTTAAACTAGGGATGGGCAAGTTGAAAAAATGTATCGATATATATCGAATCGATATTTTTTTAGAGAATCGATATTTATTATTTCAAAAAAATCGATATATCGAACGTATTTTGCTGAAACTATTACCAAATTAAAAAATTCAGTATACCTTTGTACAATTATATGTATGAACAAATTAATTATATGTAATTACATTGTTACTTTTTATTGTTTCATTTTTTTAAAAAAAATTAATAAAACAAAAAAATTTAATCAAAACAAAAAATTCAATTTTAACAAAAACAAAAGGGAAGAATACAAAAAACCATAAGTAAAAAAAATAAATTACGAAAAATTTAAATTAAAGTAAATACGTCATGGAAGTACCAACTTTCCTTAAAATTTGAATTGAACCCAAAAGTACCAACTGGTTTTTAGTCAACCAGTAATCATCAGATATGGACATCAGGAGCACTCTCTGTTTTATGTGCACTCCAGACAATCTGCTTGTTGTATCCGGCACTGCTTCTTATAAATGCCAATTTTTTTAGATCTTCATATTTATTTAAAAAAAACATATGATGCATGCAATGATGCCAATTCTTAAAAAAAAATATTGTTTGAAAAACGGCTAAAATTTTGAGTTCTTAATGAAGACTGACTTTAAAAAATATCGAATTCGATAGTCGTATTTCAATATCGATACATCGATATATCTGTATTTAAAATATCGGCGATATATATCGATTATATTTTTTTTAAATATCGATATTTTGATATACCGATATTTTTGCCCATTCCTAGGTTAAACCAATGGAAACGAATATTGTAACAAGTAAGACTTTGGGTGTTTATAATTCTTATTCGCTTTAGGGTTTTATTTGTATAATATTTTTGACTTTTCTAAAATCTTTGGAAAAGGTTTCCTGATGAGCTGGCCTAAGCAACCAGTGAAATGCGCATAGAAGCTAGCTTTCCCTCAACAATAAATTTCAGTGTATTTATCATATATGAAAAACTGGGAATTTAGCACGTCATACGGAAATCGTATTAATAATGAATTTGGTTAAGCTTTAACTTGAAAAAGTTTTTTAAATTTTTAGCAAAATTCAAACCATTTTTAGTTAGAGCTTTTAGCCTAGAATTCTGTTCAAGTGCAAAGAATACCGTCCTGTTCTGAAAATCACTTTAACTCAAACCACGTGATTTCAAATCACATGTGCCTACTAAAATCACACGTGTGATACTTTACCGTGATATTCTTATTTCTAAACTCTTTCCTGATGACCTGGCCTAAAGGCTCAGTTAGCCGGGAGTACCAGTTACAGTAACCCTACCGTAAAAAAGTAAGACCAATCTATTTCTTACAGATTGAGACGTAACATCGTACTGCTAACTATAATCGTTCGAATTGCTTTACATACAGCAAAATTAATCAGCTGATTTGCAACGTGGAATAGGCCAAGGCATCGTTCTATCAGCAACGGTTTTCTTTTGCTGCATTTTAGAATAAAAGATTATTCTAGAATAGGAAATATATTTATTAAACCAGCAAGAATAAAAGCGTATGCAAATCTTACAACTATGAAATATGTATAGCCATCAAAGAACCAGCAAAAGAATTTGGTCTAATTGTGAACGAATAAAAGACTAAATACATGAAAATATCCACCGAAGGAGTGAAAACATTTAAATATATTGGCATTATGATATAAAGCGATGATAGTACAAAACATTGTACACTCAAAAGGCAAATCAATCCATCTGTACTCCCATTAATCCGAAGGGGTAACGAAGGCTCTAATTTGCAAAAAAAAAAAAAATATCCCTCTTTTTTAGCGAAATAACAAAATACTCTTTCCAGGAATAAAGTACAAAGTTTAATCTTAGCTTGCATAATGTTTATGTTTGTTCTTAGCTTAATTTCCTCATAAAACAAACAAAACTTTTCAAACAAAGAAATTGTTTGCAATGAACTTTAAAAGCTTTATCAACAAAAGCGAGCTTAAATTGAAAGTTACTTTTTTGTTGTTTTTTTTTCCTAATGTTTTTACTGTTTCTGCAAACAGAGAAAGACAGAAAAATAAAAACCTTTAAAAAATTTATTTATTTGTTCATCTATAGTGCCTGGGGTTTCAGCCTTTGATAGTTTACGATTTTTTTCTCTTTCCTTCCCTAAATCCTTTTTTATGTCGCAGTGTCTATTTAGAAAAAAAATATATAGAGAATAAAAAAAATCGTACACTCAGACCATTTCTTTCAACTTGTTCGAGTATGTAGGGTTTTAGCGAACGTGTAGATGTCAAAGTATGCAAACCTTAGGAAGGACTTAAACAAGTCTATACACATACATACATAAATACAAGTTACCATTGAGAATGTTTATAGATATAACAAGCACTTAAACACATACACACACACAGAGTCAAGCGCAAAATCAATTGATGTGTTAAAAACAAAAGAGCATTCGAAATTGTAATGACTTTTAAGGTTAGGTCGGTCGGTCATCAAGTTTTCGGTATACATATGTACATATATTGAATATATTTTAGCATGTACATAATAACATTAGGAAATATATATACATTGTTTTTATATCAAAAAGTAATTTCAATTTTTGGGAATACAAAATTTTTTTTTTTTATAATCATCATCAACAATAAATTTCAAGTGTTTTTATCAATAATAAAAACTGGGAATTAAGCACGAATAACAAAAACATTGTTTTTATATATAGTACATAGTTGGGTGATAATTTGTATATAAAGGAATTTACTTAAAGTGCTAAGTCATAAGTAAAATTGAAAAACAATATGAACTTATTGTTATTTTACTGTTTCGAAAAAAAAGTAATTTTAAAATAAACTACAGAAGATACGTATGAGTTAATTAGTACCTAAAAGAATTCTAAGCAGGGAACTTTTTCATAAATGTCAGATGTTTTATTTTAATTACATATATTTTATTAAGCAAAAATAAAAGTTATTTTTGGATTCTTATTATTTCAAACAAAAGAAACGGTTTTTTTGAGCAAAAATAAGTTATTTTTTATTTTTTGATTAAATGTTTTTATTTTGATTTTTTCGGGCAAAAATAACAAATTATTTTTTTTAGCAAAAATAACAAATTATTTTTTTTAGCAAAAATAAAAGTAATTTTTTTAAAGAAACGTAATGTAATGACATAATAATAATCATTTAGTTGGCTTAAAATATTTATTTTAATGTGTGATCATCATGGGAACTTCTAAATTAAAATAAATATTGAAAGTCAACTAAATTTGCTCGAAAAAATAACTGTTATTTTTCATCATTTTCAATAATTTACCTCCGACATTTAACTCTGTATGCTTTTTAAAATTTTAAAAATAACTGTTATTTTTGGTCCCTGATTTGAAAATTTTAAAAAAATTTTGATATTTTTTAAGGATTTAAATTTTAATTTAAAAAAAAAGCTTTTAAAAGGAAAATTTGTTTAATAAACCCTTTATAAACCGGTTTTAATTTTTATAAATAAGGGGGTTAATAAATAAAGCTTTTTTCTCTTGTTAAAAAAAAATCTTTTTAATATTTTGAAATATTCTTAATAAGTTTTTTTTTGTTAGTCGACAAGTCTGCTTTAAAGCTCTAAGCTTTTTTTTACTCATATCTTTATTTAATTATCTCGAAAGCTTTAAATGTTTGTTTTCATTTCTTTTCAAAAAACAAGCTTTTGTAAAAGTTAACTTTAACTTAAATAATTTTCGATTAGAATTTTATTCATATTTTTATTAAAACTTAAGTTTTTAAATCAAAAGCTGTTGTTAAGCTTTAGTACATCTTAAAGCTTAAACATTTTCGAGAAGCTTTCTTCTGAAAATCAAGCTTTAGAGCTTAAATTTTTTAAATTGCCTTCAAAAAAGTTCTAAAAGCTTACTAAGCAAGTTTTCCCAGAAACATTTATTTAATAATATAACAGTTAGTTTTTCAAAGCTTTAGCTATACAAGCTTGTTAACCAGGCTTTTCAACCAGGTACATATCACGATGTCTCGTTTTTGATTGTTTATAAAATCTATAAATGATAACAATTCGATTTTGAATTTATTAAGCCACCTATAAAAAAGATAATTTGGAAAATGTTTGTTAAGCTTTTAAATAAGATGCTGGTTGTAATTTCTATGGTAAATGATGGTTGTTTTGTAAAATTTGTTTAATATTCATCCAAGACCCCATTAAGTATAAATAGTTTAAGGCTAATGGGTAATTCTGGGACGATTTATCCAAGCCCTACTGTCTGTCTGTCTGTTGAAATCTCGGTCACTTTCGAACGACTTAAATGAAAATAAAACCAGTTTTGGAGGAAAATTCTTTCTTCTTAGTGCTCCGATTGAAATCCAGTGATAATCGCATATCCAGTGATTATCGGTCCACAATTTTCTAAATGAAGCCCACTCTCGGCAAACACTTGAGTACGCCTAAAACTGTAAAGAGTAACGCTAAGGTAATTACATTTTATATGTAATAGTTGTATTAGACAAGAAACCACACAAACTTTCACCATAGGACCCATAAATAGCCCATTAATATTCTAACTCTCGGTGGAGGGTATCGAATATTCAGCATGTACATGACCTCTATTTGGCCAAAGAAAAGAGCCTACTTAAATTGCTGAAAATCCGTTCACGAATTCATCGAGCCTCATATTCTTTATATACATATGTATACCTGCTCGATTTTATTAAATATCCTTTGGATAGATCTATAATTACTTACATAATTACACTTATAACTTTAATGTTAACATAATGTTTAAGAGATTATGGCCAATATTGACCTTATTTCTTTATACGAATAGATTTATCTTCCCAAAATCTCCTTAACGCGGAAAATATTAGTAACGAAAATAAATGCGAAGTCTTAACCGTCAATACATTCCGACTTGTTTGAGCTCTGATTAGCTCCTTTTCTTACTAGATAACCAATATATTTAAACTATTAAAAAAAAAACTTTTAAGGTTTTTAAATTCGTTATTTTAAATTGCAACTCAACAATTTTCACTCTCAAAGTTCTGCCATAATAATTAAACTAGCAACCCGGCTTGAAAGGATTTAGTGTTCTTTATAAACAATTTTTTTTCGTTTTAGAAATTTACTGAACATAAGCAAACATTTCAAAATATACCATAAAACAATAACCCCTGTAATATACACATGTCTAAGAAGTAACTAACATATTTCTTTAAAATTAAAGCGCATGTTTTATAAAATAAAAACCTAAACATCCATTTTGTTCCTTAATACATACTAAGAAAAAGAAATTATTTGCTGAAGAAAACTAATATGTAAAAAAATACCTTAATCTTTATTTACTATTGTAATGCAATATTTAAAATACTTATTTGCCTTTACTCTCCTTTTTTACTTCTAGTGCCAAGTAAACCTCAAAATCTCACCGTATTAGATGTTACGGCAACAAGCATAACGATGTCTTGGCATCCACCTAAAAATCAAAATGGTGCAATTGCCGGTTATCATGTCTTTCATATACATGAAAATCAAACAGGCGTGGAAATTGTAAAACGTAATGCTGCAGATTCGGCCATTACGTTTGAGCTGCCAAAATTAAGTAAGTACAAAACCAAAAAAACCACCATCTATTCTAACCAAACCCCTACCAATCTCATTAGCCCAATTTCCACAAGGAAACCATAAATAAAATGACTGCATGTACAATTCATCAATTTAAACAAAATTATATTCGGTGCTGTTCAATTATAATTAACAGCAACAAAAAGAACTGACGCAAAAAAATGCAGCCAAGTAATTGGATTTAAATTGAGTTTTTTGTTTTTCTTTTGTGCTTAAACAAAAAAAAAAAAATTATATTAAAACTTTTTAACTTGTGATTTAATTATTGTAATTAACCTTGCGGGCTTTTTATTTTCTTTATTTTTATTATTATTATTGGTAGTCTTGAATATTCAATGCAATACAATTTTGCTTTTGTGCTGTGCTGTGCCCAAAAACAGTTTGATGTGAAAGCACTACAATAGTGTACAAATAATGGCATTCTGAACTAAATTAACTGTATCTGCTGTTGTTGTTTTTGGTCTATGGATCTGAATATTTAAGTTGTTACATACTGCCCCCAAAGCACAGCTTAAGGGACGAATATTGTCACAATAATATCATTTATTTATTGTATGACAAGGCAATCCAGGCGAATTTAATTTATATTTTAAATAGGGTGGCCAGTTTTATGCAGAGACTTTAATTGGAAATATGTAAAAAAAAAGCTTATTCCTGAAGCTTTTTGTTTTATTAATTACAACACCCTACACCATCCCATTTAGGAGATGGGTATTTTTTTGTTTTGTTTGTGAAGTTTATAAGGCGTTAAAATATAAACGAACTAACCACCATTTTTATGTCCACACCATAATAGTGGAGAGGATATTATTGTGCTGATGTTTGTAACAACTTAAAGAATTGTTCCTAGACCAACCTTTAAGTATTTCGATCGATTTAGAATCAGTGTTCGAAAATAAACTTTATATACTATTATTTAGTATTCTGTTTGGTAGATATGTGTAAATCATTTAAAAACGTTTCTCTGTTCGAACACAAAAATAATTCTTACTCAACTCAACAAAAAGATGAGAACATTTTATTGAATTCTGTTTTTCTTTTTTACCCCATCGTTTTGTTCGATTCAGCACATTAATGTTCTTTCTGTTTCAATTGTGCTGAGCGCTCTTTTGTCTTGTAAAATAAATTCTTACAAGAACAAAATACATTTAGGTAAAAACAAAAAGCCAGCTAAAATTTTTTTGCATAAACAAAACATGTACACAATACACAGACGCAGAAGCTATTCGTGCTGTGGTCATGCAAATTACGAAGAAACAACAAGTCCAGTAAGTCTAAATTTACACGTTTCATCTTTTATTGCTCAACTTCTTTGCAATTCCCTTCTAAAGATGCCAATATAATCACACGCAGCAATCGGTTTCAACTTTTTTCGGTTCAAAACAACAACAATTTTATTAACAGCGAATCAAAGAGAAAAAGAAAAGGAAAAAAATTACATGCAGCCATCGTTGTGCATATAACAACGAACAAAAACATAAAGCGTACTGACCGAGTACTGGCATCTCCGTAGTTACCCCCTTTCATCTTTCTTCTCACACATATGAACGTTAATAACGGTTATGTACCCAGCGGTAAAACTCAGAAGACCTTCTTACTTCAGGCCTTTTAAAAGGCCTGCTTAAAAATTGTTTTAATTAAATTCCTATTCTTATCTAACTGCTAAAGAATGCCTCATAGAAGGCCTCGGCTCTTTGGTGTAAAAGATAAGATACACCTTCCACACTCGCTTCTATGAGAAGGGAGTAGATAAGGAGTAACATTTTTTGTATTGTTTTTTTTGCACAAGCAAAAGCAAAACAATTATTTTTTTGATCCCGTTGCCATTCTTATGTACCTGCTAAAGAAGCGAGAGCGGAAGGCCTTCTCCGCAATGACAACGTGTGTAAAAAAGATATGAGTATGGAATGGAGCGAGAAGGCCTTGTATATCCAAAAGAAGGAGTACAGAGGCCTTCTAGAAGGCATCCGTACCCCTTCTTTTTCCCGCTGGGTATTAATACACAAACACTAAAAAACAAGATATCGCTTCTGGGTGTGTGAGCCTAACGCTAAATATTGTTCTGAATATTGTTGAGATTCACGTTCTGAGTCGATTTAACAATAACCTTCTATCCGTCCGTCCGGCGGGCTGGCTATCCATATAAACCCTGTGCGAAGAGTACAGGTCGTAAATTCAAAAAAAAAACATTTGGGGGATTCACAAGGTAGTGATACAGTTGTAAAGTCATATGTCTTAAAAAAATTACAAGAAATATATATGACTGCTGTGGGCAACCGCTTATAATTTAGATTTCTACTGTATAGTTATGACGAATTAATGAACGCAGCATTAAAATTTTTATTTTGTTTGAAACACAACAATATTTTTTTTTCAACAATTGTAAAATATTATTTAGGACATTATGAAGATATGACTTGATAGCACACCTTGTGAATCCCCCAATTGATTAAATTGTGTGCATAGTTCCTAATTGGCTCAAGGACCAATGCTATTGAAAATGGGGAAAAAGGTTCATAGTTTCGCATAGTCCCTAAACAAGCTTCTTTCCGGAATAGAGTCTTTCTTTCCATAAACCAGCTTAATAGTTTGGCATTCAGATTTATTTGTGTCCAAACTTCCTTAATTGCAATCCAAAATATTTTTTTCCAAATTTTATTGGAATCGGTTCATATTTGACCATTGCTCCCATACAAATACTACTCGCGAAAATAGCTTTTAATGCCATAACATAAATAACATAAATGTAAATATTGATAAGAAAAATTGGCGACAATAACTCTTACGGTAGCTACTATGTGATGACAAAATATTGTGCTTTTAGGTCAAATATAAGACCCCCCTGCCAAAATCATTTAAAAAAAAAACTATTCTCATATAGACGAAGATATCTAAATAATATTGGGCACAGAGAACTTATAAATTAATCTTAATAATTTTGTTCTATTGGGTCAAGTATTGCCCATGGGTTTTAAATAGAGTTTACTATCGAAAATTGGGTTTTAAATTGTGTGCTGCAGGGTTCCTTACTTTTTTTTTGTAGAATCTTCATGATTTCCGCGTAAATTGGAAAAAATTTTATTTTTTATGTAAAACGATACGTTTTATTTGAAAAAAGTACCATCTTTTTAATAAAAAAGTACTATTTTTGTCATAAGGCACTTTTTATGTAACAGAGCAATTTTTATATTAAAAGGAACTTATTTGAAAACTAAATTACGTTTTATGTAAAATAGTACTTTTGATCTAAGAAAGTACATTTTAGGTAAGAATGAACTTTTTTTATAAAAATTGTCTTTTTAATTTCAAAAGTACATTTTTTTTTACTTAATGGAAACAAATTTTTTTAAAAGGGTCTCCCCTTACTGTAGAATTTATTTCTCAATTGATATTTACATTTATTTTTAAAAGTTTCTTTACTTAAAAAATGTGCTGAGAATTTCATTTCGCATAAACATGCGATTACGATTTGAAGCCACTAAATTGGGGTGTTGGTAATCGCTAAAACAAAAAATTTTACTTCTAAGTAAACTGATATTTATTATAAAAATTGAGTATCATGCACAGTGTTTCCAATTAAGCCATTTAGTGGCTAGATTTAGCCATTTTTCACCATGTTTAGCCATTCAAAAATGAGTTAAGCCATTTTTTAGCCATTTTCCAACTTGTTTAGCCATAAAATTTTTTTGGCGTTTTTCTTTTAAAAGAATAATTTTTATTTCATTATAAAAATTTATAAAAGTAAAATAAACATTTTTAACAATTAAAATGCCTTTAATTTAAATCACAACTTTTACAAATGTTGAAAATCGCCGTAACTTATGACGCTGAAACATCTTTCAAAATAAAAGAGCAGTATTCCACTATAAAATTTTTAAAATGGATCAACACAAACATCGGTGTTTCTTGCTGGTTGCAAGTATTGCAATAAAGAAATTTCAGAATTGACTATAAAGTTGCTCTCACTTTCATGGTATAATCAGCGTTGCCAGAAGTGCAGATTAATCTGCATTTTGAAAATGTTATCCCCATAATTGTCAAAATGCAGATTTGCAGATTTTTGGTTTAACATTGCAGATTGTTTAGCTCGGTGGAAACTTCTTTACATTGTCATGATTGTACTATTTCCACTTCTTGCATTGATAATTAAATATGGTATATCAACCATTCATGGAAGAACCGTGCGAAAATAGATTCATTAGAAGAAATTTTATTCACAAAAGATTATGTAGTTAAAAACTAAAAATTCGCATTCTGAATTTTGCACGAAATAATATGCATATGTACGTATTTACTCATACTCATGTACGTATATATTCATTTGCACTTATGTATAAATATCTTTAAAAGTTGCAATATTTGATCTCTTGTAAATTTTCAATAAGACCCTTGATCATTTAAATAACATGTCAAGCAATTAACTTTTAATTTGTTGTTTAAAATAAAAAAGATGTGACTTAAGCTACGGTCACACTTATTAAATATTTGACCAAATAAGCGTAACCCCTTCTTTTGTTAATAGTTATTGAGATTTACCATGGTCTTCACATCACAAAACAAATTAATTATACAACTAGACATAGCAAAAAATTGTTTTTTGTAAGATGTGATATTATAATCTAAATAAATATTTGAATTGAAGGAAATAATTATTTAGTATGCTTGTTGGTCACGTTTTTTTCGTCAAATATTTGATAAGTGTGACCGTAGCTTTATCCTTACTCAGCCTGAGTTTTTAAATTTGGATAGATATTTTTAATGTAAAAATATCCAAAAATTATAAGTCATTTTCTTGAAATCGAACAAATTTTTAAAACTTTTCTCTGTTGAAAGTTCAAAAAACTTTCGAGGGCCACTCATATTTACCAGAACGACTCTTAAAACTACCATAGATTTTAAATTCGGGAAAATATTTTGAAATTAATTGTAATATCTTTTTATAAATGAACTACAAAAAAATGTAATATGTGTCTTTTGAAGGTTTATTGCAGATTTTACAGATTTTTTTAGTTATGAAAAATTATGGCTTTTTGCTGACATTTCCTCTAAAAGTTCTGGCAACACTGGGTATAATGCTGTAGTAGAGAGGGTGTTTAGAAAAGTAAAGATCGTTTAAAGTAATTTTAGAGATAGTTAACATTAAGCAACCGTTAATTCGATTTTATCAATTAGGTAAATATTTTTACCATAACAATAAAATATTTATACCACCACCGCAATAGTGGAGAGGGTACTATGCGTTTGTGCTGATGTTTGTAACACCTTAAAATATTGGTCCGTAGCCCACCTTTACGAATCACTTTCTGAGTCGAATTAACGATGTTTGTCTGGTTGGCTGGCTGGCTGGCTGTCCACGTAAACCTAGCGTGCAAAGAACAGGATGCAATTTTGGAGATTATTTGATAAAATTTGGTACATAGGTTCTAATGTGGTGTAGGGTATCATATATCGGGGTTGACCGACTATACTTTCTTTCTTGTTTTTTATTGTAGATCCGGCCTCATAAGGTTGGGTAAATGTTGTCGTGATTATGATTTACCTTCAAATTATTTAAAACTAATGGGCACGAGTGATTCCTATGAGATGAACAAACACGACATCGAATTTTTCGATGATTAAATTTTTTAAATATCTATTAAAAAAATAAATAACGTTTATTCTTATTTAAGAAATTGATCTTAACTTACAATTTCATCGTTAACAACTTTAAATGAATTATTTCTGTTTTGTTATGGAATTTTAATGCGGTTTTATTTAAAAAAGCATTTAGCCATTTTTAAGACCATTTTTTCCGTAAATTTTGCCATTTTTGGTCACCAAGTTTTGGCAAAATTCATCATGCAGCAGTTATAATAAAATTTAATGTGTTGTGATTTAATGCCATTTAAAAAAATACAAAATTTGTATTAATTTCAATAAAAAATACTAAAGCTTCGTACAGACGGTAGTCAGATCTAACGATATTGTTAGTAAAATTTGTTTAAAGGCCCAAATACACTGATCAAAGCAGGGTTTAAAAAGCTGCAGTCAAAATCAAAAAATTGCTTTTTCTTCCACTTTCTGATTTTTCATTGGACGAAAATAAACCGTTGCCTTTACTTCTGAATCATTAAATGAAAACAGTCGTAGTGAAGGCAAAAGCAAAACGCGAAAAGTTAAAAACAACAAAGAACATCGGCACTCGACATGTTCGGAAGTGTTTCGTTTGACAGACTAATGGCCGTTTTCTCATTACACGATTAATTTTTTTCCCAACGAAAAACTGCACATTAAAGAAATTTGGTTTTCTCAATGTCTCATTTGCTTTTATTCTGTCGCAAAGCTAACCAGCACTCATCTGCCGATTATTTATTTTCCTTTTATTTGCCGTACAGATAAATTCAATCAGCTGACTCCCAACTTTTACATGTATTTTGAGAGGTGTTGCCAACTTAAAACCATGTTTTTTGTCGGTATATTGAGAACCAAAAATTGTTAACAGACAGTTTGACGGTCTAATAAATTTATGTTGACATTAGGTAACAGGCAGTTTGACGGTACATTGAGAAAATGGCCATGAAACTTTTAATAAATACCGAAGTTAACGAAGATGGGACGTTGTGTTTTTCCCGCATTTTTTTTTTTTTTTTAATACATGTGTACATAATAAATACATACGTTTTATTTAATTTCTAAAAATTAAAAAGATTGTTAAGCATTAAAATTAATACATATGTATGTATTTATGTACACATGTATTATTTAAAAAAAAAATCGGAAAAGAAACACAACGTCCCATCTTCGGTAACTACGGGATTTTTTAAAAGTTTCAGTCTGTCAAACCAAACACTTTCGAGCATGTCGACTGCCGATGTTCTTTGTTGTTTTCAACTTTTCGTTTTTTGCTTTTGCCTTTACTGCGACTGTTTTCATTTAATGAATCAGAAGTTAAGGCAACAGTTTATTTTTGTCCAATGACAAATGAAGATGTCGAAGTTGCAGCACAATCTTATGACTTTTACTATCTCAACTGCAGCCTTTTAAACGCTGGATCAAAGTACTCATCAAGCATTGTTGTAGTATTAGTGAAAATGTGTTTGTATGTGTGACACCGACAACGCTTGATGAAAAATCAAAAAATTTAGAAATAACGGCGAATATTACGTCCAGCACACGTACACACCACATTGCCAGACCATACATTATTGTAAGATCTAACCAACGTCTGTGCGATGCTTAAGTTAAAAAATTTACTTCTTTTACTTGACTACTGTGTTACTTTGGTTTACTTTTGAATTGGCTTCTTCTTCGTTCAATGTAAATCAAATAGACAAAACGTGCAAGCCTCAGAACGCCAAAAAATAAAATTGGCGATTTTGAAATTATAAGTGATTTTACAATCGCGTGTTTTTCGGAATATGAGTGAAAAATATCTTTAAAATCATAGTTTTTTTAGAAATTTTTTTATAATAAACAATTTATCTTTCTGTCTTAAGTTAAATCTACCTTTAAAAGGTATTGTGTTTAAAAAAAAAACCTTTTCTAGAAAGCTACTTTTCTTGAAAGTCAACGTCAATTTTAGCATTATCGCCTTATTGTAGTCAATATTTTAAAATGTTTATATCGTTGGGTCACCTTATCAATATAATGTGGATATTAAACACAGCAATACATTAACGAACACCAACTTTACACTCGCACAAACACAAACTAGCATAAACGCCACCAACAACAACAACGTTCTTTTAACCATTATATCCTTTGACATTTCATTACGCTTATATTATCTGTTATTAATTTCGACCAAACCATTTTGCTGTCATTGGCCATTGTGGCCAATTGTTGTCAAACAGAAAGGGAACGAGCGAGCAAGAGAACTTTTGAACGTTAACGAAGACAAGGCTATTAAAATGTACATGAGAATTGTTCAACTGCATAACTATTTGCAACAAAAACTAGTCCAACAACAGCAACACTTGCCCAGCCGCTAGTGTTTTCGTAAAAGTGTGTGCGTATGTGTATGAAAGTTCAAGAAAGCCTTTCAGTTTAACACTAACAAGCATTTGTAATATTAATGAATAGTAGGTCCTTTTTTTCTCTTAAACGGTTTTATAATTAAAAATCGCTTGTTACACAAGAGAGAAAAAAAATATAAAAACAAAACATTTTTCTGTTGTTGTTAACATTTTGGTCAATGGCCCACCAGCATCACAAAAAATTATTAATTATGAAAATTTAATGTAATTAAGGCTTTTAACTGATTAACGTTGTGTAATAAGGTTGCAGTGGTTTTTGCGCAACAAAATAAAATTTATGTTGCGGAATATTTTCGATTTAAACAAACAGGTTAGTGCATATTTATTGAGCATGAAAACTAGGTTAAGTTTTGAGCTCTAGGTTAACTTTATTGTTGATGAAAAGGATTAAGAGCTAATGGATTTTTAAATTGCTGAAAAAAAATTCATTTTTTATTTTCTAAGTGAAGAAAAAATTGTGTAGACGAGAGGTATTTGGGATCTTTTTTAAGCTTAAAATAAATAATTGCTTAGGCTATTTGCTTTTTGCCAAGGGTTTTAGAAGTTATCGCAAGAAAATTTATGAAATTGGAATACAGAAAGTTGTATGTTACCTGGCTACCAACGTTATCATTCAGCCAGATGGTTGATTCAGTGAAGTAGTGGACTCTATTCAATGCAATGTCAGAGAGACAAGTTGTGTCCCTAAGGGCCTTTTAACCCAACAGTTTGTTTCTTAGGTCTCCGAATATAGGCCAATAACAGAAAAAGAATATTTTTCTGGTTTCTCCACAGGAAGTTTCATCGAACCATCTCTGACTAGCAGTAAGATGAAATTTATGTGCGGTAATTTGCTTAATCTTCAAAAGCAAAACACCAATATCAAATGCTGCGCCGTTCCGATTCAAGGTGGTTCCTGTATGAGCCAGGCTCCATGTATGCCCCGGTTTTCAGGAATATGAAGAATGTCTTACACGACAGGATTTATCCAGAAATTCTTTGCGCATAAAAGTATGCTACGTTATTTAACAAAGACAACAAAAAACTGTGATAGGAAAAAGTTACATACCACACTTGACCATAGAGAGAGTATTAACTTATAATTATAATTTTCTCACTTTTGGAAAAAATCGACACGAAGAATTCATATCTGCCCGATGTAAAATCATCGTGGTATTTTGTTTGCGTAGTCATTTTTTTAAATGATTTCAACGTTAAATCAAAATTAATGCACTCTTTATGATCAAGTGTGACCGATATGATGAACATTTTTAGAGATAAAATTTGTTCGTCTTAGAAAAGCTTGAGTATGCAAATTATATATCAATGTGCTGGCAATTATATATTAAAGTACATCAAGAATCCACAAACATGTTATGGTTGCCTTTAGAGGTAAAATTTGTTCGTCTTAGAAAAGCTAAAGTATGCAAATTATATATCAATGTGCTGGAAATTATATATTAATGTGCATCAGGAATCCACAAACATGTTATGGTTACCTCCAAACATGCTATGGCTTCTAATAACAATAATATATTTAGCACTTATAAAAGTTTAGTTGTTTTTTAAACATAACATAACTTAGAAAAAAAATTTCATCAATTAAAGCATTAATCAAAAATAAAATCAGTTTTAATTAAAAATGTTGTCAAGTGAATTAAACGTTTAAATGATACCTTTAATTTGCACCATTAAACAAATTAATAGAGTTAATTAAAAGTTTAATTCACTTGAATAAACGTTTAATTAACTTTATTAAACTTTTAAATCATTTGACTAAACGTTTAATTCATTTGATTAAATTTTTAATTAAAACCGCCTTTTTATTTGATTAATGATTTAATTGGTGAAATTTTTGTTTCTGTGAACTTGAGAAAGAGGAATATGTTATTATTAATTTAAATCCACATAATTATTATTGGTTTGAACAATAACATCTTCAAAGGCAACCATAATATGGTTGTGGCTGCTTGATGAAGGACTAACAAAACATTATATGGTTGCCGGTAACAATAATTCGGTTAAAGTATTAGCAATATTTTTAAGAATTGTTCATTAAAAAAAGTTTCGTTAGAAATTACCATAAAAAAATGTGTTCTTTCTTTCCGTGTGTGAAACAAATTACTTATACTTAGCAAAAATTTTTAAAGTCGTTTTAAGCTAACAATTACTTTTTCTTGTTCTATATTTTCTGTTCCAGAACCCTTTACTGAATACCGCATTAAAGTGAACGCTTTTACTACCAAAAACGAGGGTGAATCTTCAGATAAAATCGTACAACGTACTGATGTGGGGGGACCAAGTGCACCGATTATAGTAAATTTAACGTGTCATTCACAAGACTCTCTAACCATACGCTGGAAAAGGCCTTTAGAATTTTATAATAATATCGATTTTTATATTATTAAAACGAAAATAATGGGTCAGGATACACATCGTGATATAAGGATTAATGCCTCGGCTAAGGAATTGGAAACAGCGGTAAGTATCCGAAAAAAATCTCTATTATTTATAGCATTTATTATAATTAAAGTTTGTTTGTTAATAGCCTAATAATTCTGTGGTTATCATAGGTAACCGCGTATGTCCATTTTTTTGATTTTGAGATGTTGATGGCATATTGCTTATTTTTAAATGCTTTTTACATGGTTCTTAACATTTCATTGTACGGGGCACTTGAATAGTCCGTACTTGAATCAAGCATTACTTGATTTAAGGAAATCCGTACTTACCGTACTATTGACACCACATCGTGCCACGCCCATTTATCAAATAATAATACACACTTTTTATTCTTCCACGCCGACTTATCCAATCCCGTCCACTTTTTCCAGATATCATATATTGATATCGAAGCTATTTGTACAAAATTTGGAAACTTTAACTGCTACGTTTCTCCAGGTGTACATAAATATTTTTTGTATTTGTATTTCCCGAATCCTTCACACATTTTTCAGATGTTGTGTATTGATAACACAGAAAAAAATAAAAATCCGTTTTCAATTAAAAAAGTAATTAAATTGCACCAGTAAACAAATCAATAGTACCAATTAAACGTTTAATTCACTTGATTAAGGGTTTATTTCACTTGATTAAACATTTAATTCACTTGATTAAATTTTTAATAAAAACCGATACCCAGATATGTGTACCAAATTTGGTACACGGCTTACGGTTATCTTGATTTGGAACAAAAAAAGATTCGTTCTCTACCACTTCACCAATCCCGACCAGAGCCTATTGTGATAAAAACTAACATACAAACAAACCCCTTTTCATTGTTAAATATGGGAAGCAAAAACCTAAAAAAAAGAGTCCTTTCAAGGAGTAATCAAAAAAAAATTTTTAATTTACCAGAAAGGCCCTTCTGAAGTGTACTAAAAAAATTACATAATTGGGGAAATGAGAAATAAATTATTAAAAACCATCAGATTTGGCGTGGAATGCCCCATACATATATAGACGATAGATAGATAAAAATATATACCCTAAAAAAAATGTTAAGTTTGTGTCTTTATAAAAATTGTATATTTTTATACCCTCCACCGCAATTAGTTGTGAAGGGGGTGTACTAAGTTTGTACTTCCGTGTGAAACGGAAGTTTCTACTAGGTACATTAGAATTTACCTAGAAAAACTTCGCTAACTTTTTCAAAATTAATAACTTCTCTCACTCATTATTTAGTAGCTTTCTTCTATAACTACTTTTGGGACATCCCTTCTAAAATTCATTGGTTTTTTTTAGTAAAATTGTAAGTAGTGCTTTTAAGTTTTTCTGATTACTTAATACATTATTTTGTAGGCGAAGTTTTTACTGGGTATCTTTTTAATACCGAAATCACTCTGCAGAATTTTAGGAGGATTGGTTCATAACTTACCATGGCTCCAATATAGATCCCCGCGCTGAAAATCATTTAAGTTCGGCTTAAACTGTTAAGAGTCATGATATTTTGCTCAAGACTGTCGGTCAATAATTTAATACTGGTATAAACCGTAACCAATTTTAATGCTGATGTCTGTTTTTATATAAAGATATCACAGCTCAAATATTCGAACTGTCGGTGGAGGTTATCAAAGATTCGGCATAGCACTCTAACTTGTTTTATCTACTTTTACGCTAATCATTAATCAAAGAACATAAATAAATATCCCGAATCAATTTCATAGTGTTTTGTAAAAAATACTCTCTATTTTTAGTTTTTAGCTGAATACTAAAAAAGAATTCATAATATTTATTCACTTTAGGAATTTATATTTATTTTAAAATCATAAACAAAAACTTTACACAAATGTGACTGTCTACCTATCCGTCTGTCCTTACATCACATTGTTTTTGTGCATGTGAATATAAAAAAATCATTACGTTAAATTCTCATTCATCATTCAGTTTGGGCAATAACTTCCAACTAAATCATATTTTCAAGTTTATGCCCGTAGATGGTTAGAAAAAAAAAAATTTAAAAACAGCAGCAAAAACCAAAAGAAATGTCAACTAAATATTGATCAATAGTTTTTTTATATTTTATAGATGATGAATTTTTTTAATACTTTATTTTTTGTTATCCTAAAAAAAAATATTGTGTATGAATATGAGCCAAATAAGAGTAGAAAACTGCAAAACTTTGTTTATTTGTATAGTGGAATTTATTTGAAAAACTTGTAGTTTTTAAGTTAAAAATCTAATAGAAAAAAATATTCCGTAAAAAAAATAGTGTTGAAAAATCGAAAAATAAATACAAGTTGGTTTTTATATTCGACAAGATATAAAAACAACCAATCGCAATTCTAAGCAACGCATTCATTCACAAACTCACATAGAAATATATAAATTTCAAATGTCAATTTTTATTTAGTGCTGGAGAAAAGCGTTGCGAAAAATAAAAATTTGATATGTGAAGCAACATTTTACGTAAATTTTTAGTTGCTTTTTCTGGTTGGTTTTTTTTCTTCGTTGCTCTTCTATTTTTTATTTGAGTAAATTCTGATTATAAACACCAGGTATGCATACGAATAGTTAGTTAGAATAACATCGAATTGTGCAGATTTTTTTTTTTTTTTTTTTTGTTAAAAAATTGTTAGTTTTTATCCGAATTTCAAATAAAATTTTCTACAGTCATTTATATTTTCAACGTACTGGCACATACTAAAAGTTGTACATGTGAAACAATCGTCATTTGAATCCTTTTGAAAAAAAAACAGGATTTTTTTAAATATTTAAGAATCTATTACAGAACAAAACACGTTAGGACCAATTTAAATCGAAGACAACTTTCAAATAAAACTCACGTTTTCCGTATCAGGATATTTGGGAAATTCAAGAGAAGCTAGCAATAGTTATCTATAATAGTATAAGGATTCTTGTAGAGACAATATTTATAAAAAAAATTTATTTAATAAATAATCATACATTTAATTTTTTTACCGATAAAGCGGGGAGATTCTCTCCATAGCGACGAGTACCGCGACCAGGTTAGGTCTTTTGTACCCACTCCCCTTAGTTGGACAAAAGACCCTCTGCTTCCCAAAGGAACCCAACAAGGTATTTTGCCGGTATAGTACCGATTCGGGGCGCACCTATTGTGCTATGCCCCAAGTGCCTCCTTCTGACCATTGCCTGCGCCGGGAAGTCACACAGTATATGCTTCGGCGACTCGTTCCCGTCTAGACACAGACTGCATCCCTGATCCTCTGCCAGGCCCATCCGATAAAGTTGGTATTTGATCATGTGGTGACCAGTCAGATAAACCACCAACAGTCGCAGATCCAGTTTGCCGAGACCATTCGTCATCATTGCATTCCCGGGGGAGATGAATTTCCTTGCCTGACGCATTCCCGGAAGCGATACCCAGTAGCTCTTATGTACCCCCAGAGCCCAGTCTCCCATAAGAAACTGGACCCCTGCCCAATTCTACCCACAGAAGGGTTCGGGACCCATCATCCGGGCGTTAGAGCCAGCCCTGGCCAGCTCATCAGCCCGACTATTACCAGGGACCCCTGAGTTCCCCAGGCACCCAGCAGAGCGTCAATCTGTTCCTTGTAACCAGCTCCTGTAGCCTTCCGTGGCACACCGCCACCAACTTCAAGGACATTTTCGATTAAAAAACAACAACATTCTGGTCATTTGCATTTTAAAATAGTTGCTTGGGGTGCTTAAAATTCTCATTAATTTTATTTTAATTATTGATTAAAATATGTACATAAATTCACGTAGAATAAACTAGTAGAACAGAAAAAATGGTAATAAAGGTCGTCACAGGCTGAAATATAAATAAAAGGGGATTTTTTATAAGAGTGAAACATAACTAACACCTGTCAGGAATAAAAAATTAAATAAAATTATAATTTGGCACTTAACAAACAAATTAAAAAAATGGTTTAAACAAATAACCATAATTTGGTTACCATTTACCATATTATTGTTAATTCTGGCCATAGTATTGTTAATGTTGAACATAATATGGTTAGTTTTGACCATTATTATGGCTAATATTGGCCAAACTATGGTTTAGTTTAACCATATTATGGTTAATTTCGGGAAAATATTTGTTGATTCTGATCATTCTATGATCATATTTAAACATAATATGATTACCTGCAAACATAAACTTTGTTAAAATCCAAACATTACCATGTTGCTCTTAGGACATCGTTACCTCCAACCATATTTTTTTTTCTACGTGCGGATAAGCTTGGTCTACATTCAAACAAAAACGAATGACAAAAGTTGCTACCCATCTGCAAAAGCGTGGATAGAGTTGGAAGTTTGTCATAGCAGTATTAAATCTCCAGACACGGTATTCAAATTATCTTATCACATGAAAGTTTTTTTTTTAGAAAGTCTTAATCCATTGACGAGAAGGGAAGAATAGTATGGGATATAAACTTTCACGTACTTAAAAAATCTGATATGTCTTTATACCTTTCATATTTCTTGTAACTAAATTTATTTCTTCTTTAGAAATCTTGAAAACAAACAAAAATTGTGTTGAATTAAACATATAAAAAAAATAATTTTATAAAAAAAATTTGGATTTGCGAGAAGAGACTTTCTTTCAAACCCAATTTTAGTCGTGGTTGTAAGAAACCATTACCAAACTGCCACAATAAAGTGCGGTTTCCACAATACAAGTGATTGAACGTGTAGAAAAATTTTTATGAAAAGCTGTCAATAAAAAAAAAGCTGAGCAATCGTCACAGCCATTCAAAACCTTTTTTTCACTACAACTGAGCTGGAACTTTAACGAATAAAATTCTCCAAGAGGCAAACTGCTTTCGAGAGAAATTTTAGTTGCAAACAAGTTTTTAATAAAAAACCGAAGTCATCTATAATGTGCCATCACACGAAGGCTTTGGGCTGAAAAAATCCTAATGCATGATGGCAGAGATTTAGCTCCTCGAAATAAAATTTATTGAACGCAAAGAAAAAACTATTGTGAACGAAAATTCTTAAACGTTATTAAACATTAACCATGGTTTAATAAGTGCTCCGCCACGATTCCACTAAACATGTTATGATTAAATATGACAATAATTTTCTTTTAAATTAACAATAGTATTTTCCTCTTTTATAAGAGCAACATGCTATGGTTGAAAATTAACCATGCTATTATAAGTGTTAAACATATTTTAGTTATTATTAACCATAAAATGTTTGAAGGTTGTCGCTTCTTGATGGAGGACTAATTTAACCATAGCATGATTGTCGGCGACAATAATATGGTTAAATTAAACAAAATATATTTAAATTTTTCTTTAAAAATGGTTTTGTTGGAGGTGACCATATTTTTCTCTGGGTATAAGTAGTCCAAAAATCTTTGATACAGTTTTTGGATTTCTTTCAAAATAAGACGTTTTCTTTGATTAACTTTTACGAGATCGTAAAAATTAGTGATTATTATCTCCGGTTCTAAAATAATTATTTTATCTTTCGTCATCGATTAACTGGCTGATAACACCACTCAGGGCCAGATAAAAGACTCCTTTTGACAAATTTCTATATGTTAACTTAATCTAAACTTTAGCAAACTTAAGTTGTAATAATGGCCCTTAATGTTACAAATCATTCAAATTCAAGCTCGCAACCTTCTTTCTGCCTTAAAATTCCCGGAAATTTAAAAAAAAAATTTGCAGGATTTTCCATAAAAATTTCCACAAATTTGAACGCTACGTACAAAAGTTGTCTCACCTGTGTTAAATGATACAAAACAGGGGATTTGAAAGAAAGCACCATCATAACTGTACTCGATGATGATGAACTGAAGTTCGGATAAATTAAACAGCATCAAAAGCTAATTAAAATTAAAAAACATCACTGGTAACACCATCCACCTACAATTCATCTGTATTAATACTGAAAAAATCTTTCGGTTACAGAAAATATTTTCAAACGAACTTCAAACACAAACAAACAGACCGTCTGACAAACCAACCAATCCAACATTTTTGTATAAATGATAAATGGCTGTAGAACTGCAGCAATAAAAAAAACAACAGAAATTTTTATAAACAAAAAAAGCCTGGGAAAAAGTTTATCTTTTTGATATGCCCAGAACCAGGAAAAAAATAACTTTTTTCCTCTTAAAAAAAAACTAGAAGGAACAACTGATCGTTAGCACATATTCAAAACTATTAAATTTATACAAATTGTCGAGAAATTTTGTCGTAGAAAAAAATTAACAAAATGCAGAAAAATCATGGCGACAAATGGTTACGGGTATGAACAAGAAACAGAAACAAATAAAACTTTTTAAATGTTTTATAAAATAAAACAGAAATAAATGTAAATAATAAATAAACATTTTCAAAAGAGTATTTGCATTTTTTATATCTACATACATATGTACATATTTATTTATATACATTCATATTTACATAAACATATAAATAATTGTTTCATTTATATTTTATTTTTTTTTCAATTTTGTTTCTTTGCAGATGATTATACAAAATTTAACCATGTATCAATTGTATGAAGTTAAAGTTGCAGCTGCCACTTTCAGCATAATAAATCCGAAAAAAATTATACTGGGAAAATTTTCGGAAGGCAAAAAGGTAAGAAGATTTGAACTAGGAAAACATTTAGTAAAGTAAGGAAGAATATGTAAATCAATTAAAGTAGATGGCCGCAGTCTTCATTGTTGTCTATCAGCTCTACTTTTCGAGATATACCGTTATGTCCAAAATTAAGGCTTTTTCACTACATATATTGGAATAACTTGAAAACTGTTGACCATATTCAGTTAACAAAAAAATCCGAAACTCGGCAACATTATTATTTTTAAGCCATGCTTACATTGTTTTTAAATTTGCCCTTTAGTTTCAGAGATATGGTTGAATTTTTGAAGAAAAAAAGGAACATTTTGAATAAAAAAACACATTTTTTGTTCCTAAAAAATTCATAATAAATAAAAATGTGACAAAAATCAGAGTTAAGCATTTATCTTGACATTATTTGGAATGAAGTGAGGTTTGTTTCATTGTAATCGGTTTACAACTTTTGATTTTATTCACAATTAACTGATTTTATTCACAATTAACTGAATATCGATTTTTCGTCAATTGCAATGAGTATTAAACGGCAAACCCCTCTGAAAAGATTGGGTGAATACAATCGAAATGTGAAAGGGCAACTTGCCCGTGAAAGCCTGGGGGTTACCAAAGTTATTTTCGGGAATACAAAATTTATTATTAATACGATTTCCGTATGACGTGCTAAATTCCCAGTTTTTCATATTTGATAAATACACTGAAATTTATTGTTGCGTTTTTCGATTCGAAAGAAATCATTTACGGATACGAACAATTTGTACTGTGTGTTACGATTTTCGTAATATTTGTTTCGAATAAACGGATGTTTTTTTTACTTTATTGAAAACAAAAAATCCCTTTCTTAACAGCCACTCTCTATTACGAACAAAAAGTGTTCATCAAATTTCCCATTTTTTTTTTAAATACAACCTCTGGCATCGTTTCGAATGATTGCGAAAATCGTTGTACACAGTACAAATTGTTCGAACTCGTAAGATATTTCTTTCGAATTGAAATACGCAGTAACCCATCTGGGTTCGGCTCCCAGCTCAGTCAAGAATGAAAAATTATCGATAAATTTTAAATTCTGTTGAAAAATTGCGTCGATGAAATTTAAGGGATGCATCAGATCCTTTATCATAGCCAAATGAAATGTAAGTTACATATCGTCACCTAAATTACAAAAGGGCTTAACAATTTTGATTGAGTTTTGTTCGTTTTATAAACGCCAATTAAACCTTGTTGTTATTGATTGTGTAAAGTTTTTTGCTTCTCCTGTAAAAAAAATAAAAAGTGTTGTTACGCTCTTTTGCATTTTAGGTGACGATATTTGTAAACAAAAATTCTATACATAAGTATTATCGCTTTAAGCTTCATAAATTTTTAGTGGTGTGTACGAAATAAAAAGGTGGCAATAATAAGTTTTTTTGTATATATACTGCTTAAAACATCAATTTCACTTATGGCTAATAAATCACAGATGGTTTAAACGCTGGTTTAGTTTAACTAAACTTGAATTGATATGTAGTTTAAACTCAACAACACTAATTCAGTGACCCATGTATTATATGTTGTTAAAAAAATAACATGTCGCAGCACTACGATTAATCTTATCTAATTGATATGGTAGTTTAAACGCCCAATTTTATGCGTTTAAAGATTGTTTATATGTTTAGTGATTTATAGATTTGTTGGCTTAAACACATTTTAAACCAAAAAGAGAGTTTAACTTGCTCTGATATTTTGGCAGTTAGAAAATTTAAATTGGTTTGCGTTTTCTGAAGAAGCCAAATACGGTTTTAATTCCACTTTTGATCGAAATTTGTTTCTGTGACATGCGTAAAAATATAGCATGTGTAATTCGTAATTTCATGTGTAATTTTGCCATGATCCATGTGTAATTTACCATTTCGTAAATTATTTAGTAAAAAAAAAAATTGAGTTTGAAAAAAATTTATAGAAAATCATAGATACATACCAGTGTTCGGAAATAAACATAACATTATTGATTAATATTATCAAGTATTTTAGTTTATTACAAAAAGGTTCCGGTTAAAAATAGAAAAATTATGTCGATCAACTGGCTCGTCATCCTCCCAATCTTTAACCAAACTTCTCTATCACGTTTTTCAATAAATTGTTGTCAACGGTTGATATCTGCTCGATAATCTTGTTTTTAAGCTCTTGAATTGTTGTGGGATTATGGCTGTACAATTTCGATTGGTAAGTGGCACCATCCTGATGGAACAACATATTCTCTACGCTTTAATCATGAAATTTCTGCCACAAAAAGCTTCGGATCATCTCCCTGTAGCGAGTTCCATTGAACATTGTTACCTCAAATTTGGACACCCTTTATTTGTTATGAGAATCAGAGAACTGCAACGAGCACCCGTTTTTATGATTGATGATACTCGCCTTAAAACGAGTTGCGGTGTAGTTAATACAGCCTTATGTTTTTTTATGTGCTCGCCAGGCTCGTAAGAAATTGTGTTTTCAACATACGAGCCTTTAGCAAACGCAATAAAATTTATATGAGTTCTGTTTTGTATTGTTTCTTAAATATATTATTTCAACATTCGGCAATAGCACTCGTACTTCTGATAAATCAACTAATTTACTCTCTTTTATTCAATGTTCTCTATCTGCCCTTCGCTGACCTAGAGCTATAATTGTCTGAGTGCACAAGTGTTTACTCGCAGCATTCGTCATTCCCCAGCAAACAATATGAGTCCTAAAAGAGTCTTTTAGGACTCCTTTTTATAAGCAAAACGCTCAGAAAAAAGCTCCTAAAACCCTCAGATATGAGCGTGTTTTCCTATGAAACCGTCAAAAAATTTTGTACTGAATATGAGCGTTTTAGGACTCCTAAATTTAACGATTTGTATGGAAAATTGTGAGCCTTTTTGCTCACAAATCAATCATAAAAACCTCTTAAAAGAGTCATAAAAGAGGGATTTCGGAGCCAAAAAAGAGTGATATAGGAGTGTTTCTTTTTCTTGAAATTAGGGCATTCATTTTATTTGTAAATTTATGCTTGTTAGCGTTTAAGGAAAAAGTTTTATTAATATATGTTTTGTGCATGGAAATAATAATAATTTTAAACCAATTTCAACGAATAAAACCACCTAATTTTCTTTTAACAAAGGCTTCAAATGGATAGTTTTGTCTAATGAAAAGATTTACAAGGACAATGTTTTGATTTTATCAAAATCACAACCGAACAGCGCAAAATGATCACAATAATGACAGACAAACGCAAAATATTGAAATTATTAAGAATAAGAAAACAAACTACCGTTGCCCCTCAGAAAACCCTCATAAATAAGAGTTTTCTAGGAATGTGCTCATAAATTGCTCATAAAAATGAGACTTTTAGGAGTCCTGAATTCTACAGGCTCCGAAATCAATAAGAATTGCTCATAAATTAGGAGGGTAATCATAAAACCCTCAAAAAAAAATGTCAAAATCTGGAGCCTGGCTCCACAAGTTTAAACCGCTTGTGCGCAAAATATGTAATGCATTTGCCTTTGAGACTTTACACCGCATTCAACGAACAGTTCACTTAAGTAGGTGTAATTGTCGCTGTAAAAAAGCTTTTGGATTCTTCGCAATCCAAATCCTGCGGTTTTGTTTGTTGGCAAAGGAATGGCTCAATCGTTTATTATCAAATTGTTAAGTATTTAAGCTATTAATCGAGGCATTACCGCAAAAAAGATTAAGCGACATCATATTAAATTTTTGTTTTTTTTTTTAATAAATGACTTTATTGGCAACACTTGCATCATCTGATAAAATGTCATGGTCACATCAAGGCGAATTCATTACAGGTAATCTCGGTACTACGACAAGTACAACTTTACAAAAATCACAAGCAATTTGTTTTTATAAAATCACTCAATAAATTGGGTGATAAAAACAAAGAGCCCATTAAGTTTAAGCAGAGTCATTAAAACGCAATTACACCAACTGGAAAATTTGAGAAAACTTTATGGTGGTTTCCGTAGACACAAAACATGTTGAAGATGCCATGAATGCCAAGAACCGTTTATCTAACTTGAAAATCCACTAATTGGACTTAGAAGTGTTATGTATTACCATTAAAGCCATAGCCGAGGGTAAACCGGATGCTTAAGGTCAATCCCCAGAACGCTAACATATGTAGAAAGTTAGGACTCTTATGTGTCATCAGTGTGTTAATCATGGCTCCGAGCATATGGTACGGGAATTGGCAGTTTTAATTGCTCATAAACCCTTAAGGAAGGCCAAAAAATTGATAAAAGCTTATAGATCCTTTGCCGCCGAGAAATTGATGTGTCATTAATGCATTTTTACGTTTTTTTTTATTTTTTATTTTAATTTATTTTCTTATTGAAATTTTTTTTGCTTTTTTTTTAAATTAAATGTATATTTTGGGTGTGTGTGAAACGGTAGCAAAGTACTCATGGAAGTAAATTTTTGACGCTGTTGAGGTGAATAAAATTTTACCAGCTCTGGGGGCTAGTACAAATTTTGGCATTAGCATAGAAATTCTAGACAATTTTTATTCACCATGGAACTTTGCTACCATTTCACACACACCCTTTGTTGAAATTTTGTTTCATGCCTGCTGAAATTTTTCAACTAAAATGTGAACAAAAATAATATACAAATTTTGACAATCAACAATGATAAAGCTAAAAAAAAAACGTTATCAACCACCTGTTATGAATTCGCCTTGGGTCACATAAGGTAACGATTTTTTAGCAAAAACAATTTTATCGTAAGTGATAACTTTTTTACAAAATTTAAATGAAATAAAAGAAAAAAACCCTGCTTTTGTAAAATTTTGTTTTTGTCGCTTAAGCTTTTTGCTTTTTTATCTGCGCCTCAACCTGAAATATTTTTTAAATTAAACTAAAAGGTTTGCTTGAAACTTTTATTAAAAACAATGTTGAGACGAAATTATACAAAAATTACACAAAAATTTTAGATCCCAGAAAAATTGCGTTTTTTACATTTTTGTAACAACAAAATCGACAATACGGTGTTAGTTAGTGATGGTTCGTAAGAAATGGCATTCTCTTTTCCCTTCTCTCCTAAAAGCTCAAGACTTGACGAGTCAAACTTGACGTGTGTGAACCGGCACTTAAATCACTAATCGCTAATCGCTATAAAAAAGAGAAATCCATGTTTGTAATTAATTAAATAATTCTGGTTTTGTTTTAATGGTGGGTGTCATTCAGTATTTTCATTTATTTGTAAAATTTTTAAAGAGTTTGCCTTCCTCAAGAATTTAATAAAATTAAAGTTTTCAAAATCTTAACAAAAAAAGTCCTTATTAAATACTTCGCTCCTACAGCGAAAAAGTTATTACTCTCCCATTTTGTTTGCATAGTTTTGACATTTCAAAAAAAAAACGATAAAAAAACTTTTGTATCTGAATACCATGCTGCAAAATAGGAACACATATACTACTTATCGCCTATTGCTCATAACAGTGTGTGAAGGAATTATGTTAACAACTAAAAATTTGTAATAATGTTCAAGAAATTAAAAAAAAGGAATAAATTCATTTTAAGATCTTCGAGGGATTGATGCTAACAGTTTTTGGATAAAAACTATAGATACATTTGAAGCCAAATTGTCAGAACATGGATTTTAAATGAAAATCGATCCTGTTTTGAAATGTCATAAAAATGTAAAGATTTAAGTTTCACTCGAATTAGATTTCCAAAACATGGCCGTTTGTTTACGGATTTTCTCTACACCCTGTTTTCCAACATTAACTTCGCTTGGCACTTGCATTTTTTTACCACTACGACAAGGATTTAAGGTGGTATGCGTTTGTGCTGATGTTTAAAACATACAGAAATATTTATTTAATACCCACCTTTAGTACAACCATCGTGTAAAAGGCAATTTTTTTTTCTTGTAGTAGCAGCACTAAATTAAACGCAGAGGCAGGTGCTGCTGAGTTGACAACGTTGGTCGTTGTTGGTTAAACTCCCAGTCGTTCCGGTGCGTATAAACGATTGTTTTAGAAACGAAAGTCACTTTTTTTATTTGATCGGAATATGTGCAATTTGCTGGCTGTCGGTCAGTGAAAAACGTGTGCGCAAAGTACGAACAGATCGCAACTTGAAAGATTATTTGAAGAAGCTCGAAAGAACGATAGTTGCTATTTGATTCGTTTGGACGATGTGCAGCTTGCTGGTTGTCGGTTCATGAAAAACATGTGCGCAAAGTTCGAACAACTCGCAACTTAAAAGATTATTCGCTGAAGTTGTTAGCATTAGCCTATATTGGTATAAAATCGTGGGAATCTGTCCATTATTTGAACTAACATCAATACAAATGTCTGCCTTAAATATTTAAATATTTGCCCCCTTAAGCCTTGTACTCTGTTCAAATTTGTGAAAAATGTTGAGTAACATTCATTATAACACAAGATAATTTTGACATCAATGTTACCTATCATGCGAGCTTGTACAATTTAACGTTTTTATTTTCGCAAAGTGTGCGACATTGTTTTGCGTATGTAAACAAACCCCATATGTATTTCATTAAAAATTATTTTAATAAAAAATTTAATAAAAACAGAAAGTAAATATGGATAAAAAAAAACTGTTACCGGTTGTGTTATTTTAATTTTTTTATTTCTTAAGCCTGGTATGGTACTATGTTCAACATTTAACGTGAAATGCTGTCAAAACGCATATGAAAAATATATATATATGCGGAATATCTATGAAATAATGTTTATAGAGTTGTACTCTGTTCATTTTGTGAAAAAGTTTAATATTTTATTCCGCATACGGTTAAATCATACCTAAAAAAAATTTGAATTTTGGAAGAATAAAAATTCGTTACAAATAACTTTTTTTTTAATCTAAATCCCATAACCTGCTTTGTCCTTAATGGTAAAGTGTATCGTACAGTTGGGCTTGATCGACTGTATTTTTATGTTTCCCATTTCTTTGTTTTTTCTTAGTTTTTTTTTTACAAATTTTCCTCATCAATTTTCTTCTTTAGAAAACATACCAAAAATAGTTTTGCCAGCAAAAACAAAAAAGAGGCAACGTAAAGAACGCTAAACGAAGTTTTAAAAATGATGTAGACTTTGGCTGAGTAGTTTGAGATGAGTGTGCAGTAGACGCAGTTGTATTTAAATGAATGCATTTGACATGTTTGAATGTAAGAGATATTATTTTTCATCTCTATCCAAAGTTTCCTTTTTTTCCTGAACATACATAAATTTATCCATATTAATTCAAGGGAAAATGTACGTGAAATAGTTGTTGTCGTAAAAAGGAACGTTGGTTGCAGAGACTGAATGTCTGTTGGATGTGAAATTTTGCAATAGACAAATATATTTAAAAATTATGATTTAAGGAATATTATTTTGTTTTGTTAAATTTAATAAAGTAATTTCTTTACAAAAGCCCTAAAAAGAAAACAGAATTCCAACTTTTAAAATAACGTTCTTTTTTATTATCAAAGTAATTTCGTGGGAATAAATAAATTTTTTTTAATTTAAAAGATTTTAAACAAATAAAACTGTTAAGCGAATAAGAATTATAAGCAACAGCTTTATCTGTTACAATATCAAAGCTTAAACAAAAACAACAACAATTAACAGTGAGTTTATCTTTTCTTACATTCCCCAATGTTATTTTATTTTTGTATTTTTGGGAAAAAGTAGGCTCGAAGCAAAATACTAAAAAGTACCCGTTTCTTAAACACTTTTTTAGAAATCGTATTGATAAAGAAAACAAGTTTTTTAGGTCAAATTAGCTTTTTATGAAAATGAATAAGAAAATGTTTGAACCAAGAAAATTTTTGTATACCCTTTGAACAGAATTGCGTTTTGAAAAACTTTTTTAAAAGAGTTCCATTTTATTAAACAAAAATACTTTTTAAAAAAAATAAAACTCTAAAGCCCTGTACTCTGTTCAAATTTGTGAAAAATGTTGAGAAACATTAATTATTTCAAATGAAAATTTTGACATGTATCAATGTTACCTTTCGTGCGAGTTTCTACAGTTTGACGTTTTTATTCCTGCAAAGTATGCGACATTTTTTTTGCGTATGTAAACATACCCCACATGTATTTAACTAAGAATTATTTGTTTTTAGTAAAAAATTTAATAAAAAAGAAAGTAAATATGGATAAAAAAATCTATAACTGGTTGTGTTATTTTAATTTTTTATTTCTGATTTAAAAATCAGTTGGTACTTATTTGCTTTTGCTAAAAATTCCACGTGAAATAAGTGCAGCTTACATTATTTCGCAGCTTACATTATTGTAAAAAAATGTTGGCAGAAACATTTCGGAACTTTTTCACAAAATGAACAGAGTACAAGTCTATCAACATTAGCCGTATTCACATAACCCCTTGTATTGTTGTATCTATTGTATGTTGAATAAGAAACCAATCGTGAACTTTGTTTTTTAAAACAACATACAATTGATACAACGATACAAGGGGTTTTGTGAATGCTGCAATTATTTCATAGATATTCCGCTCAAGTTTTTTTGTTATATGCGTTTTGACAGCATTTCACTTGATATGTTGAACAGAGTACCAGCCCTTTTTGGACGAAACTTGTCTCTACACAGAAAAAATTATTGCCGAATTATTTTCAAACAAACGATTGTTTGAAATTTTTTTTAATTTCTACAAATTTTTTTACTGATTCAATTAATATTTTTGTTTGATTTTTATTTAACCAACAAAAATGTTGACAACTTTTCAATAATATAATATACGCGCTATTGGTTTCAATTTTTCATAATTTTGTATGAAATATTTAACGCTCTTTAATGTTGTCGTTTTTTGCACTTTTTATTTGATCGTAAGCAACACTTCTTTATGTGAAATATAAGAACAACAACACAAAACACATACAGTTTATTTTTGGACGCTTTAAAAAAGTACAACAAGAAGAAAGATGATAAAATAGCGCGACGAAGTAAAAAAACAAAAAAATAGCAGGTAAAAAAAGGTTTCATTCTTTTTTAAACAACAGAAACAACAACAACATTATAAGAAACAAAATAAATTTTTGGTTGGTTTCAAAGTTGGAAAAAAAAGAATGAAAAACAAAATCCCGTATACAATTTTTGAAAACTGTTTACTTAAATACATCAAATACAAAAATAAAATGATGACGAAAAACATATCGAGTCGGTCTGCTGCCGTTGTTTGTTACATTTCTTCTTCTTTAGCCAAGGAAAGGATACAGCAACAGTGAGTGATGAAGAAAAACATTGTGTGTATAAACAAGACTTCGTTCAAAAATAATTCCAACGAAACATGTGTCTCAAAGCCAGCCGCCGCTCTGCTTCTGCCTTCATCTTCTCCTTCAGTGATAGCTTGGGTGCGCGTCATTGCTTGTGCAAAAATTTTTGTTTGATTCAGCAAAATTATTTGTTTGAAATTTATATGAATTTCAGTAAACTTTTTGTTTGATTCTGTAAATTATTTGTTAGAAAAAATCAGTGTTTTTTTTAGTAAACAAAATGCAAATAAATTGTTTGAATATGCGAATTTGTTTGTAGGACCGATTTCAGACAAAAAATGTTTGGATACTACAAATTTTTTGTTTGAATTCGAAAAATAATTTTTTCTGTGTATGGCATTAATTGGAATAGAATCCAATCCTCCATTTAATCACCTGGCTGGCTGAGTGAAAATGTCGACAGCTAGGTAACATAAGATCCCTGAGAGACCGTGACACATGGTTGCACAACGGGAATTAATTGCTAGGCCCAAGTAAGCTGTGCTTGATTACGGCAGCCAATGGAACCTTACCTAAGTACTTATTCACAAAATAGTACATTTTTTACAAAAATTTCCCTGTTTTACAAATAAGTACACATTAACAAAAAAGTACTTTGTTGCAAAAAAAAATATATATTTTACAAAAAATTAACCTTGGTACAAAAAACCATCATTAAACTAAAAAGTTCATTATTTCAAAAAAGAACGATTTTAAAAAAAGTACTTTTTTACAAAAAGCAAACAAAAAATGTAATTAATACCTTTATTACAAAACCTCACTCACATGAGTGAGCTTAAACTGCACTAAAAGAGCCTCCCACAATTTTAGAACCCTGCAGTTATCAACATTTATGAAGATTATTTAGCATTTCTTATGCACAGAATTAAACACAACTTCCAACATGCAGCTATGGAAGTAAATTCGGCAAAGACCAATCCACACAGAAATTCTTAGTCGTTAATGGCGCTGCATTAGTCACACACTCCGGAGACCACATGGCGACACAACAAAACCCGCTTTAGTTTGTTATCCTCCTGGTAACACACGCAGAGTTGGGAGCCATTGGCACACCTGGGGACGCCAACTGTATTCAGAAACTAGTCAAAGCGAGCTTTGCTGGAGAGAAGTTAAACGCCTTGCATCAAACAGCACCGATTTGGGAGAGTTCCTTTGTTTCTTTTAGAAACCGCAGGACATATTACCCCATAATTTTTCCCTCGTAATTTTTCCCCTTTTCACGTATGATAAAAAACTCCCACGAAAATAAATTTTAATTCAAAGAGAATAATAACGTAAAAAAATTTTCACAGCAAAAAATTACCTTTATAGTGATAATATTTTCCCTTTGATTTTTTCCTTTATTTCCGCTGGGGAAGAGAACATTCATATTTACAAAATTTATTTTTAGAGCAAGATCCGTTAAAAAGTCACACACTGATATATACAACAACAAAACAGCAAAGGTCGATTGCCTGCGGATTTGTGAAACTTTCGAAAGACGTGGAGGAAAATTTTTGAAATTATTCTACTAAATTAATTAGTGCTATAAATTAACGTTGCAATCAAACAATCACTCCAATATTAGATATTTTGCTTTGTTTTTTATTTAACTTTTATATAAAAATATTCACCATTATTGTAGTGGGCGAATGTAACATACGCCTGCGACTGTTTGGTAATAGACTTTATTCTATCACCAAATAGCCTCAGACGTATTTTTTAATTCGCCAACCTCGATAAGGGTGATTATATACGTGTATATTTTTAAACAAATATTTCTTAAATTTTGTTTTTAAATCTTTGTTCCGGTTCACACACGTAAAGTTTGACTCGTCAAGTCTTGAGCTTTTAGGAGTCAAACTTGAGGTGTGTGAACCGGCACATTCTTTTTTTACATTCACTAATGCCCAATTTTCAGGATAGTATTTAAATCTATATTAAGTTAATTTTCATAACAAACTTAAATCGTATTTAAAACAGATTGGGTTTTTGAGTTTTATTTGAAAAGTCTTATTTAATTAAGATAAAAGTATGGTAGCACTACTAAATACAAAAAAAAAATATAAAAAAGTGTAATTATCTACAAAGTGGTCTGAAAAAACAGCTGACTGTTAATGCTTTGCCTGTTGTTGTTGTATTGTTATGATATTGAGGCCACCTTGCTAAAATATTACAATGGAAACTTAAGTTGAAATTAAGTGTACCACATCGGTGACTTAAGTTTGATTTAAGTTTTTAGTGAAGAAAAGAATTTTGTATTTAAATCGATTTTAAAAATAAATGTGTTTTAATATCAATCCTGAAAACTGGGCATAAGAACTGACATCGTAAAAAAATTTTCACGGAAGATTCACGATATTATTTTTCCTTCGATGAATATATGTATATTGTATAAATAATTTACAAGATAGTGCCTTTGTTACCAAAAAGTACCTATTTTACAAAAAGTACCTTTTTCCAAATAAGTACATTTTTCCATATACATAATTACCTTTTTCAAATTTATTAACCACTTTGCAAAAAACTTTACCTTGTTAAAAAAGCATCTTTTTAAGGTACGTTTAACTTTATTGTGCATATTAATAGGAGAAAAATTACTAATTTTATTGTTTCTTCTCTGTGGCTTATTTAATAGGTACAATTTTTTTCTGGTTTTAGAATCATCTTGCTTAACAACAGGAGTAACTTTAACAAAATAATGTATATTTAATATGCACAAAATAATTTTCTGTTGACCTGTTCCATAACTTTTAGTTTTCCTTAAAAACCGATTAAACGTACAGTACATATTTCCACTAACAAAAAAAAAAGGAAACAAGCCTAAGAATAAAGAAATTAACAATAAAGTATGAAAATAAATATAAAAATGACTGCTATTTAAATATTTATCATTATTTTTATGTAAATAAAGATTTTTACAGGTCCATTTCTTTCTTTCCAGCTCTTTTCCCTCGTAAGAAAAAAAAAGTAAGAATAACTTGGAAAAAAAAAAAATAAATACTTTTTTTATGATCAAAGTTATTAATGCATACAATCCAAAAAAAAAACCGTAATAGGCACATATTTTCTTGTTGTTTTGTTCTAACAAAAACAACAACAACAATAATAAATAATAAAAGTTATTAAACATTCTTAAGCTTTCATTTAACGATTCATTGCATTAATTTAATGTTGTCGTTTAAGGTCTTAAAGGTCGGTAGTTCGCAATTTAGGGAGAGTATTTTGTCTGATTTATTATTCAAGTTCATATGTTGACTCGACTGCCCAACAACTTTAGATGTTAATCTCGCCCCACCACCCCCACCTCCAGCAGTGGGGTTAAGAAGTATTTAAGTCTGTTTTTTTTTTGTTTTAATAACTTAATTTCGTTAAAAACTTACAAATTTTATGATTCATTTTACATACTTATTTTTTGTGTTTTCCTTTTATACTTTATTGTAAAATTTTCTTATGTTTTTGTGTGTTTTTTATTACTTTTAGATTGGTTTACAACCCAACTGTGAAAAGATACAGCCACTCTTGCGCCAATCTCATAATGATTATAATTTGGCGGTTTTGGTTGGCATAATTTTTAGCTGCTTCGGCATAGTGCTCATTGTAATGGCATTCTTTTTGTGGAGGTAAGTGGTGTTCTTTTAAATAAATTTACTAACAAAAAAAAATATATTTATGTAAAAACTTAACAGAAAGAAAAAAAAAACAAAAAAAATTGTACTAATTAAAGCCATTAGTAATGAATGGAAATGAAATGTAAAAAATGATGTACGAAATTTTGGACGAAATCAACTAAAGTTTGTTTAAATTGATTAAGAGCAGGTTAGAGTTTTTTTTTTTAAATATATAAGTTTTTTTAAGAAAAATTAACACTTCAGAAAAAGTACTTTTAAAAGAAAAAGAAAAAAATTTTAAAAGCTCTCACAGAAAAATTATTTTTTAAAAAGGACTAAAATAAGTTGTTCTTTTTGAAAAAATTGTTATTTTCAAAATTTCTTTAAGAAGTACCTTTTTAAAAGATTTTTATATTTTCTTTAAGGAAAATTTACGTTTTTTAACAAAAACTACCTTTTAAAGAAAAAAGTTTTTTAGAAAAAAGTGCCTACTTTAAAAGATCTATAAGTACCTTTTTATGATTAAATACCGTTCTTAAGAAAATCCCCTTTTTGCAAAAAGTACCGTTTTTATATCAGATATCTTTTCAAAAAGAAATTATTCTTTAAAGGGAAAATATAATGGGTTTGTTGAACGATTTCGCTATGAAATATTGGCAAGTGAAATTTGTATTATAAATTTTCAAATTTTAGTCAGGCTAATTTTATATTGTTACAAAGTTTGCTTAAAAAGGTCAACGAGAAAAAGAAAGACAAATAACATAAAAAACAGAAAAATGTTCTTTGGACTTCAAGAAGAATTCTTGACAAAAAGTATGAAGAACAGAAATAAGGAAAAACATGTAAATCAATTAAATAGATAATCTTTCTAAGCAACTTCGATCAACCAAAGAATAAAATTTTATTTAAAGATTTATGTTTGACTAATGACTGCCAGCCGTCTTCAATGGCGCTGAGTGTTAAACAGCAGAGATTTCTGAAGAAATAGTGTTGCTACTATCGAAAAATGTCAAAACAACCTGTCCGTGAACATGGGTTCGATTCCCCGGTCAGTCAAGAAAAAATTTCTATCTGTAAATTTTAATTAATTTTCATGTTGTAAAATTCTTTTCTTTACAAAAAATAATTTAATGAAAATTGAATTTGACGAACTTTAGCCTAATTAAAATATCAAAATTTGGATTAAAACCCATAACCAGTTCGATAAAATAGCCACAATACTAATTATTTGTATTATAAGTTAACAGTACTGTCGAAAATTTCGTCGATTTTTTTAACGAAAACAATTTTGTTTTCGATGCTTTAAATGAATTTAAAAAGCTTATTGAAAACGTACTCAGAGGGCAAAATCCGCTATAAAAATACCAAAATTTACACCATCTGTTGTGATGACCGAGCCAACTACGTTTGTGCTGAATTTCATAACGGGTGGTGTCAACATTATTTAACCACCCTGTTGTCATTCTGTCACTTTTTGGTCTCATTTTGATAATAAAATTGATATAGCGTTATCAACGTAATAGTGTCATTTCGACGATATGTTGTTTTAATTTTTTGACAATTATTTAAAAAAAAATACTTTTTTAGGGAAAAGCCTATTTTTTAAGAAAAAGTAAATTTTTGAAAAACACGTAAATTTTTCAAGAAAAAGTATTTTTTTTAAAAAAAATCTTGTTGAAGAAGAAGTACTTTTTATGGAAAAATTTAATTTTTTTAAGAAAATTTAATTTTTTTAAGAGGAGTATTTTTTTAAAGAAAATGTTATTTTTTACGAAAAAGTACTTTTTTAATAGAAAGTAATTTCTAAGAAAAAGAGCATTTTAAGAAAACATGTTGAATCTTTTAAAAAAAGTTAGATGTTTAAAATGAATTTAATTTTTTGATTAAAATGCATTTTTTATAGAAAAGAATCTTTAAGGATAAATTAAGTCGATTTTTTTTTTTTAATAAAAAGAAAATTTTTTAAAAAAAAATTCGCTCTAGGATAAAAATAGTAACTAAAAGTACCTTTTTTATAACGAATGAGTACGATGAAAAGTACATTTTGTATAATTTCGAAAACACGTTTCTACGTACTACCCGAAAACAAAATTTTTTTTAATCCTTTTATAGCAGAACATCACCCCTATTTAAATTGTTCGTACTGTTAAGAAGAACCATTTTAAATAAATTATAAATGTAGTTGTTTTTAATGTTTTCTCATACAATTTTTTGTCGATTTTAATCATTCTGCGATGTTGTACTTTTATTTCACAAAATTAGTATGGTTTTTTTATATTTATGAATGTTTTAAATTTATGGCAGTTTTTTTTTATTAAATTGTTTGTTTGTTTTTTTTATTTAAAACAAATTGGTGTTTTGTTTTTGGTAAAAGGAAGTTTGCATTTAATGAATAAATATTTTGTTAAAAAAGTTTTATATAATGAAATTTATTTAGAAAAGTTTGCGCATTATGAATGTTTGGTGGGGTGTGAGGGTGTTTAGGCGAAAAAACAGAGTTAAATGTGGTTTTCTTATTTATACCAGAAAAACTGAAACAAAAGAAATAATTTTAGTGGTCTTTTTAATTTTTTAATTACTTGCAATAAACCATAAAATACAATCAGTTAACCTTCATTAAAAGTTTAAATAATTATAAAATATTCACACACACACAGATAAACTGGGCCACACTGGATTAAAGTTTCAATAGGAAAAAGGTGGAAAAATGCTTTCTAAAAAGAAATGAAAGTATTTTTTTTTGTTTGTTTCTTTTTTATAATGATTTGTTTCTTGTCTAATAGCAATTTGTTATTGTTTATTCTAAAAGTTTATTAATTAGTAACAGACATTTTCTGTGTTATGGATAAGATTACTTGTAAGTGGAAAACAACAAGTTTGTAGTAAAAGGGCAACATTATGAAAAAAAAATGTAAAACAGAAACAATGAAACATAATTGAAAGAAAAAGTAACCGTTTTTAGGAATTTAATAAAAAAAAGCCCACTTTTTGTCCACGTTTGGCTAAAAGGTTTATTTTTGCTAAAATGTTTAATAATTAGTATTGTGGTTATTTTGTTGAACTATTTATGGTTTTTAATCCAAATTTTAAATATTTTAATTCGGCTCAAGTTCTTAAAATTTAATTTTCATTAAATTATTTTTATGAAGAAAGGAATTTTACAACATGAAAATTAATTAAAATTGTAATTGATAATCATTCATTCTTTTTAATTAATTTTCATGTTGTAAAATTCCTTTCTTCATAAAAATAATTTAATGAAAATTAAATTTTAAGAACTTGAGCCGAATTAAAAAATTGGATTAAAAATTTTCAATTTTAAATAAAAAGTAGCCTTTGATATTATTTGGTTCTGGGATATAGTTAGTTTTTGTTTAAAAAGTATTTTCAAAAAAACTGCCTTTTAGATAAAAACAACCTTTTGGAAAAAAAAACTTATTTGACAAAAAGTATATTTTTGTATAAAATGTGTTTCTTTAGATAAAAATTTACTACTAGAACTGCTGAGAGTAGAGTCGACACTGATTCCGTTTTGACAAGATAAAAAAAAGCTTTACTTTTGATAAAAAAAAAATCTTTTTTGTATGGATTCACTTTTCTCAATCTTAAAACGAATCTTAAAACTTAAAACGAGGTAGAAAAAACCAAGTGAATGTCAATAGTAACTGATTGTTTTTAATAACATTTATAGTGCTGTTGATGTAGCGTTGACTTTAATATTATTTAATAATATGGATTATAAAAAAACATTGAAAACATATTTTTACAAAAAGTGCTTCTGGGATTAAGAGAAGAAAAATAACTTTTAAGGCAAATGTTTACCTTCTTGCGAAAAAAGTAACCTTTAAATAAAAAAGTGTCATATAAAAAATTAAAATTTAGGAAGCCGTCCTTTCTAAAAGAATAAGTTATTTTCCTAAAAACATTGAAAAAATTATCTTTATAAGGAAAGGTACAATTTCATTGTATTGTCTATGAAAAAATCAATAAAATATGCCTAGAAGTCTAATAAAAAAAATATGTAAAAGTCTTTAAAACAAAAAAAAAAAAGGAATAAATAAAAAGTTGAGAGAGAAAATTTTTTTTTAATGGAACGCACAATTTTAGAATTTAATCTAACGCTGTATTAATGTGGAAATTTTGGGGTTTTGGGAAAAAAAACACGAGCGCAAAAAAAATTTCGAAATTTTGTTTTAAATGTTAGTTAAACGAACGAGTTTTGCGCTTCTGTTCCACACCACATTATAGTTTTTGAATTTAAAAAAGAAGTCATTATCTTACAAATGGGAAATTCACTAAAAAAGGACAATCTACTGCCCTTTTTTTTCGAAAAAAATCTTAAAGGACATCGTATCAATAAAAAGGACTGTCATCTTAAAAAAAAGGACGAATTGTCACCGAAGGCATAGTGCAGTTAAAAATTCTTTAAATTTATAACGATCTTCAGATATTGCCTTAAACTGTATACAGCTGAGACTTTATTTCATAGGTCTAACTTGAACACCATGATCATATGGGTCGTTCTTTACAACAAGCTCCTTGCGTGTCCCACCCTAAAGGCCCAGTTAGTCTTTACTTTCTGTTTCTGTTGCTGTCACGTACAATTACTTAATAAGTTTTTAATATTACAGATTGGACCGTAACAGAACAGAAAAACTAATCAATTTCACAGGGTTTTTAATAACAAAAACAAATCAGCTGATTCGTAACAGAACAGAAAGTAAAGACTAATTCTGCCTTAAAGTTTTTCTTGCAATATTATTCGACAGTGACCGCAGCGTGTTTAAAATACATTTCTACTTTTTGCAAGCCATCTCTTCTCAATTGTGTCCATGTTCTGTAACTCTTGCGTCGAGAAACTTTTCGCTGTCATTGAAAATGTTTCAATTTTAGTAAATTTTGATCGCCGTCAACGATATGTGTGACGCGCTCTCAACGTCTGCCATTTCATATCGGCTGCGAGTGGAATATTATGGTATAACGTAACGACGTAACCTCTTTTGATAGTTTTCGACATGAGTTCCAGACACACACATCTTTGCGAACACTCTTTTTGCTTTCGAGAGCCTGGTATTGATACCGCCCTTTGTTCCGTCGTCAGGTGCGGAACTTTCAAGGATTTAGTCTTACCCGCGTTAATCCGCAATTGGTACTTATTAGCATTTGTTCTTAAGCTTTTAATTTAACTTTTCATACGACTTTGGAGAAGATCAATGCGATGTTTTCATCATACGTTAAAAAATTTAAGTGTTTCGTTGCCACTGTCAATGACTCATTAAGCAACGCAACCAACCCCCATACAAAAACACGAAACAACTTGCCGATAGCTAAACGCAGACTTTAACCTGCCTTATAAAAAGAGTTTCATTTGTTAAAACTTTACTTTAACCTAAAGTGAGCGATAAAGTAAATTAAGGTTCATTCTACCCGGTAGGTTAAAGTAAAGTTGTAATAATGGAACACTTTTTATACGGCCGATAAAATTCGACATTTGGCTATCGGTAAAATGTGTAAACGGGCCTAAGTATGCTTTCGAAAAAATATTTATTTCTTAATGAAATTGCTTTTTTGCATAAAAAAAAAGTTTTCTCAAAACTCAAAACTCATCTTTTTCGGTTATTAAGTTTCTTCTGAAACCAAAAAAGTGTTTATTGGGATACAAAACACTCTAGTTTTTATATGTACAATAAAATGTTCCTTCCTTTCTCGAAAAGTATCTATTTTAAAGGACTTGAAAAATATTTTATCTCTAAAATACTTTCTTTAATGTACCTTTTTGTGTAAAAAAACAAAACAAATTTTTAATAGAAATTAAAGTTTTCTTTTACAAAAATGTATCTTCTAGAAAAAGAAAAAATTTGTAAATACAAAATTGAATTCACTAAATACAATTCTCTTGAGTTTCCTACTAAACAAACTGTCAATGATAGAAGAATAACTAAAAAATTTAAATAATTAAACTCGAAACAAAGTAGTAAAAGTCCTCCATAGATTGAGTACTTTTTGTTTTAAGTGGTCGTTGGATAAACAACGAGTTGACTCTGAACAGAAATTAGGTCTAAAAGTTTGTCGAGAACATAAAAAGATAAGATCTAAGCTATTTTTAACCCACTCAACAGCCGGTTCACTTAATTGCATTGAATTCAAAAATTAAAAGTAAGACTTGTTTTGTCAGTCTGCACATTTGTCCTAAAAACGTTAATAAATACAACCAAAAAGTATTAAGTTTAAAGCAAACAAACTAAATTTTGGAAAACAAGTTGAAAGCGAATTAAAAACGTAAATGGCAATTTGCATCCATTTTTTCTCGCTCTCTCTCTCTCTCTCTCTAAAGCAATAAAATAAAAAGGATAGTCACACAGCCGGATAATGTGTGTATTCTAGATAAAAAAAAATATAAGCGAAAACTTTTTCTTTAACTTTTTCAAGGATTCTTGGAGAATGACCGGTTGTTATATAATTTCCCCCTTTCGTTTTTATTTCTTGTTTTAATTTTCTTTTTTCGTACCTACCACTTAATAGAAAAAGAACTGGAGGAGAAGAAGTACGACGAGTATCTAACAAACAAAAACTAATAAAAGCTTGAATGAAAAAAAAAATGCAAACATAATGAAAACTTAATTAAATTCTTTAAAAAAAGAATTAAATAAAAGTATTCACTAAAACCAACCTTTTTAACAAAAAAAAAATAAAACAAAAAGAAGAAAAATGATGAATTTCATACTTGAAGAGCAGAAAATAGAAAAAATTGTTATAAAATTAAAAACTTTTTTAAAAATATCCAGAGTAAAAACTGAAGTACTCATAAATTGTAAATCTGTAAAAAAAATGTTTTCTTTTTTTGTTAGTTTTAAATAACCTTTTATTTATGTAAACAAATTATTTATTTTTTATTCTGAACAAGAAAGTTTTATAATGGAAAGAACAAATATTTAAAGTATTAGTAAATATCAACATACTCATTCATGTAAAAATATTCAATTTACATTCCAACTTTTTTTTTTTTTGTTTTTTTTTAGTTTTTCTTAATTGTATTATAAACAAAATATTCAAAGGTTTTATTATAAAATAATAAAACTAAATAAATTTCTTTTTTTTGTTCTGATGTAGTAAATCAAATTTGCATTTAAAGATAAATTTCATTTAACAAAAGATATTTAAAATTAAATAAGGAGTAAAAAAAAATATCAATTTTATATATAAAAGTTTTAAGATATTTTTATTTAATATTTTATAATAAACACAACAAACCAAATCCTTACTGCTGTATTTAAAAAAAAATAAAATAAGTTTGAAATGTGTTTTAAAGCAAAATTTTCATGAAAATTGTTCTTAAAATGCATTTAAAATCCATTTAAATTGTTTATGAATACGGCAGTTACGAACTAGTTGCGAGTTCGAAAACTTCGCCTACACAATATAACACATTATTGTAATCAGGAAAAAGTAAATTCTACTGAAAGAACCAATGAACTTTACATGGGATGTCCCAAAATTAACGCATTTTAATGTAAGTCGTTATATTTTAACTACACAGAAAAAACTATTAGTAGTAATTAGTATTGTGGTAATTTTGTTAAATTATTTATGGTTTTTAATCCAAATTTTCAATATTTTTAATCAGGCTTAAGTTCATCAAATTAAATTTTCATTAAATTATTTTTATGAAGAAATGAATTTTACAACATGAAAATTAATTAAAATTGTTATTGATTATTCATTCTTGACTGACCTGAGATTCGAACCCAGGCGGCTGGTTACCCTGACATGTTTCGATCGCTACCACTCGATCTCTTCAGAGGGATTTGCCGTCGTACACTCGCAGCCATCGACGACTGCTGACGTCAATAGTCAAACATCAATCCTTAAACCAAATTGTATTTTAACCTTTGGTTGATCGAATTTGCGAAATTTGAAATTTTGAATGATCATCCATTTTTAATTGATTTTACATGTTTTTCCCTTACCTCTGTTTTTTCATTTGTTTCATTCGAAAAAGCAAATTTCGATTTACCATAAAGGTTAATATACAATTTGGTTTAAGGATTGATGTATATCGCTCAATTTTATTTAATTATTTGCACATGCTTGTGTGCTATTAAATATATAAAAAGTTTAATTAATATATAGCAAGTTTAGTTTTGATCGAATTTCAGCATTCGGTCATAACTCGGCCATTTTGTAACCAGATTTTTATACCGACATCTTTAAGAATAAATTTATCATTTACTTTGGTGATAAAACTTGGAGCCGGGAAGAAATATGGTTCTCGAAAATAGGTACTTAAAAAAAACCATATTTTTGATCGAATTTCAGCATTTGTTCATAACTCGGCCATTTTGTAACCGATTTGACAGATTTTTATACCGACATCTTTAAGAATAAATTTAACATTTACTTTAGTGATAAAACTTGGAGTCGGGAAGAAATATGGTTCCCGAAAATAGGTATTTAAAAAAACCCATATTTTTGGCATTACTTTTTTTACCGATTTTCCTTCCGAGTTTTCAGTAAATATACCTATACATATATTTAAACAAACTTTATTATAAAAAAGAGACATTTTTGGGATTTCAATACTTTACCATTTCTTAACCGATTAGACAGATTTATATATATACCGCCGTCTTTAAGAAGAAATTTGCCATTTACTAAAACTTTGACTCAGGAAGATCTTTGGTTCAAGACAGACGGACAGACGGATGGACGGACATACGGACAACCGGATTTGAACTTCGCTTTTCATAAGGACCCAGAATAGATATACTTTATACGGTGTAGGATCAATATTGTAAAAATTACAAACGGAATGACAAAGTTATATATACATACCCTTTTACCTTCGGTGAACCAAAAATCTAAAGAAAAATATCAAATTTCCCGCATTTCCTTTTTTGGGTACTATTTTTCTCCCATTAAAGTATCAAAAATTTCAGTATTGTAGTGACAGCCCATAATTAAGCACAAATGTGTCAAAAGTGGAGAGGGTATTATGCATTTGTGCTGATGTGTGTAACACCTTAAAATATGGGCCCTGGACCCACCTTAAAGTATACAAATCGACTCAGAATCCCTTTCTGAGTGCATCTAACGATGTCCGTCCGGCTGGCTGGTAGGCTGGCTGTCCATGTTAACTTGTGCGCAAAGTACAGGTCGCAATTTTGGAGATAATTCGATATAACTTATCTTATAGGTTCTAATTCGCAGAAAGACCAAGCTTATTGAAAATGGGCCGAATCGTAGGACTACGAGGGGAGATAGGAGCAATTTCTGCCTCTCAGAAACTATCAAACCGATTTTAATGAAATTTAAAACATTGATAGCTCCATATTTATATGCGTACATAAGCAATGCAGTTTTTCAAAACTAGGACCACAAAGGGAGTTAGGGGGCATTTTCTGCAACTCACAAACTTTCGAACCGATTTTAATGTTATTTAAAACATTAATAGATTCATATTTATATGAACATATAAGCATGATTCTCCATGGGTCCCGAATATGGTGCACTATCGAAAATTGTTTTAAAATACTGTGAATGACTGTACTTTCTTACTTGTTTTTTTTTTAATTAAAAATATATATACTCTCTTTGCCCACGCCTATGTACATAAAATTTGTTACGTTAGTTGGCGATATGCTCAGGACTTATTCCTGAAAATTATTTGGTCTATGCGTGCAAGTGATGTACATGATCGGACTGTCCCGAAAAAATTATTTTTTTTTTTTTTGCAAATTAATTTGTTTTGAATTTTACATTTTTTAGATTGCAAAAAAAAATTGTTTTACGTTGTTTTACTTCAGCAATTTATAGAGTATATTGCACATGCACAATGGGTAGAAGAATTATAGATATATTATTAATTTAAGCTTCACATTTCTTTCTTTAAATATTCTTAAATTTACGAGCATCTTCATGTTACGGCCAACTATTTTCTAGTAGTTCGAGTTCACTTCAGTTTTGTATGTTTATTTGCAATTTCAATGAAAATCGACTAAAAATAAATTCACTTTGGTCTTTGACTGTCTGTCTGTCTGTCTGTTTGTCACAAAATTTTTATTTCAAACTTTATTTTTAACAATATTTTGTTGGATATATTTTTTCTTAATTTTTTGTTTATGTGTCTTGCAACTCAAACGAAATAAGAAAGAAGATGCAAAAAGGCCAATATGTACAAGCAGATACAACAGAAACACCAATAAGATGGAAAAAAAAAGTACCAGCCAACCAAAAAAAAATGGTGGTTGCATAAAAAGTTTTGTGGGTTCTTTCAAAAGCAAAAAAAAAACTTAGTCAAAGAATATTTTTTATTTTAAACTTCATCAGTTTTGTGCATTTTGGTTAGTTGGCTGAGCTGGAACTGGTTGGTTGGATAAAATGAAGAAGATTATTTTGGCAGAATTTGCTTTTTAAGATCAAAATATTACGTTAAAAATAACAACAAATGCAACAAAAATAAAACAAATAATAACCAACAAAACTAAAACTTATTGTCAAAAAAAAAATTACAAAACTTGTTTATAAGTTTATGTATTTTTTATTTTTTTGAATTTTAAATTTTTTTTTAATACAAATTTCATAATCTTTAAGATTTAAATTTTAAAAGTTATTGAATTTTTTTTCTTAATAACCTTCTTTTTCCCATTTTAAGCTGCTTTCAACACCCTGTATTTAAATTTTCTTTAGTGACTGCTGTAAAATGTAATTTTTTATTTTTTTTAATTTATTGTAATTACAAGAATTGTAATCAATTAACAAATCAAAACTTTTAAAGGTTAAGTAATGAGTACAATCAACGAACACTCTTTATTTATTTATCAACACAACAGATGCAGAGTGCGTTTAATAGAGAATAGATTTAGCAAAATTAATTTAAAGCTTTTATTGTTTGATTGTATTTTGCTCTTTAAAAAAAATATTAAATGTAGAACGTTAAAACAGGGCGAAAAACTACAATACCTGTTCTCAGTGGTGCCAAAATAATTTTTTTGTTTAGAAATAAACGATACAAAAGTTTAAAAGTGAACATTTCAAGAAATGTGATTTTGATGTATCACTTATAAATCGCGCGTTACCGTGATTACTTTAAATTTTAATAACGCACGAGAGAGTGATCGTGATTTAATAAAAAGAACCGGGCAGTGATTATAAATTCATAATTGCGGACGGTTTCTCACGTACTCACTTCTTAGGCCCGTTGTCACATCTTACCGACAGCTAAAAGTAGACTTTAAGTGGCCTTATAAAAAGTATTCCATTATTAAAACTTTACTTTTACGTAAAGTGAGCGATAAAGTAAATTAAGGTTAGGGTTTTTTTTAATTCCCTAAGGCCCGTTTTCACAACTTACTGATAGCTAAAAGTAAACTTTAATCGGCCTTATAAAAAGTGTTCCATTATTAAAACTTTACTTTAACCTAAAGTGAGCGATAAAGTAAATTAAAGTTCATCCTATCTGGTAGGTTAAAGTAAAGTTCAAATAATGGAACACTTTTTATACAGCCGATAAAATCCTACCTTAAGCTGTCGGTTAGTTGTAAAAACTTGCCTAAGCCTACTTGGTAGGTCAAAGTAAAGTTGTAATTATGGAACACTTTTTATACGGCCGATAAAATACTACCTTTAGCTATCGGTAAGTTGTGAAAACGGGCCTTAGTCTGGGTTAAATTATGAAAGTTTTCTTTGAGTGAGGGGAGAAGAATAGCACGTTATCTTCCCCTCTCACCAAAAAAAAACTTAAGGCCTAACCAAAGCGAATTAATTTTTCAGATGGCGTTGAAAGCACAGATGGGCTCCTTTTTTTCTTACTTAGTGAGAGGAATGTCAAAAGTTGCTTGTATTTTGACATATCGAACAGCGAAAGCAACAAATAAAATACAATTTTGCATTTTTTGGTGTTGTACTTGTTGTAAAGGGTGTTTTTTAGAGTGTCACAATTTTGAGTTGGCATCACTGCTTTATTTGAGCACCTATTGTACAGCTGATAGTTGATTTTTTTTACTTTACTTTGAAATTTTATTATGAATCGACTTACACCAGAGCAACGCGTGCAAATTGTAGAAATGTTTAATCAAAATAATTCGGTGAATGGGCGAAGCACAAATTAATATTGATTTTGTATTTCCATTCAAAATTTTATTTTCCGATGAAGTCCATTTCTGGTTGAATGACCAGCACTGTCGTATTTGGAGTGAGGAGAACCCACAAGCTTTTGTCAAAACACCATTAGATCCACAGAAAATTACTGGGCTAGCGGAGTCATATTTAAACATTAATTTCATGAAATTTTTTTTCATTTATATTAAAAATATATTTCCTTGTTTTGTTATGATTTAAACTTGTATAACTCTATAACAAACACCCTTTAGTATTGACACCACCGTTTGCATGAATTCGCCTTGGGCCCAACCATAATATGCTTAAGTTGGCTTAAGCAAATGTGCGAATACATGTTAATCATATGAGGCAAACCATATTGGAAATTAAGGAATCTTTTTTTAAAGTTATATGAAACAGTCATTTGCTTAAAGAAAGTGCGAAACTGATCGCACGTTCGTATGGAATTAATCAGCCTTATTGCGGTTGTCGTTTTCGTAAACAAATGTGTCGTTTTTTGTAGTAGATTAAAGAACACATGTTGTCTATTACTTTAATCTATTACACAGTCGTATACGACAACGACAACCACAATAAGGCCGAATGTTTTTTGATTTTGTTTTTTTAGTACGTTTGTGAGACTTTTTTAAATTGTTGGCAGTAGGTTAAGCAAGGCTTTGCATAAAATGGTAGAGCCTTTAGAGTTCCCGGAAGAAAACTTTCAAAGTGTGAACCCAGACTTAAAAAAAATGTATTTAGAAAAACAACTAAAAAAAAAAGAACAAGCAAGAAAGATTAAAGATTCTTAACATTCCTGCAAGTTCTGATGGCGTATTTTCTACGTCTGGACGTGTTTTAGAAGAAAGGCGCAGTTGTTTTTTTCAGTGAATACGAATCCATGTTCTGGCAATCAAATTTGAGTGAAATTTAAATCGAACAAATATTGAAATATTTATGTACATATATCATGTTTTGAAAGTTAAAATTAATTAATTAACTAGAACTTCTCGTAAAATTAGGAAAGGTTACGCACAGTTTTGAAAAATTTAATTCAAAATTCAGTCAATTTTAATTTTACACGACTTCGATTTCCAGAACATTCTTCACAAAAAATATTAATTAATTTTTTTGTTCAGATTTAATTTTTTTGTTCAAAGTTAAAAAGTGCAACTGAAGGGTAACTGTAATCGTTTTTCAAAAATATCGTGCATAAAGGTGCGTGTTTAAAAATATTATATTCGTAAGCATGCGTTACGTAAGCTTCAAAACACTTACGTTCCCAGCTCTAATACGAATTACCTTCGTCTGTACGTTTGTTGTAATAAATATTTAACATGTGGCAGCACCATGATTAAAAATTCGATATTAGCAATTTTTAATAATCATCACATTATTTTGGAGCGAAAATTTAACCATACAACTGAAATGGAAATTTCGATCGATATCGAATGCCGTAATTTAAACTCAGGGGTCTAATCACCGCTTTCGATACTATCGTATCGAATAAACTATCGAATGTTTTTGCATACGATAGACACTGACGTATCGAATGAAAACTCGAGAAATGTAATGTCGAGTTACTCGATGTCGAATGCTATTATTTTAAATTCCATAAATTTCATTCGATATCGAGAGTCATGATACCAAAATAAATAATTTCGATCAATTTTGCTCGATATCGTATGCGGTGATTAGACCCCTGGACTTTTTTTTTTTGCTTTATTTGCTATTTTAATCTCAGAGTATCAAAAGCAAGGCCGAAGTCTTATAAGGAGGCAGACTTGGAATAATTTTTTTAAGAAAATGTTTCTTTTACCGATCGACTGCACTGATCTAAGCTCTCTAAGACGAGTGCGTCCGCCTCTCTTTTATTAGAGAATCTTGTAAGCCAATTATGGTTCTGCAAACTTTTTGAATATGTGCCAACTCCACATGCCAGATTCACTAGACCTTGCAATTTTTGTTTATTTTGGCTCTGGTCAAAAACTTCTTGAAATAATATTATTGAGCTGTTATACTCCATGCTCCTTACTCTACGTTTCCACATGAAAGTAATTACTTGCAATACGTATTATCAACGAAAAATCGAGGAAATAGCCGATTGGCTGAAAGTACAAAAATTGTGTTAATGTTAGTGAAAAAGTGTTAGTGATTGAGTTTTTCGAACTTGCACTTGCATGTGGAAACGGGGGGTTACTCACTTTTTCAGATAATTTACTTTTCTTAAACTATTAATTTTTTTTTTAATTTAAAAGAAATGATATATTCTGTCTTTAAAAAAAGACAAATAAAAAGACTTTGTAAATGGTTTTTTTTGAACTTAAAAAAGTTTGGTCCATTAAAATAATCGCCTCAACTTGACTTCAAAATAGCTAAATAAGCCACTAACATCTGTCTATTCTTAATCTCTGTGTAAGTTTCCCACTCTCTTATGTACACTGAAAAATTCAGAGATGGATATCGCAATGCTTAAAAAATAAAATTATATAGGGTACACATGAATCAAAAAAACCAGATTACGCATTGCGTAGGTCCGTTATTTTTTGTGTGGCGAAGAAATATAATTTATGTATGTGCATTTGTATATGTCATACATTTTTTACAACAAACATTCATTTGCATTCTATGCTGACGTAGATGCGCAGTAGAGAATTTTTTTTACGGAGTGCGCAATATTGTTTTTTGATTCATGTAGGGTACATATGTAATGCGAGTTTTATCTATGATTTAATTTATTGACCAATGTTTCGTTTATTAAATGAACAAAAAGTATAAGCTTAAGTTTAATATATGATTTCCTTGGAAATTTAAAACAAGGAAACCATTTAAGAGCTCAAAAGCATAAGGACTCCTTTAAAAGCCAGACTCAAATCGAAGTACTATATTCTCTAGTATACCATACTGATCCTTATGAACTCGTCTATGATAAAATTTTTATTTTTATTTTTTCGATCAAAATTAACAGTTATTTTTAGATTTTTATTTTTTTGAGCAAAAATAACAGTTATTGTTTGATTTTGATTTTTTCGAGCTAAAATTAAAGTTATTCTCTGAAGAAATGTACGTGTAATAATAATTTAGGTGACTTTAATGTTTTTTTTTAATGTGTAATCATTATTGGGCACGTTCATAAGACGTAACAGTTGTGTAACCGTTTAGTGTTTGTCTTAGAAACGCATAGTTGAGCACTTCCGCTCAACAAAACAGTTGGGTGTTTGAAGCCATTTAATCCATCATGAAATTTTTTAGCTACCTAAAGTCCAAAAATAACTGTTTTCATCTGACTTTTATGAAAAAAGGAATAACTGTTATGGTCCCTGGTTTTTATATTTTTTTTACACCTGGGGTATTATTTGTGAAGCGGGCAAACCAATAATTTTATTGGAATTCCTTAATATTTGGCATAACTATACCCGGTAAAAAATTTTAAGTTTTTTGAAACACTAAAACAACACGAGCGCTGTCATATGCGCTGGCAGCAGAGAAGCGAATACCATTTAAGCGAATTTTTTTTATCTGTATTTTGCAGTGAGTTTGTCAGATGTAAAGTCCATATGTAATTGCACAGCATAGCATGTCTTTCAAAACTGACAAATACAGAAGGTTTAAAATTTTTGCTTTCACACGTCCTTTTTTGGTTTCATCTAAAATAACCTTAAATCGTTCATAACAGCATATTATTTACATATTTATATTTCTATTCACCATTGTCCGATGCATTAATTTTACGCATCTGCCAAATAAAAATTAGCTTACAATGTTGACACAGTTGCAAGAAATTTTTAGGCAATTTTAATGACAATATTGTAAGATCTTACCATCGTCTGTACGAAGCTTTTGTCCCTATTTTTTGTTTAAAAGTTATGCAAATTTCTTAACACTCGTGCATGTAAATAAAATTTGCAAACCTGCTTAGTCCACTTTTTAAGTTAATTGTAAACCAAAGTATAAAACCAACTATATTTTTGGCTTTTCTCCAAAGCTGCACGTGTGAAATATTAAAAGTTGTTTGTCTCTCCTGTAAATATAATTTATTAACGGCCAAACCTGATGGAAAATGTTTTATTTCCGCCAAGGTTTTAAATTGATTTAATTTATTTTTTGCTTAAAAAGAAAGGACACAAAACTTATTTATGGCCAAATAGATGAGCCAACAGTAGCCAATACTAAATTTGGCACATTTCATGTTTTTTCTCATAATATGGTTGTCGGTGACAATGATTTAGTTAAATTATACATAATATGGTTAAAATTTGTTTGTTGTTTTTTCTCTGGGCGTTTAAGCTCCTTAAATCTTCCTTGTTTCCGAATGAAGTCCTACTACGCAGAGACGCTTTAGTTAGCGCTGCCGGTATTTTTTATACCATAAAAAAGCAAATCCTTGCGCCAGACCGAAGGCCGGCTGTGAAAAGATGCTTAAGTTAACTGGTATTTGTTATACCATAGAGGAGAAAATCTTTTCGCCCGATCGAAAGCCGGCTAAGCTTTCGAGTTTTTAAACAAATTGTGGACATTATGACACTCTAAAAATTGTCATAACGTGTCCATGGACACTATGACACATGACGTTATGACATGCCACCTATGAAATCTATAGGCAACAATGCATCGGTGGCATGTCATAACGTCCAGTGACTCAGTGTCCATAGACACTGTGACGATCCAAAAAGTGGAGTCTATGGACACTCAGAGAAAAACATGTTTTATTGTGGTCACTAAAAAAAACTATTTTTAAAGAAACTAATTTATCCTAATATGGTTGTCGGTCACAATAATTTGGTTAAATTAAACATATTATGGTTAAAATTGTCTTTAAAAATTGTTTTGTTCTTTTTTCTCTGGGTGTATATATTAAATATATCTCGCAAACACTTTTGGGCGCAAGGATTTTCTCCTCTTTGGTAACAAATACTCTACGGTATAACTAAAACGTATTGGCATTGCCGGCTTTCGGCCGGGCACAAGGATTTTCTCTTCTATGGTATAACAAGTACCGGCTTTGTTAAGTAAATCTTCTAAAATCAGCCTTGTTTCCGAACGAAGTTTTAAAAATATTTTCCATATAAAATTCTATACGAACGTTTACGTTCGATATTAATGAAAGTATTTTCCCAACCCTGTATACTTTATCAAAACGTCAATATTTTTTAGAGAACTGCAGAAAAATAACAAAAAGTTTTTATCTATACCAAGTAGAATATACTACAACAACAACAAAAATAAAACAGCAATAGGTATGAGATGTTTTGTATATACAAATAAAAGTTGCCCACAAACAGTTGCCAAGCGATCGTGGATCGTGAGAGTAAAATAAAATTTTTGACGTGCGAATACCAAATAAAAAAAATCATTCTATGCGAACCACAGAAGAAAAATAACGTTTTAAAATAAATTTAAATAGAAAAAAAAAGCCAACAAAAACAAAAGAAATACAAATAAAATACACATAATTTATGATATTTAAAGAGTGTGTGTCTGTTGAAAATTCCAAAAACGTCAGGGAAAATTATTAAACGCAATTGCAGAATTATTGAGGCAGATACGGGTTTAGTCTGCAATACTCGGGCAAATATTTCAAAGTAATAAAAAAAAATTATTTTTTTTGGAATTTTTTTTTTTCGAATTTTTAACAACAAATAATAAAAAATTCTGCATAATTAAAACATAAAGAAATTGAATTTTGTTTAATGTCTACACTTAAAATAACTAATCATGTGATTTATGACTTTTTTCAAGATATGAATGTATATAATTTTTATTACAAAAAAAAAGAATTGAAATAAATAGTAGTAATTTGAATTAAATTAAAAAGAAAAATAAATAATGACGCAATGTGGCTACAAGTAATTTGAATAAAATAAATAAACTTAGTGCTTAAAAAAACTCTAAATGCATGTGAGGCATATAAATTGTTTTAGTTTTTTTTATTATTATTATTTTCTTAATAAAACATTTACATATAAATTTAATTAAATCCCCACATATGTATGTATGTACATACATATGCACATATACGAACAATATATCATTACGGAATAAAAGGTTTTTTTTCAAACAGTGAAACAAAAAAAGAAAAGAAAAAATAATCTTTTGTGTTCGATTTAACAAAAGATGTCTAGAAATGCAATACGATTTGAAAGACCGGCTAAAACGAAACGTGGTAATTGGTTTACGTAAGTTTTATTTCAATTTATTACGAAATTTTTTTGCCTTTTGCATCCTAAAACTTTAAAGATTTTTAGTTTAAATAGCAAAAATAGTTTGTTTAAAAAAATTTACGCAACTTAATTTCTATCTTTCTATTAATTGCGTCTAAATTAAAAGAAAACAACAACAACACCATGTTATCTATTATGATAAGAATAAATAATGTTCAAAAATAAAAAAATAAGATAACACGTAAAAAACTTATTTAACACTAGACAAACCATCACTTAATTGAAAACAAAAAACAAACAAAAGTCATGCGTGAGCAGTGTGGCCAGATTTTAAAACTCTTCTGTTGTCGGAAATTGCAATTCTAAAAATTTATTTAAAAAAATTTTTAATCAAAGTTTAAAATGTCAAAATGGTTACACTGTGCATGAAGCTAAACGTGATTAATCAGAATTAGAACTCTTATGTCCAATTTTTAGGATAGTATTTTAAAATATGTTTATGTATTATCTAAGCATGAAATAACCCCCACGAAATAAGTCCCCAAAAAAATTATGAAATAATTTCCCAATTTTTGGGGTCTTATTGCATATGAAATAAACCCCCAATTTTAAAATGAAATAATAAATTAAACAACTCCCCAAATCAAAATTAAATAAATCCCAAAAAATTTAGGAGTTATTTCATTTAAAATAAATCCCCAATTCCTGAAATGAAATAAATCAAAAAAAAGGCTTATTTAATTAAGATAAAAGTATGGTAACACTACTAAATATAAAAAATGGGCACATTCAAAAAGCGACTCATACACTTGCAATAAAATTGTTCAGTTTTTTCGTATTGTTCAATAATATCGCCAATGTGTTTGTAATATTCAAAAGTCTTTTGATTTTTATTGCACAACGAAAAGAAAGTGAAATGTGTTGGCAACATTGTACAATGCTGTTTATGTAATTCCTATAGGTAATGTTCACCTTTTTATTGAATGAATGAGACCATTGTGCGACTTATTGCATAATATAGGACAAAATTGAAATAATATGGCGAATATCGTATACAATAATATTGCAAGTGTATGGGCCGCTTAAGTCGTTACTGTTGCGCAACCCTTGTGTTTTTCATACAAAAATACCCAAAGGTTGCAGTAACGTCTTATGAATGTGTTCAATATCATTAAAAAGTGTGTTTAATAACAAAAAAACAGCTGTCTGTTATTGCTTTGTCCTGCTGTTGTATTGTTGTGACGTTGAGGCCACCTTGCTTAGTTAGTGCTGGTTCACACTCTTCAAGTTTTAGCCCTCAAGTCTTACAGCCATACCTAAACAAAAGCGGAAAGCGTTTTCTAGCTGTCAAAAATTCTCATGCCCATACAATTTGTATGAAGCATCCCTAAATAGCGCGGCGTCAACGCTCTACAATTGGAAAATCCGATTTTGGCAGCGCGTTTAATAGTGGAGTTGTCCGCTATTAATAATAAATAATGACAATTTAGCTATTTTTTGTCAATCTAGTGCTATTTTCTCTTCTTTTTATTTATATTATATGGGTTTTATTAAACAAGAAAGTAAACACTACTGTTTGCGGCACAACGTTGACGCTCTTGTTTAGGAATGGCATATCAGCGTAAAAGCTAAGCGGAAGAAAACGTTCCGCCTTCCGCTCTTCCAACCATAATGTAATTAATTTTGGCTTAAGCAAATGTGCGATCACATCTAAATCATATGGCGCAAACTATATTGAACTTAAGGAAACTTCTTGTTAAGTTTTATCAAACTGTCATTTGCTTTAGCAAAGTGCGAAATGGATCGTACGGATTCAAATGTTTTCTAATTTTGTTTTTTTTTAATACATTTGAGATGCTTTCTTTTCACTTTTGACAGTAGGTTTATTAAGGCTATGCTTTGGGAAAAAAAGGGAAGAAAGAATGCCATTTATTAAATTAAATTAAATTTAACCAAAATTTAAAAATAACCAAAATTATTTTGTATCAAATATACTATTTTATTCGCACTTCTATTTAAAAATTGTGTGTCAAAAGAAGAAATAGTGTTTGTTTGTATATCGTAGGCACATAAACCGCTGGACCGATTTTTTAAAAGTTTTGACAGTATATTTCCGATGTTCTGGAAAGAACAATGGGCTATAAAATTTTTAGCAATTTGTAGGCACTTCCTGTACAGAGTTAACACTTATTTATGTAAAGTTTAACAACTTTTTAAGACAGAGCTTTCAACCTCTTTTTTATAAAGAGCTCTTACAGGTAAAACTTTTAGGCCCTAATTTTGTAAAACACAACGCACGCCAAAGTACTATATTGAAAGCAAAAACAAATTCATAAATATTTTGTAATTTTGCTGTTGCTTTGTACAGAAATTTATTTACCGTTTTAAAATTGTCAACGCCACAAGCAATGAGGCGTATGAAATCTTAAAAACCAATGTGAATTTCTGTTAGAGGCAACAACAAAATTACAAAATATTTATGAATTTGTTTTTGCTTTCAATGTAATTCTTTCTCGTTGCGTTGTGTTTTACTAAATTAGGACCTTAAAGTCTTGCTTTGCGTTATGGTATCAAAGTGCGAAATTGACCAAAATCAAGGCGAATTCAACTACAGGTGGTGTCGGAACTAGAACAATCAAACAACAACAGAACCAACACAGGGTTTTTTGCATTGCATTTTTAGTGCTTATCGCTCGAAATGTCAACCATTACTAGCAAAACATTAACAAATTAAAACAAATAAGATCGAATTGTCAAAATCAGATGCCGTTTCGACAACACCTTCGCCTTGAGAAAAATTATAGACGGTGGAAATATAATCATATTAAACGGGATGGGGTCGGAAGGGCCATCGACCATATCGTTTATCTAGAAAAGTATTTCAGTTAGACCTATGAAACATTTAGAGAAGCAGATAATGGCCATCTACACTTTAAAGTCCATACCTTATGGTCAAAAAAGCGGAGCGGGTAGTTCTTGTTCAAAACAAAAAACTTGGTATTATTGTGTTGAAAATAAGTAACCAAAATGGAAAAAAGTACTCATTCAAAAAAAAATTGGAAACCAATTTTGGTTAAAAGTAACCAAAACGGCAACGCTGCTCAAGACTTGACGGCTAAAACTAGAACTTTTTTAGGGATTTATTTTAAAAATTTGACATGTAAGGGAAAAAGGAAAAGATTTCTTAATTCTGTTGAATTGTAGGGATTTTTGTTCAATTGCAGATTTTTTCCAATTGTAAACTTTAAAATTACAAAGTGGGCCTTCCACAACTACTATTTTTTCGAATTGTAAAATTTTTTTTTCTACACTTTTATTTTGTTTAACTTGGTGAAAACTTTATTAAAAAAGAATGCCTAAAGAGTGATTTTGCCAAAAGGATGTTGTTTATTTATGTCGTCAGTGAATGTGAAGATTTGTTTAAAACGTTTTAAAAAAGCTAGTAAAACTGCTCTTGAAAAGAATTTTTTATTTAAACCGATTTTAAATATAGTTGCGATTATCTAATGAAAGCTAAAAATTTTGGATTTTTTGTTTTAAATATTTATCTGTATACACAACGTGTTGCTTCAATTTCGACATTTTCATTTAATTATTACCCGAACATTGTAAGACAAAGCAGGTTGTTACTGAAGAAAAATGTTATTTGAAACTTTCAAATTTTATATACAAGCAAAACTTAAGGAAAAATTAATTATATACGTTTTTGGCAATGTGTGTAAAACATAGAAATCTGGAACAATCTTTTAGTATACCGATCGACGCAGAATCACTCTTTAAGGTTATCTAACGATATCCGTCCGTCCGTCTGGCTAGTTCTCTGTTCATGTTAACCTTATGCGCAAAGTACAAGTTACGGTCTTGTAAATAATTTGATTAAATTTGGTTAATACATTTTATTTGTAATAAGGACGAAATCTGTGTAACTTCTTTCCAAATTAGACTCTTTGTATCCACAAACCATCTAGTTATATTGGTTTTTATATTTAATTCGCCCTAAATATATTTAACTGCAAATGGAAATTAAATTCTTTTTGAATCAGTTCACATTTGCTCAAAGCTACCATCCATAAATAACATAAACTTCCTTTTAACTGTTAACTTTAATAAAAAAATTTGTGACCGTCCCTAAAATCTCTTTAAGCCAAAAGATGTTATATGGATGTTAATATTCGTCTGCGTTGGAATTTACCGATTATAATTTTAGGATTGTTTTTATTAATTGGAATATTTGTTTAATATTTGGTTTTCAAATTAGCAATTTTTGAATTTTTTGGGGCATATTTTTAAGAACTTTTAGGGAAAATGTTCAAATTTTTATTTTATTTTATAGCATATTTTTGGTTTCCCTGGTTATGACAATGAGCTTTTTAATATGCAAATGCATTTTTTTTAACTCTGGTTACACTTTTTGTTGAAAAATTGCACTGTTTGTTTGGCTTGTGGTAATCTTTCTACGTTCTATATTGAATACAAATGTTTTCAGGTTTTCTAAAGTAGAGAACAGAATTGTCGCTGTAGTACAACTTTTCGAATGGCACTGCAAACTGTTTAAAGTTAAAAACTGGCGTTTTCAAAGTAGTGTCAACAGAAAACGTAGTTGTAGTAGTCGTTGCAGTTGCAGTTGAAGCGCATAATTCGTAATTTTCAACATTGTTGCACTACAGAGCCTTTGTCAGCTTCAGCTAGTACTACTACAACTTCTTTATTCTGTTCCAGGCCTAATTTACCAAACATTTTCTATTCATGAGAGCGAACAACACAAATGTACCGTTACCAAATATATGTGACGTATTGGGAGAAAACTGAGTTCACTTTCGGCTTTATCAGGTGGAATGATTTAAAACACTTTTAAAAATTGTAAAATGTTTTACATATTTTTGTTATTATTAACCATGACATACTATAGTTGTGGCTTTTTGATAGTGGACTTATTTTACCATAAAATGGTTGTACGTAACAATTATATGGTTAAATTAATCATAATATGTTGAAATTTTTCGTTATAAAGAGTTTTGTTGAAGGTGACCATGTTGAAAAAATGTTTTTTTTTCTTTGTGTATCCTCAAGTTGACCGAATACTTTTTCGATGTCGACAAAAGCGATTTTAATTCTAATTCTTTCAGAAAAACCATTCGATCGCGACTGCTAGAGTTAGCCCTCAGATGAGTATTACTCAATCGACTTGGTTGTCTATTTCATGGAGTTTTGGATAAATATATTTTTTAGATTTTAACTCCAATTTTATTGCTATTTACAAAATATTAAGGATGAATGAAGTGTTTAAAATAAAGTTTTGTTTACTTTTTTTATCTATTCTTTAAAACAAATTATGTTATTAGATTATTGCCTCTCACCAATTCATTAAGTTGACTTTTTATGAATATTACTTATTTTACATTTTTTAAATGTTCCACATATTTATATTTTAAAGTGAAGTGAACCTCACAAGCGAAGTACTCAGTATGATAACATGTAGACTGACTCAGCATCACTTTCAGTGTCAATCTTACGATTTCCGTCCGCACGGCTGGCTGGCTGTCAATGTAAATAATGTGCGCAAAGTACAGGCCGCTATTTTGAAGTTAATTTGGTGATATTTGGTACATAAGTTCTAATTGTCCCAAGCTGGTAAGAATCGGACCTTAGTTTCACATAGGTTCTGTCCGGAATAGAGCCTTTGTAGTCTCTATTTGAATTTGGTCCAAATTTTAGCAAATTTTGTTGGAATCGGTCCATATTTGACCATACTACAAAAAAAATTGGCGACAATAACTTTTACGCTAGCTACCAGGGCGTCTAAAAATAATTCTAACTCCGACTCAGACTCCAATCGATGAAATTTTTTTTGTTGCGACTTCGACTTCAACCCCAAATCCTTTTTTAATTTGTATTTAAAAAAAAACGTGTTTACAATAATTAAGAAAATTTAACCCTTTTTTGTCCCTTTAAGTTAACAGTTTTTATCAGGGTTGTGGAATCTTCAAAAAATTGTTCTAACTACGACTCCAAAACGCTGAAATTTTTTAAGTCCGATTCTTTAAAAATTTCAAATCCATATTTTAAACACGGGCCGCATTGAGCTTTTATATATGTAGGTATTTACATATGTATGCAAAGTAGAAAAATTTTCGTGACCTTTTGTGGGTTCTTCGACTCCGACTTCTATACAAAAACCTCCCCTCATTAAAAAGTGCTGCGCTTTTAGCTCATATACAAACCCGCTTCCAAAATCATTTAAATGCAAACAATTCTCATATAGATAAAGATATTTAAATAATATTCGGCACAAGGAACTTTTTCATGAATCTTAACCTCATAACATAATTTTGTTCCGGTGGGCTTATGATTGCCTATGGGCCCCGAATACTGTATTATAATATTGGGCTTGACCGTCTATACTTTCTTACTTTTTACATGTGTAAAATTGTTTTTTTTTTAATTGTTGCAGTGCCTTATACACAATATTTCTCGTATAAAGATTATTGTTAATATGGCCTTACAGTGCAGTGATGATAAATGATATTTTCTAAATTGTACTTAATTAAGTAAATAGTTGTACTTTTTTGACCCTAATTGTACCAAAAATATTTTTTACTAGTTTTATTATTAAAATACGCCTTTGGCAATTAACAAACAAAAAAAAACATTAAGTTAATACGTAATAAGGAATTTAGACGATGCTTTTTTATTAGGCTTTTTTAGAGTTGATAGTGAAACAGGTTATTTTTTATATTCCTCTAACTCCCACTGGAGCATAGGGCGCCAAAGTGGAACAGGGAACGTTTAACCCAGTAATAAGCCCAAAAGATATTGTCTACGGACCCGTATGCAGTCCTTTCACGTTGTAACTGGCCGTACAATTGAGTTGAATATACCAGTTGATCTTCCGCAATTTGTTAGCCAACTTTTCATTAAGCTTTATTAAGAAATTGTTTTAATAGAGTCACCATTAGTACCGATTTGTTAGCACTGTGGTGATAAATGAAGTGGAGTAAGAAAAGGAGCAAGAAAAGAAAATAAAAAAAGGTTCCGGTAGTTTTTATATTCTTTATTAAAATTGTGCATTGGAATTTCGTATTTGTTTTCTAAAATATTGTTTACTTCGCACGCTATTGCTTTCAGAACGTCAGAATAAAAAACAAAAGAAAAAATCGCCATTACACGTACAAATTTCAAAGCTAAAATCAAATTGATGACCAACCACACCTCCAACGTAACAAATGGTTGTACAACTTGATCGAATTGTACAACAAGCCGCAACATTTAGGGCAGCAATATACCCCATTTCACCATACTTTCAAAGTTTTCGTTTATTTATAGCAACAAGATTCATTAGACTGTAGTAAATATTTTGTCTGAATTAAATTCGATGCAATAGTCACAAAAAGGCGATTTCTTTGCTTTGTTTTTTATCATATTTTGCTACGATGAATATTCGCCGACGAATATTGTATAGAAAATAAATAAATATACCTTTGGCAATTTTTCCGATATTTGGAAATTTTTAAATTGTACTAAATATGTCATTGGAGTACTTCAGTACTTTTGCAATGCAAATAGTACTGAAAAAAGTACAATTGTACTAACTTTATCATCCCTGGCCTTACAGTGTAATTAACACAAATACTACCATTACCATTTATATTATTTTATTATTATTATTATTATGTTTTTGTTATTATTTATGTCGTTATATATGCAAAATTTTAAAATTTGTATTTAAGTTGGTTTTATGTACATTTATTAGTTACGCAGTAATAAACATGAATGCATGAAAAACATAAATTCTCTTAATACAATTTTGTTTTAATGTTTTTTTTCATTATTTTGTGTTTTATTCAAATATAGTTCTCTGAAAAATTATGAACAATAATAATAATAATTTAAATAGAATTTAGGACCTTGTTATTTGTTAATTCTGGCTGGTTGCTGAAAAGTGTGACGACCAACGACGACTGTGTACGATTTCGTGTATGAAAAAATGTTTCTTTCATACGAATTGAATTTGGTTCGGTTTTGAGGTTGGGTTTGGTTGTTTAAGTATGAATATGGTCGAAATATTACACCATTCATAGTAAATTCATATTAGATTTTAATGGCTTTTTAAATAATGGCTTTAAAAAAAATCATCATAATATTGTATTTTTTATACGCGCATATGTATGATGATGGTACGAACTGGTGTAGGACATCAGAGAACAACTTGTATAGTTTTACATTACACAACTACTTAGTTGTTGACGTTAGTTAGTTATTTTATTTGCATTTTTCTATTCATATTTTTCTTTTTTTGATATAAAACGTTTATGCCTGGCTTAATTTTCACATTAACCTCTATACATATATTTAAAATCAGGTCTTTAAAGGGATTTAGTTTTTTTAAAGATAAAAAAGAATTGATTAGATATTGTTTGTCGTGCTTAATTCCCAAATTTTATTCTTGATAAAAACACTGTAATTTATTGTTGGAGGATAAGCTAGTTTATATGCGCATTTCCAGATCATCAGGAAACATTCTCTCAAAATGTTTAGAAAAGCCAAAGATATTTGCAAGCAAAATTTCAGAGTGAATGAGAATTGCAAGCACTCAACAAGTCTTATTCGCAACGATATTAAAGCTTTAACAAAATGACAACAATAAACAGTGAGTTTATCTTATTGAGGATAACGGCAAGAGCCAAAGTTTCCCAATTAGATACAAGCATATTGGTTATCAATACAAAGCCTCTTTTAAAAAAATGGACGGGATTGGATAAGTGGGCGTGAAACATCCCACACAAAGATATTTGAAATTTCTGTATATCTGGAGAACGGAAAGAGCCAAAGTTTCCAAATTTGGTAAAACTAGGTCACACAAAATGTTGGCGGCGTTGGAGAAGTGGGCGTGGCACAAAACAATTTAATTTGTTTTTAATCTTAAGAACGGTGAAAAAAATCCCAACACAGAGATGGGTTATTAATACATAACCTCTCTAAAAAAGTGGGCGTGGTACCTACCGTAAAAAGACATTATTAATTTCTGTATATCTGGCGAACGGTTTGATTAGTTATCGTAGCTTGTCTTTAGAACTAAAATATTTATGCTGCCCTTGAATCATTCTTAATAATGTTAGAGCTCCTTATTTGTCTTGGATACTTGGTATGCCAGCCGACATTAAACAAAGTCTCGACATTTTCCTTCTCATTGGGATATCATCTAAATAATTTTTATTGTTTTTAAAAAAATCTCAAAGATTTTTAACTTTGTAAAATTGTTGGTTTATGTACTCTTAATAAAAGCTTAAGTTCTTCTCGGTTTATTCCTGCAATAATTCTCCGAGTTCGGTATATTTTAAAACATTCAATCTTTGTCTATGTCCATGTTAAACTTACCACTTTAACCCTAACGATTTCCTTTTGGAGCAAAGCGCCTTACGCCAGCTAATTATAAATTATAAGGCAAAGTATTGCCTGATTACCTTAAAGTATTATTGAAAATCTAATTAGTCTGTCGGGCATGTTCTGACAATCGCAAAACGCATAAAATTTGCGATTCTGTCTTGGCAGATCGCAAGCAAAAACCACGAGAAAATGGCGTTTTGCGATTTTAGGGCCTGTTCAACTATTTCGAAAGAGGACTTCGTTCTCTTAACTTGCATGTATCTTATAATTTGTTTTTGTTTTAAATGTAAGTTAAAGGTGTTATGATACTTGCTATTTTTTGTATTGGATTTTTTTAGGATTGACTGAATGAAACAACAAATGCGAGAAAGAACAAGAAATACAATTTGATAAAATGTAAACAAAACAAACAATACTGCCCACGTTTTTTCCCCACAAAAAACCGTCATTAACGTTAAAAATCGCAAAAAAAAGTTAAAAACCGTTTCTTTCGATCAAAAACTAAAAAAATTGGCAACAGTGCTAACAATTAATCTGGATATGTCAATTTTAAGTTAAAAAATTTTATATTTTTTTTGACAGTCTTAGATTATTTATCGATAACACATGTATATTTGTTTGACATTTCAAGATTTTTTATGATATAATCATACTCTTTACACTTAGTCAGTTTTCCTATGCAAATATATTTGCACTGTTCTCCAATATAGAAAAAATACAAAAAATAGCAAGTATCATAACAGCTTAAGCGAACGAAGTTTTCGTTCGAAAATAGATGAACAGGCAGCTAAATCGTGCAAACGTGGCCAAATATCTTTTAACGGTAATATTTTTTGATTTAAGACAGAAAATAAAAAAGCATGAAGCAATTTAACTACTATTTTTGTATGCTAAAAGTAATATGAATTTAAAATTGCTGATATGTGTGATTATTTAATTCAAGGTCTTGAATCATTAAGTAATAATAAAAACAACTTTTATTATTTTGTTTTAACAATTTACTTTCTCCTAAATCTGATAACTTTAACGATTACTTTTTGGTTAATCCATCTTTTGTACTATTCAATAATTTTTTTTTTTTTTTTTTATTCATTAAATGAATTCACTGCTTTAAAGCTCTTCTTGTTTTATACACTTAACCATTTTCTTTATTTTCTTATCATTATATTCATCTTTAATAAACAAACAAGTAGTACCAGTAGCTACCCATCAAACCCACTGTACTTCAGTTCTCGTACTTGTAGTCAGCTTGACGCCTTTATTACTTATTAGTAGTATGTATAATGATTTTGAAACTGTTAAGATTTTCTTGGAAAATGTTCTTACAATTTATTCTAAAGGTTTTTTTCCTATTTACTAAGTTATATGCAAAGCAGTGAATTTGAAATTTTCTTTTTATTCCGTACATAGTGTTTCTTTCAACTGTGAAATCTGTAGAAATGTAAGAATGTTGAACAAGTGTTTAAATATTTATTAACTTCAAAAAATAAAATTCGAAAGAAAGAAAAAGAAATAATTTACGTAACTAATGTTTACAAAAGCTTATAAATAAGTTATTATTTAGAAGTTTGTGTTAAGAAAACCGCGTGAAATTTTAGTATGTACTTAATTATCTGTTTAGTTATTTTTCGAGTAAGAGGTATTAAAGTTTAAGAGAGGTGTTGAATAACAAAAAAAAAATATATTTGTATGCATAGGAAATAAATATAATAACCAGGGGAACCCAAAATATGCAATTGCATGTGTTTCCTTGTGCGACCAATAAAGGCAGAAATAATATATCTATCCAATTTAGAGCTTTTTATGAATTTTGGCATCGATTTGATAGTGCATATTTTTGCATATTTTACCGTTTGGAGCTTATTTTGCATAATTTGGTTAAAAGAGCGTTTTTGCAGCATATTTTAAGTTTTTACGGCCTTTTTTGCCCTTTTGAGGCATATTTTGATAAAAGTAAAATATTTTTAGATGCCTACAAGAGCTTTGCGCGAAGTGCAATTGCAATCTTGTATATAATTTGATCAAATTTGGTCATTACACTTTATAATTGTACTAAGGATGAAGACTGTGTAAATGCTGAGAATCGGTCTTCAATAAAAAAAATTCTTTCCAAATAAGACTCTTTGTGTCCTTTAACCATTTAATGATGTTGGTATTTAGATTGAATTCGCCCCAAAAATATTTTACTGCTAATAAAATTTTTAGAATCGGTTCACAATTGCCCAAAGCTCCCATTTATAAATAACTTTTAACTTTCTTTCAAATGTTAACATTATTAAAAAAAATCTAGCGACAGTCCCTAAAATCCCTTTTAGACAAAAAATCTCATATATTTTATTAATTAATATAACTCTGTTTTTGTGAGCCAATGACGGCCACCGTTTCCAAATAGGGTAAAATCTCGCAAATTCGTCTGTAAATACTATAGGGTTGAGGCTTTACCGATTATGATTTGAGGATTGTTTTTATTAAATGGAACTGTTTTTAAATTGTAGAATATTTTTTTTCTGGTTTCCCTGATAATAACATATGAGTTATACTATATATCATACAATAGTAGTTAGTAAAAATATATTATAACAAAATTTCAAGTGTCATTTATAATAATAAATACTCTCTGTAACAATTAGGGAGTAATTAGTACTGATTTCATTAATTTGAAATTATACCTACTCTTTTGGTAGAAAATACTTTATTAGTTTTTGGCCTAGATTCATTTCGAAAAGTACCCAACCCTTCATTTAAATACTTTTGTCATGATTAAACACATGGCTTAATAACTGGAGCTTTTTCCCGAGATTTCTATTAATAAAGAAAATGCAAAAATTACTTTATTATACTTTTATGTTTAGACAAAAAGTACTTAGGCCTAGTTTTTTTATTCGTTTTTAATTATTACTTACTAGCGGATACCCGGCGCACAGAGGTTTGAAAAATTTACTAAAAGTGATGATTAAATCAAAGGCCTTTGCACTTAAGTTTGGTATTGGGTGAAAGTTAATAAAATTATTTGTACATCACTAACTGCTAAAAAAAATCACTGATTTGAGTAAAATTTGTGTCAATTGATCCAACAGACTGGTCCTAGGATTGGGGAAAATAGAACAAGAACAAAAAGAAAGAACTCATGACCAGTGAAAGGAGAACCAATCATTTATCTGGTTTATGAAAAACAAAAAGGTAGAAAAAGTAATGAAAAACAGTACAGTCTTCACCGGTGTTGTGACACAGTTCTTGGCACTTTCTAAAATTTGGTTCTTGAATTTAATTCTAGGACTTGTTTTATTGAACTAATACAACATTGTATTTAAATAAAACTACTAACCACGTTCATCGAGAACAGATGACAATGACAACCCCATGTAAAAGTGATAGGTCTTATTCATACAAAGTGTTAGAACTCCAACCGGTTTCTACCACCAAAAACCTATCACGGGACAAGTTAAGTGTCAGTTCGCTTCCCTCTAGGGTTACTTTACTGGCAGTCAAAGGCAAATAATTTTTACAAATTTCGCGTGCCGTGGTTAAAATTGAAAATTGAGATTTTTTCTAGTTCTAGAATTTTGAATTAATTCTCTTAAAGTAAAAATATCATAATAGAACAATTAACTTCAGGTACTTGAATACCTAAGCAAATACATGATTTTTGTTTTGATAAATGTTCATACCAGTCAGTATCCCATTAAGGTTGGATTTTGTCCCATGTATAAAAAGTTGTTCACTATTACAGCTTTGCTTTAAGCTGAAGTAAGCGATAGGTAAAAGTAATGCTTAAATAACAAATGACTTGGTATACTTTCGAAAAATCCTATCTTTAACTTACGGCAAGTTGTCATAATGGTCCTTAAAGTGAAAGTAAAAAAAACAGTTCATAGATTATAAGAAGACTTAAAAATTTAAAGGCTTATTAAGCTGGGTACAGGCATTGCATTCTACATGCAATCTGTTTCAACGCAACCTCAAAATATCAAAGCGTTTTGATGTCGATGCAATCTGGAATGAACGAAAATAAATTTATTTTTCTAGATTACGTAAATGCATTGCATTGTGTGTACCCAGCATTATAGGTAAAAATAAGAGATTTATAAGTCAAAATTAGAGCCAGTCCTGCCTTTTAATTAAATCTCAGCCATTTTTTTGTTGTTGTAGCAGCACGACATGAAATGTTGAGACGGGACGGCTACTTTCTATTGCAATGCGAATGCAATTTAGATAAGAGGCCAATTTGGTACTTCCTAACGCTTTCGCAAACCCTTTCGCAACATTTTTGAAACCGAAATGTCAAGAAGTCTACATATCGAGTCATTTCCGCAAAAAAAAACTTAAGCTTTTTTTCACATATGTTGACTTGACCCCAGCTTCTAGTGAAGTCGCCTTGATAATGATCATTTGCGAAAAAAAAAGACAAACGCTCAAACACAATAAGCAATACCAATCACTAGATTTGCTTCCATTTTTCTTTCGCATCGCAATAGAGAGTATCGTCCTCCCAAGTGTTGCCTTGATGAAAATCCTTGAACGATGTTCGTTGAACTCCGAGTAGTTCAGGTGCGTAGAACCGATTGTCGTTGAAACGCCATTTGTGGACCAATCTGGTTGAAGAATCTGTAGAAAACTATCCCGGACTTATGTGATATAAATATATGTAAATTATATTCAACATTTTTTATTTTTCGAATTTATTCTATGAGCTAAATTTCAGTTATGTATAGTGCAAGGGCCTTGGTATAGTGTATAAAAAAAAAAAAAAAAAAAAAAACAAAAAAAAGTCATTTCTGAAAAATTGAAGGAATATGACTATTACAAAAAAGCTTTATAAAATACATAACTTAAATTTAGCTCATAGAATAAATTCGAAAAATAAAAAATGTTGAATATAATATAAAGTAACCTTCAGAAGGAAATAATTCCCAGTTTCTATATGTAAATTATTTACTTATTCATTTACATATTACTTATTTCCAAGATCAAGCGCAATTCAAAAACTAACAATGATTGCGATTTTACAAGTGCAATTTGAATTTCTAAACAAACGTAATATTTAACTATTTAACTAATGATTACATTCTACATTCCATTTCATTTCAGCAGGAAGTGCTTTCATGCTGCCTACTATTACTTAGACGATCCACCACATCATCCAAATGTGCCACAAGTTGATTGGGAAGTGCCCGTAGAAATTGGTGGAGAAATACGTGCCGCTGTACCCGTCAATGAGTTTGCCAAACATGTGGCCTCATTGCATGCCGATGGTGATATTGGTTTCAGTCGAGAATACGAAGCCATACAAAATGAATGCTTAACAGATGATTTGCCCTGTGAGCACTCACAACATCCGGAGAACAAACGGAAAAATCGTTATTTAAATATAACAGCTTGTAAGTGTTGCAACGTTCTTAAGCCACTAGCAAAAACTTATTTTTATTTACTACCTTAAAACAGATGATCATAGTCGTGTTCATTTACATCCAACTCCTGGACAAAAAAAGAATTTAGATTATATTAATGCCAACTTTATTGACGGCTATCAAAAGTCAAGGGCATTTGTTGGTACCCAGGGTCCATTGCCCGACACCTTTGATTGTTTTTGGCGTATGATTTGGGAACAAAGGGTTTCCATTATTATTATGATAACGAATTTAGTAGAACGTGGACGCCGAAAATGTGATATGTATTGGCCCAAGGATGGTGTGGAGACTTATGGCGTCATACAAGTAAAGCTAGTCGAAGAGGAGGTTATGGCCATGTACACCGTTAGGACGCTCCAAATTAAGCACTTAAAGGTAACTCGTGTAAAAAAAATTAGAAAAGAAAAATTGAAAAATAATTTGTCTACTCTTTTTTAAACAGCTTAAGAAAAAGAAACAATGCAATACCGAGAAAATTGTCTATCAATATCATTACACCAATTGGCCAGATCATGGGACCCCCGATCATCCCTTGCCGGTATTGAATTTTGTTAAGAAATCTTCTGCCGCTAATCCAGCCGATGCTGGTCCAATTGTGGTTCATTGCAGTGCTGGTGTTGGCCGCACCGGTACTTATATTGTCTTGGATGCCATGCTTAAGCAAATCCAACAAAAGGGTGTAGTTAACGTATTCGGATTCCTGCGTCACATACGTATTCAACGTAATTTCTTGGTACAAACCGAGGAACAATATATTTTCATACACGATGCCTTGGTCGAGGCCATTGCATCCAGTGAGACTAATTTAAGAGCGGAACAAATTGAGGAATTGAAAAACTGTACTCCCTATTTGGAGCAACAGTATCGAAATATCATACAATTCCAGACCAAAGACATACACATTGCTTCGGCCATGAAGCAAGTTAATTCGATTAAGAATCGTGGTGCTATATTCCCCATAGAAGGTAGTCGGGTACATTTGACACCCAAACCAGGCGAAGAGGGTAGTGATTATATAAATGCCTCTTGGTTGCATGGATTTAGAAGACTGCGTGATTTTATTGTCACACAACATCCAATGGCCCATACGGTCAAGGATTTTTGGCAAATGGTTTGGGATCATAACGCCCAAACTATTGTTTTATTATCATCATTGGATGAAATTGTAAGTACATATTATTTTTAGTTTAATTAATTTGTATTTATTTTTTTTTTAAATGAAAATGTTTCTTTCAGAATTTTGCCCAATTTTGGCCCGACGATACCTCACCCATTGAAAGTGATTATTATCGGGTGAAATTTTTAAGTAAAACTAACAAATCCGACTATGTGAGTCGGGATTTTGTCATACAATCTATACAGGATGACTATGAGCTCAGTGTAAAAATGTTACATTGTCCCAGTTGGCCGGAAATGTCAAATCCCAGCAGCATTTATGATTTCATTGTTGATGTTCATGAGCGTGGCAATGATTATCGTAATGGACCAATTGTTGTTGTGGATAGGTAAGTGGAAATAAGATTCACGATCAAATGAGAAGTCCACATGCAAACACCGCTATGTTAATAGAATTTTGAGAAAATTTATTAAAACTTCTAGTCCTGAATTGGAGCTATGACAATTGTTGTACAGTGCTTGAGCATTATTGTCGCAGGAAGTCATTTCCCCCTATCAAATAAAATCACACTTTAATAGGAAGCTTTAAATTTGTATTTTTAATTTAAACATAGCCAATTTTGCAAATTTATTTCTAGCATATGTAGATACTTATGGAGTTGTATACAATTAACATAACGAGTTTTAAATCGGATCTACACATAAATGTTAAATCTAAATAAAGCACTTTAGACAAATATTATACTCTTGTTAATCCTTCTTCATCATCCATTACAGTTTCTTTGGTATCGGTTGCTTGTTCTAGTGCAGCCTCTTCGATTTCTTGAATAACCACTATTTAAATTACGTGCAAGGCGAATTCATCCCAGGTAATCTCGGTACTACAACAAGTACAACTCGTAGAAAAACCACAAGCAATTTGTTTTGGTAAAATCATTGTACAATGTCAAAAACAGAAATAAAACAAAACAGAAACAAAGATAATAAAAGAGAATAAACAAAATTTTGACATCCAACAATGATTTTAGCTAATATCAGCAGGGCTTTTAAGACCACCTGTAATAAATTCGCCTTGATTACGTGTGATTGTAATTCAACTTGAAGTTTCGAACTGACAGTCAAAATGACTGCATTTGCAGAAGTTACTACATAACGTGGCGTCTTTTGAAAGTTTATATGTATGTAACTTTAGAGATTCACTATGGACCGCATTGGTCTCCGAGTGGAGATGTGCCATTGGGCACATAACTCTTCTTAACCTAACCTAACCTAACCTAACTTAGAGTTATTTGACAGTAAACAGATAAACAAAATAGAGAGTTTTGCAGGAGTATTAAAAATTTAACCAGAACTAAAGCGTAACTTAGAAAGTTTTGAACGCGATTGATAAGGGCTTAGGGAGGCATTATAAAAAAACAAATAAAATAGTGGCTTTTTAGAATTTTTATTTTTTTTCACTTAGCGGTGTTTGCAAGTGGAATACTCACATTACAACAATTATTTGAGTAGAAGATCTAAAATAAAAGAATTAGAAGTTATTTTTTAACGCTCTCATCATTTTCTGTAAATTCATTTTTTTCTTTTGAGAACTAGTTCTTGAGATAAATAAGTTCTTTAAATAAATATTTGTGAACTTATTCTCTTCTGAATAAGTTCTTTTTGCCAAAATTCTATTTTATCAAGTCCTTTTCTCTGTGACCTAGTTGTTGCCGGCACGAACGAAGGCCCCAATGAACTAAGACCCTAAAACGAAAATGAACTAAGGCCCGAAAAATGGGAATTAGTTCATAATGAAGTAAAACCCCAACGATGGTATGAATTAAGCACCCAAAATGGGAATGAACTAAGCCCCCATTAATGGGGACTTAATTCATTATGAATCAAAACCCTAATGTTATTATGAAGTCCCCAAAGTAAGAATGAACAAAGTCCCCAATAAAAAAATTCAAAAATAGAGTGACTCTTGTTTTGTTTTAAATATTCAAAACAAACATTATAGTTATATAATACGAAAAAAAATATCAAAGTATTCAAATTTTATACATAAAAAAAAAAATAAAAAACAAAAATTTTTCATTGTTTATATAATAATTAGATTAATTTGTATAAATACTTAATCAATAAGAAGTCATGAAATGAACTAATGTCCCAACTTTATTTGTGGGACCTTAGTTCTTTTTTACAAACTGGGGTTTTATTTCATTATGAATTAAGCCCTCAATTCAAAAAATGAAATAAAACCACAAAATAATGAACTATTTCCCCAAAAACCGTTGTTGTTGTTCCCTGTACAAATATTTGGGGCCTTAGTTCATTTTCGTTTTGGGGTCATAGTTCATTGGGGCCTTCGTTCGTGCCGCCCTAGTTGTTATTTCGAACAAGTTTATTTTTCAATTTGGTTTTTTTTTTCATATGTTTTCTTGGGAGTCACAAAATTGCATTAATAAGATTTAGTTTTAATTTGCTAAATTCCAAATTCTTACTATTGATAAACTGAAATTTATTATTGGTGGGATAAGCTATTGCTATGCCTCACTGGTTGCTTAGGCCAGATATTCAGAAAATTTCATCCAAAGATTTTAGAAAAGCGGTGGCATGTCATAACGTCCAGTGTCATAGTGTCCATGGGCACTATGAATGACAATCCAAAAAGTGTCATAACGTCCACGGACACTGTGACCCATTTGAAAGTGTCATAGTATCCATGGACACTGGACGTTATGACATGCCACCTAGAAAAGCTAAAGATATTATTCGTTTTTTTTAATTAAATAGTATTATTCTCTGTTATTGACTTAAAACTTTCCCTGTTTTATAACACTATATTTACGGAAATGTTCGAAAATCCAAAGAAAAATGAATAGTCCACGAAACTTACTCAAAAATTATTTAAGATTTCTTTTTATTTTAGTTTAAAAAAACAAATTCCTAACAAAAAACTTTTATCTTTTTTCACAAAAAAAAAAAAAAACTTCTAGATATGGTGGAGCTCAGGCCTGTACATTTTGTGCCATTTCTTCGCTGGCGATTGAGATGGAATACTGTCAAATGGCTAATATCTATCAGTATGCCAAATTATATCATAATAAACGTCCCGGCGTTTGGACATCTAGTGAAGATATACGCTTAATCTATAATATACTCGCTTTGCTGCCACGCAATTTGCAATTATTAAAACGTACTGCCATTAAAACGGAAATCGAAGATGTTACAACCGCAACGCCGGATCTATATAGCAAAATCTGCAGTAATGGTAATGAAATGCTATTAAATAAACACAATCATGACATGATGAAACGTATTAGCAGTAATAATCAAAATCAATGTCAAAATTTAAATCTCAATTTGAATGCGAATTTGAATTTGAATATAAATCATATTAATAATACAACATCACTATCTGGAACAACAGCACAAAATACAACAATAACTACAACAACACAAGCCACAAATGCATCACAACAAAATCCAATAATAAATCAAATACAAACCACCAATATCCTACAAACACCAAATCCTTCACAACAACAAAATTTATCATCAAATTCTTCAACGTCTCTGACATCAGAATCCCTAATAAATCACAATCAAATTCATAATAATCAAAATTTATCAACAGCATTAGATATAGATAATATTGGCCATAATAATCATCATCATCATAATCCCATAAATAATCAGAATCAGAATACTACTACACTACATCCTCATTGTAATAATCTTCTTATTTATAATAATCATATTATTAATCCTTTAGCAAATAATGATAACAATACTAATATAAATTTTAATGATTCTTCTAATACTTTTAATAATACTACCACCACAACCAACACCACTACTTCTTCTACTAACACTGGTAATGGGAATTTAACAACATCTCCTCCCAATTGTTGCAATAATACTTCTCTTAACAACTCAACTTCTAATGATATTGCTTTGCAACCACCAAATGCACCTACAACACCACCACCAACATCTGCAAATACTTCGTCTGTGGCATACCAACAACAACAACAAATGTTGGCTCTTTTGAATCAACAACAATATGTACAACATTATGCCCAAAATGAAAATCAACAACATATAATTGACGATAATTGTGATATTACTACATATACACCACCACCACCTCCGGCCGGTTTCGCAAATGGTTCAACAACGGGCTCTCCGGTACCACCACCTCCTCTGCATATTGTTGATCATAATCCGATCGATTCAATTTCCGATTATCCTATTGGTTTACAAATGTGCGAACCACCACGATCTTCTTCACCCTTAATTAATCCCACAACTAATAATCCATTATTGCCCTTGGCTAATGGTAACAATCAATTAAATAAATCTTTCTCTTCTACCACCTCTTCCTCCTCCTCCTCCTCCACCAACTCCTCTTCTGCTTCCCTAAATCCTTCTCCAAATTCCAATATTGCCGCAAATGGTGCTTGCTTAAATAATTTAACCTCTGCGACAAACACAACTACAGTTACTGATGCTCAAAGCTTAGATATCGTAGGTTAAAATTATAAATATATTTTAAATATACATAGTCTAATCTTAAATGCGAAAAGAAATTAACAAATTATGAAAAACTTTACAATGTTAGGAAAAATACAAAAAAAAAATATAAGATCTTATGCACACACTTCACACTTACAAAATGTGAAGTTTGTAGACTAGCACCAAAAACCGAAAATAATTTATCACAAAATCACCATTTTAAGAAACAACAGGAAAACGGAATCTTTTATCACAAAAACAAAAACCATATAGTAAATATACAATAACATTACTAACATTACTTTAAACAAATTATTAACACAACCTCAAGATAAACTAGTGAAAAATATTAGTTAAATCAAGAAAAATAATTTTGAGTTATGAAAAAAGATGTTATAGAACTTTCAATTCAATTCAAAAGATAAGTTTCTGAACGATGCCTATTTAGCGCAGACGAATGATGTCAGGCACAATCAAGTTTATTTATCGAAAACTCTCGCTAGCTTTAATTTTTCTATGAAAAACTTTCGTAGGCTTAAGTTTATTTACAATAATTACCAACTAGTTCTGCTGACTTTGGTAAGGCTAGCTTAAATCTCTCGCTAGCTTACGTTTACTTAGATAATATAATCTCTATCTGGATTAAGTTTTCTTAAGTTTAACTATCGCTAGGTCAAGCTTACTTGAAATGTACTCTCTTTAGCTCAAAACTATTAAAGCTACTCTTATTCAAGTTTATATAAAGATATTTTTTATATACAAATTCCTTTTGCTCCTTTAAGGTGCATAGGACTTCAACGAGTATGTTCCATTCTTGTTATCTGCTGCTAAAATCTTTAGCTCGTTCCACGATTTGTGAACTTTCGGTGGTTAAATAAAGATATAGTTGTCGATGATAGTAGTGACCTGGCCAACCTCTCCTGCGGCTGCCTTTGGGGGGGTTTCTGGTAATGTCGGCTTGAGGACTCCGTAGGGAATACCAAATACATCGTCATTTCCGTTTTCAGATGTCAGCCTCAACGGCTGTTTCTCTGCACTCGGCGGACAAACACCTGTTCGTTTGAAATTGTATTTAGCAAGAATATTTGTGGTATGCCATGTAGGCAGATTATTATTGGTTTGGCGTATATGCTTTCGGCATATGCTTTAAAGAAAAATGTAAACTGTTGTCGAAGTAATTATTATCATTTTATTGAAAGTGAAAATTATTGTTTTGTGCCGCATACGCCACTTTTCTTAATTTATTTTTAAAAAGTAGCTTTATGTGCCACATGCGTATACTTAATGCAATATATTAGGTTGTTGACATTTTACTTTGCTTTTGCTTAAACTCGAAGCGAAGCAAGAGTGAAATTTATTAACTGCAATGAAGCAAAGCAAGACCGAAATTTATTTTTTAGGTTTTTTTATGAGGAATTTTTAGCATTTGCCAAACAGTGGCGTGTAGAGCAAAACTATACTAAACTTTAAAACAGTTGTTATGGAGCAAAATTAATGCCTAATATCTTAGAAACCATAAAAAATTTCGTGAAACCGGTTTTGGATTCAGAAAGGGGATACTCGAAATATATATGCCACATACCTAAATCAATTTCTTTAAAAATGGCCGTAGGTCAAACGAGCTGTTGCTTATCACTGATGTTTTACATTTTCCTTTCAAAAATTTGTTTTTCTTGATTTAAAACAAGTTAATTTTATAAAAGTAAAACCACGGGTTGATTTTTATTTATCGTTAAATTTAATTTTATCAGGAGAATATCAATTTTGTAATTGAATTTTAAAGAGATTTTTACATTTATACTTCTAACCTTTTTATATAGATTATTAATTTATTTATTTAGATTTGTAACATACATATTTAATCAAAAAAAGAAACAATTTGACAAACAATATTATTATGTACTTGTGTTTTTAGTATTTTTTTATAATTTTTTTATTTAATTATGTATAAATAAAGTGATAGATTTTAATTAGTCATTTATGTATGAGTTTTTAATTTGAAATTAAAACTAAGTTAAGTTTAGGGTTAACAAATTTGTTCACTTTAAAGCATAGAAATTATAATATGTATTTAGTATTGGCCATAAAATTTGTGGGAAAAGCAAAAATTTTAAAAACCAATATTAACCACCCAATTAAAAAAAATACCCGGGGAGTTTTCCTTCACCCTTTCCACCCCCATTTAAATTCAATTGTAAAAAAATGGTAAAAGGGAAAACAATTCGTGGGGAATTTTTTCTCACAATTCGGTTGTACATATTTCAAAATATCATCACTAAATCAGAATTGAACTTTTTTTTGTGATATTTTATAATTTTCTTTCATTTCAAATTAAAACAAACCAAATCCATTATATTAAAATTAATTGGTTTTTAAAATTGTTAGAAACGTCCGTCCTAATTTTAAATTTTTTGTTTAAACAAACAATTAAAGGAATTCCAAAATCATCTTATAAAAATTGTACAAAATCAAACAAAAAAATAAATAAAAAAATATTCATTAAACTGCTAATTTTTTCCTTAGGAGAAAAACCATTTAAAATAAAATAATAAACATAACAAAAACCCCCCAAATCCCTGTACCCCTCCCATTAAAATTGTCTAATCTAAGCACCAAGGCACAAGTGATTGAACATTGTAAATACACTTTATAAATATAATTATAAAAAATATTAATAATGATTATAAACAAAAAAAAAATACAAATTTAAGGGAATATGAATGAACAGAAAACAAAATACAAAACAATTAAATATAATTATAAATATAAAAAAAAAGAAAAAAAACAACTTTTGTAAATTTCATGTACTAATTTAAATATTTTTTTAATTTTCAAAAATGAAAACTCTCAGTTAAAGATAAAATAAAAAATAAAAAGAAATCAGTAAAAACAACATATTAATTAAATTACATTAATATAATTTACTCTAATTTAAAGTAAGGACAAAACAATGGAAAAAAGTATTATAAATTATAAACAAATAAATTAAATAACAAAAATGTTTATAAAAACATTAATAAAAAAAAAAAACAAAACAACGTTTTTTTATTTAAATCAAAAAAAAATTATTTGGAAAGAAAGAAAGCATTTTTGAATAGCAAACCATAGGAAACAGTTTATTTTGTGATGGAAAGTCAAAGGTAATAGTAAATTGGTTTCTTTTAAATTTACGGCCAATTTTATCAAGTTCAGTTATAACTAACTACCAGTTATGGCTGTAAAAAACATATTGTTACTGGAAGTTAAAGTAATGGTTAGTTTTAACTGAACTTGGTGCAATTGCCCATTATTCATATATCAAGGTGAATTCAACTACATTATTAAATTTTAAGTGGTAATATTTTTGAGAAAAGGACAAAAACTGAGAACAAACGTTTATTTATTTGTCTACAATCTTCCCAACAAAACCTTCTCAGACCAAGTAACGTATATTGAAATGCGCAATTTCTTTAAGCACTACTTCCTTATAACCCAGGATAACCCAGGTCTACATCAAAGATAAATAACTCAGTAATTTGGCAATAACGTCGGCAGAATAACAGACAAAATAATTTTTTTTCAGGAGAGCAAAGAAACATTTTTAACAGGCAAGATTATTAATTTTTTATTTTTTTCTTTAGATTATTAAAAAAGAAACATTTTTAACAGGCAAGATTATTAATTTTTTATTTTTTTCTTTAGATTATTAAAAATAATGATAATAAAAACTTTTATGCAAAATATCAAGAAATGTAAAATTTAAATTACATGCAAATTTACAGTTTACAACTTTTTATACACAATCGCGATGTCATTTAAAACGTTCTTTCACTACGCAAGCAGCGTTTAAAACGTTATACCATTTACTTTGTATTATTTTGTAAGTAACTTACAACTTTCTTCCAATAGTTGACTCTTTGTATGTCATTTTGAAGGTATTAAGGTGCATAATTTTGGGTGATTAAAGGTTTGAGCAGTGTAAGAGAGTAATGTTAACGGTTATCTGCAAAAAAAAACAATTTTTGCAAAAAGTGGCTTTTGCAACGTTATTCGCGGCTGTGCTTCAATTCACAAGTCCATTTTCTTGACTTTATCATCAAAATTTCCCCTGTATGTTACGATAATAAAATTGAGTAAAATAATTAGACAATTCACAAAGTGTTCTATTGATTGTATATACATACTATATTTTTATGAATGTCACATTTATAAAATATGACCCAAAACAGCACTTTGTGAATTGCTTAAAAATATCTTTAAATCCTGTTTGAAATCTTTTAAAAACATAACAATAATTCAACTTTTCAAATTTTGCAGTCTACTTAAAAAGTACTTACAATTCCCTAATTTACCCACTTTTGCCCCCTGAAAGGTCAACCTTAAAAATTTACTTTTATTGCGACATGTCACCGTACAAACAAAATTTTAAATGTTGATCGCAAAAAATATCGGTCATGTTCTGAAAATCGCACGGTTTGAAATCACAAAACGATTGATTTATGTTATGGTGTTCTGAAATTTGTGAGATCTACCGTAGTTTCTTCAAAATATTCGAGTTCCCTTGAGCATACTTTTGTAATTTGAGAACACACGATTACGATTTAAAGCACATATTACACGATTTCAAGTCAGAATCACAAATGTTAAGCGTTTTGCGCGTATATTTGAAAAAAAACGTGTTTGCAAAACGTACGATTTTTTTCATATTTTGCCCTTAAGGTTAAATTTTATCAAAGTCCTCTTTTACAATGTCACAGACAGACGAAGTATGTAGGCAAGAGAGGAAAAAAGTAAAGTGTGTCTCGCATACAGACAGCGTCGCCCTCTTACCAACAAACTTCGTCTGTCACATTGTAAAAGGGGACAAACGTATAACAGTCTAAATGAGCTTAAATAAAAAGTACCTGGAATTTCGGATTTTACTTGTTTTTGCAATACTCCACCATAGTTATAGAAATTAATTTTTATTTTTTATTTAGCCTAACTTAGTACGCTTCGCTGCCCTCATTAAAATAAAATAAGTTATTTTTTATTAATACGGATCTTGTGCATTATTTACGAAGCTATTTATACCAAGTTTGAATACTATTAATGTTTAAAGAAAAATCTAAATATATGGTATTTGTATTGAAGTTGTCCCGCCTATGTCTACAATCACGAAACTATTTGTACCAAATTTGTAAATTATAGCTGTAACCGTTCTCTAGACATACAGAAATCTAGTTTGCGCCACGCCCATTTCTCTAATTACGCCACGTGATGTGTATTTATAACCATTATATTTGAACCAAATTTGGAACATTTTATACTTACCGTTCTTTAGTGATACGGAATTCTATTTTGTGCGATGCCCACTTAGTTAATCACGCCCACTTTTTGACAGATTTTTCGTACTGATTATCAAGCTATTTGTTCCAAATTAGGATACTTTAGCTGTTACCGTTCAGGGCCTACTATATGAATATCAAAATTTCCTTGAACAAATTTGATAGCTCTTGTTCAGATATACCACGTCCTCTATTTCAAAATTTTGTAGAATTTTTTTATTCACTTCATACAGAAGGTGCCACGCCCACAATATGTAATTTGCCCATTTTGGACTTTTATATTCATATTCCAATTAAATAAACTCATATAAAATTTAGTGGCTCAAGTTCACAGATTTACTTCAAATAGGAAGTGGTAGTCCGCCCATTTTTGTGCAAAATATTTATGTTGATACTAAAGTTACTCCTACAAATATTCGAGATTCTAGCTGTTATAGTTTGCCAAATATACACATTGTGGTTTTTAATTTATAACGCACCCATTTCTTTACTAAATGTTCATATGGATGTCAAAGTTACCTGTGCAAACTTTGATGATTCTAGCTGTCATAGTATTTAATGTCATAATTTTAGTACTTTATTCATATGGAAGGTGCCACGTCTACTAATTCTTATTAAAATCTTCATGTAGATGTCAAAGTTGCTCTTGCAAAATTTTAGTACTCTGTCGTTTCCCAGTTATATGAATTTTTGAATTTTATTCATATGGGAAGTGCAACGCCCACTATTCTTCAAGCATCCATTTCATACCCAAATAATCATATTGATGTTAAAATTGCTCCTGCAAAAATTGGACACCTTAACTGTTATTGTTTTTCAGATATGCATATGAATTGAGGAGGTCCATAACAAAACGCAATAATTACATTTTTCAAGTTTTTTGATTTTTTGATTGAATCCTATTTTACACATTGAAATCTATATTACCTTTATTATAAAGCATTCCAAAACTCAATAACTACACTGCAATTCAATATCAAATATAATGGTTCAGAGCAAAATGCAATAATTACACATCTTTGCAACAAATCGCTACTAGAAATTTTAAAAAAGTCAACTTTATAAATAAATTATGCTCTGGTGGTAACTCTTAGATAACTGTAAGACGTAAGGAATTTTTGTTTAGTTAATACATTTTGCTTTTGTTAAGTTAATTTTCATACATATTTTCATACAGTTCATAGCAAAATGAAATAACTACTATGATTCGGACCAAAACGCAATAATTCCAAAGTTGTTATCTAAATAACTTTAAAACAAACTGTCAGATAAAATAATTAATTTGTGATTAATATTATTTTTTGTAGACAATAATACCTCAATAATTGTTTTTTAAAAAAATTATGTGCTACTAACTTAAATTACATTTTGTCGTTTATCCAAAAAAATGTTATGGTGTAATTATTGCGTTTTGTTATGGACCTCCTCAATTATAGTATTTAATTCATGTGGTAGATTATACGCCTACTGTTGCAAGTCCGCCCATGTTTTACCCAAATGTTCGTGTGGATGTCAAAGTTGACCGTACTTAATTTGAAGACTCCGAGATAAACAAATTTTAATACTTATTCTTTAATTGGGCATGGCACCTCGCCCACTTGCAATTTTAAAGAAAATCGGTCCAGCCCTCTATAGACTTCGATCAAACATAGAGACATACAAACGCACATTAATTTTTATATACAAATATTGATTGAGAATCGCAAAAATATTTGAAAAACGCGTGTTTAAAATAGGTACGAATTTATACTTAAATTAAAACTGTGTAAACATATATCCCGGGTGGTAGTTTAAGCAAGAAAATTAACCAATTTGAAGAATTATTCAGGGTAAATGGGGTTGATCAAAATGGACTTAAATTTCCACTTTTAAAATATTTTTCCTTTAAAGGCCCATTTTTTAAATGTATGAAAAAAATTCAAGATAAAAGGTTACTTAAAAAACCCGGTTCCCGTTTTGTCCATTTTTGGCGATTTTATCTCATCCTATTCCGTAACTCCGAAAAAATATAGCCTGTAGCAATTTTGCTATGACATTCTATCTTAATACCAAATTTCATCAAAATCGGTTTAGCCCTTGGGGCATGATTGAGCAACACCAACAAACAAACTTACACCTCATTTTTTTAATATATATCTGAGGCATTTTAAAAAAAACTTCTTAAGTCGAAATACGATAGCAAAAAAGTTTTTCAAAAAAACTCGGTGAAAAAATAATTTTTATTAAAAATAAAATAAGCCAAAATTAAAGAAAACTTTCGTTTATAATAGAAAATGGTTTTTGAATAAAAATTCGTATTAACGACATTCTTTTCAACTTTTTAAGTTTGACTTAAGATGTTTTGTCAAGATGCCACAGATATTAGGAAAGTCAGGTACCAAGGCGAATTCCCTAGTAGGTGGGGTCAAGTCAACATAAAGTGTTTTTTCGGTGGTCGATTTGTCAAACTTTTTATACAAACAAGTTTTTCATATAAACAAACTTTACTAGCAGAAGCAGTGTTGTTGTAGAGTTCACCTCACCTTCTAGAAATATAATGAATAAAATAAGGCATGAAAATCGGTTTTAACAAATAATTATTGCTGATGTAAAGCTTAAGTTTAAGCTTTGATATTGTTACAAGTAGGACTTTGAGTGTTTAAAATTCTTATTCGCTTTAGGGTTTTATTTGTATTATATTCTTAGCTTTTCTAAAATCTTTGGAAATGGTTACCTGATGAACTGGCCTAAGCAACCAATGAAATGCGCATAGAAGCTAGCTTTCTCTCAACAATAAATTTCAGTGTATCTAGTATGCCTATCGGCCATGTTTTGACAATAGCACGATTTGAAATCGCAAAACTCCAGGGGCCTAGTTCTGGCAGTCGTGATCGATGACTTTCTTGATTCGAAAGCAATTTTATTTCAGTCGATACTTAACGAATCGAAATTATTTTTTCAGTATTGTGAAACTCAAATTAATGCTTTATAACACTGAAAAAATAATTCCAATTCGTTCAGTATTGACTGAAATAATTAGATAATAATTTGGTTTCGAATCGAGAAATTACTCGATCACGACTGCCAGAATCAGGCCCCAGATGTATTTAATGGTGTTCTGAAACTCGCTCGTTTTGCATGCGATCTGGGGTTTAATCACCGCATTCGATACTATCGAATCGAATAAACTATCGAATTTTTTTCCTACGATAGACACTGACGTCGAGTTACTCGATATCGAATGCTATTATTTTAAATTCAATAAATTTCATTCGATATCGAGAGCAGTGTTGCCGTTAGGATACGAAAGATACATTTTTCGTATCTTTTGATGACTTCATGCACCATGTATAATCCTGACATTTTTCGTATCTTTTGAATCTGTACGTAAAATGTGCAGAAATAAAATATTAAATTTTAATTTAAAAAATGTTGTTAATGAACCGATGTTTAAAAATTTGGAAAAAGTAGTTGGTTAAACATTTGTACTTCCATTTTCGAATGCATGTGTGGAGAGAATTTTTAGCCAACTAAAACTTATTAGGACTGATCATCGTAACCGACTCAGTACTAATACAATAGCAGCTTTAATTATGGTGAAAGAGAACATTAAGAATGTTTCAACATACGATCCACCTAAATCGATGATTACTAGTAGTGCGAAGTTGTTCTAAGGAAACAAACGTCATGTATTGTAAAATTTTGCGCAGGATATGTTAAGTAAAATATCTGATTAAATTCTTTGAAATGTTTTGTTTAAGGAATAGATTTATTTTCAAACCAAAGAAATTAGTTACCCAAAAAATTTTTGTTTTTAAAAGTAACGGTCTTTACATTTTAAAAAGTTAACAGTTTTTTGTGTTTGAATTCATTTATTATGGTTAACTCGAAGTAACATATTTGTGTTAGTATAAAGAAAATTAAAGTTAATCTTTCGAAAAATGACAGATACATTTATTTTGTATAATATCAGCGAAAAAAAAATTCAAAATAATAATTTCATTTTTGAGCTATAAGGGGTCGTTTTCTGTAGAAACACCCATATATAAATGAATTTGTTTTGATAACATCTAAAGATAGTTAAATATAATCATTTTTAATGTTTGCTTACTGTATTTTAAAAAATTACATACCTAATATTTATGACTATTTATTTAATTTATTAATAAAAATGAATTTATATAATATAATTTTCTTTACAATATTCATTAAATATGAAATAAAAATGTTATGTTTATAAATGTTAACGTTAAAAACGAATATTTTCAAAATGTATCTTTTTGGGAAAAAATGTATCTTTTTGGAAACTAAAATGTATCTTTCTCAAAATTTCGCAGGCAACACTGATCGAGAGTCAAGATACCAAAATAAATAGTTTCGATCAATTTTGCTCGATATCGTATGCGCTGATTAGACCCCTGAATAAGTTTCTAAAGAATATTCTAGTTGCGTTAAGCATAATTCTGCGATTCTAAGTCACCAAATTTCCTGTTTTTGCGATTTGCAAAACACGTATTATGGGATTTCAAGTTAGAATCGTAAATGTTGTGTTTTGCGATTGTCAGAACATGCCCGTGTGTATGCATAATTTTTTTTAACAAACACTGCGTTTCTTTTTATACGATTAAGTACTGTGTTGATAAAACAATATGTATTTTCATTTAATTATGAATAAAATAAATATTTGATCAGCTCATTCATTATTGGTTTGACCTACCGGATTTTTTTTTAAAAAAATTGAGTTAGGTATGCGGTATATATGTTTTGAATACGTCTTTCTGAATCCAAAACCTGTATGTATCGTGAAATTTTTAATTGTTTTTGAGATATAAGCATTAATTTTGCTCTATATTAGGTTAGGTTAGGTTAGGTTGAAAGGCTGGTGTGAAGTCTCCTTCACACCCTCACCCAGAGACCGGTATGGTCCATTGTGACGCCTTAATTAGAGAAAGATATGTAAAGAAGGAAAATAGGTGAAATAAAACAGCGAAAGCACAAGTCAGAAAAGAAAGATGGATAGAAAAGAATGTTTCGGACCAGCCCCGAAAGAAATCCTGACCAACCAAATTCGACCTACGTGTGGCCAGCACCCAGCCTCCTCTCGCGCAGCCAGGCCATCCCCATTACGAATCCTATCAGACTCCCAAGTCCACAACCCGGGACATCCCCTAATTCGTTCAGGAATCTACTGCCCAGCCACCTCAGCCTGCTGCCCTGCAACCTGGGACAGTGGCACAGAAAGTGCTCAACTGTCTCTAACTCCTCAGGGTCCTCACACAACCTGCACATATCCGATAATTCGGATCCCATCCTCACCGCCATCCTGCCTATCATACAGTGGCCCGTGATCATTCCTATCATGGTCCTCACGCTGACCCTACTCATGCCCAGCAGCAACCCCGAATCGGACTTGCTAAGCACCGGCCACAGCGTCCGTGATACCCGGCAGTCCGTCCGGTTCCCCCAGGCCCGATTGGTCGCGCCCAGAATCCACTCCCTAATCCTTCCAAAATAGAAGCCTATTGGAGGTCTAACCGCCTCCATACAGTTAGGGTCCTCCATCTCTGAGCCCTGTCTTGCTAACCCGTCAGCAACTTCATTGCCACCTATGTCGCAGTGACCCGGCACCCAGCACAACCTTAGCGTATACTCCCCTAAGACTTCCTCCAAAGCCCTCCTACAATCATCAACTAGCTTTGAGTTCACATAACAGCCCCTTACGGCCATAAGTGCCGCCTGGCTGTCCACATATATAGTGACCTCAGAGCCCCTATCAATGTTGTCCCTCATAAGTTCCACTGCTCTATATTAACTACTTTAAAGTTTCTTAAGTATTGTTTTGCTTTACACGTCACTGACGATTGCAACAAAATCCTAATATAAAAACGTACAAAGTAAGTTTCCCTTTCGCTTTGCTTCATTGCCGTAAGAAAAAAGTAGTTAAAGCCTAATAAAATTACAACCGCTAAATGCACAGTAAGTAATTGTGTATATGTATGCAGCACAAAAAGCTACTTTTTAAAAATAAATTTAGAAAAGTTCCGTATGCGGCACAAAGCAATAATTTTCACTTTTAATAAAATACTATTAACTTCTTACTTCATTCATGAGAGTTCAAAAAAATTTACATTTTTCTTTATTGTTGGAATCAGTGGTGAAAATACAAAAAAAATCTATCGGGTATATTTTCGATTTGGACAACGCAAAAGTATAAAAAAATAAGTTGAAGTTACAAGTTCATGAAGAGAATCAAATTGTTAAATATGACCAACTTGCTTGTAATTATAAAAGTGATATAAAGGATTATATTAACACATACTTTTTTTTATTTATTTATAAATATATACTTTCTAAAATTAATTTACAAAATATAGACAGTAAAGGCGCCGGGTAACTGGACCATATGCGCACGGTTAATGAATATTTTTTTAAAAAATAAATAGTAACTGAACATGTTGTATTTATGTAGTTTTTATTTGATATCAAAGTTATTTGAAACTCTTTATAAAAATTTTTTGTAGTAATAAAAAACTTATTATTGTATTTCCAATCTGTATATGGGCATTTTCATTTTGACATGTCGTGATATTTGTACAAAAAAATGTAAAAAAATGAAATAAAGAAGTAAAATTTGTAAAAGGGGTTTTATATATACAAAGTAATGATATATATATTTGTTCCTTTTACTCCTGCAAGGAGTATAGGGCGCACAAAATAATGAAGTAGCACTATATTCAGAAAAAAATTACAGCAATCGACACTAAGGATTTGCAGATATAAGCAAAAATATGCGCTGCCGTGACTTTAAAAAAACGGAAGAGGATTTTGACTTGCATTACAAAACTGAATATGACTGCGAATTGAGCAAGACGTTTTGTACAAAACCTTTTTTAGTAAACTTTGAACTATTTAGATTTATTTTTCAAGCTTTCAAATTTAAAAATCTCTGCTCGTTTACATATGGATATTTTCAGCGAAAAGTCTACTTTTTTGATGTAACGCCAGAATGCAAATAAGGTTGTATTTTAGGACCATGTTGTTCAACCGTTATCCCTTTTGTTACTTAATGTAGAGCTTGTTGCGCTCTACGCCAAAATATAATAAAAGTAAACAATACATATACAATTTTTTCTGGCGTTACGTTACAAAAAGTAGACTTTTCGCTGGAACTGCCCATATGTAGATTCTGAAAATGAACTGAATGTTCGAAATATATTAATCTAATAAAAAAAATACAATAACGGGTTATTTTCAATTTTTTTTAACGGATTAAAAAATAGGCAATACAAAGGAAAAAACTCAATAGTATAATTTGATTCAACAATACAAAATATTAAACCATACTTCACGGAAAACTTCATGTAAACCTGCATTGTCGTTTTTTTCCACTACAACTTTTTGGCATATGCGCTAATCGGCTGATGAAAATTTGTTGGCCAATTTTCACGGTTAATCGTAATGTGGGGTTGGTCATACATTTGACTCATCTAGGCGAAACTAAAGTTTTTCAGTAACAAAATTATTGTAGCTTTTTATGAATTTTCAAAATACATAAAATTTCGAAAATATTAGGACCAAAGTGATGTAAATGAAAGAAAAAAGTTATAACGGAAGTGGGTGTTTGTGTATAACATACATAAGAACAAAGCAATAAATTAAATGAAGCGATTATGATAAAGATATTTATAATAATTATTAGTATTTTTTATTGAACTGTTCATGGTTTTTAATGTTAATTTTAATAATCAGGCTTAAGTTTATCAAATTAAATGTTCATTTAAAACATGAACTTAATTGAAATTTATTGATAATTTTTCATTCTTGACTGACCTAGGAATCGAACCCAGGTTTTCACGGACAGGTTTCCGTGACAGGTTTCAATAGTAACCACAGTATCTCTTCAGTGGGGTTTGCCCTTGAATGTAATGAAAATTAAAAATGATAAACTTTAGCCTGATTAAAAAATATTTTTATTTAGATATTTATGATAATTATAAAATTATGAAAATCTTGAAATAAAAAAAAAATGCAAATATTGCAAAAAAAAAATGGAGTCATATTTAATGAAATGGGAAATAAAACAAAATTTTATTTGCAAATTTGTTTTTTTCTATACATTTATTGAACAACGAGCAAAACAAAATAATACTATTAAACAAGAAGACATTTAACTTAAAGGTCAAATTGTTTTGTCAGGTTCTTTAACACTTACACAAAATTCGATGGTCATTAAACCAAAATTACTTTTGGGAAAAGCAGATGGTAGCCATTCTAATTTTAAGCCACATTTTTGAGGCTGCTACAGTAGTTGAATAGTTGAAAAATTTGCTGGTTTAAAAAAGTTTAGTTATAAATTTAAATACATACACTTACCTGATAATTATTCGAGCATAACTCCGGACTGTTAGTGAATTGCATAAATGCTTTATAAAGTTGAATTTTAGGATATATGGGTCTAAAATGTGTATTTTCTGTTAATTTTATTGTTGTTGGGTTATACAATTCAAAAATGCCATCAGATAAACGCTGATAAGAGCGTTCCAATTCAATTGTAAGCTGAAATTTTCATAAAATATATCGATTAATTATGGTTTTTGCATTTTAAACGAAAAATAGTAGTAGAAAAGTAGTAAAGAATGCAATTCTTTCTTTAACAATGGATGTTCCCTTTCTGCACATAGCGATTCAATTATTGTACGATTGAGCACATAAATTATAAACTTTTAATTCAATTTATCAATTTCAAATTATTAAAATTAATAGATTTTTATGTACAACAACGTTTTATAAATTCACTGAGGGAAACCTGGGTGCAAGTGTCTCCAGTTTTATCGACTATTTTAGTGGCATCGTCAACGAAATGTCTACACCACACTACGAAAAAAAATGTTATCAATAGCAACTGAAAAGTATAGATTGTAGAAAAGTTAAAGCAATAAAAAAAATTCGTATTAGTACCAAAAGTGTAGACTATATTTACTAAAATGTACTAGTGAATCTCTGGTTCCAATGTCTATAGTCAATAGTCAGTAGTAAAGTAGTAAAGACCATTGTCTGGGGTATAAGTGCTGGTGACTGTGTCAATAGTGAATAGTGAATCAGTCCAGATTCACTAGTGACAATTCCTGCAGTGTTATTAGTGGATTGTCCTACATAGAATATTGATTGGTTGTATCGACAACCCAGATATGTGTGCAAATTTGGACAATTTTTCATCCACCGTTCTCCAGATATATTGATGTGTATTGACAACCATTTTACCTTCGGTGAAGGGTATAAAAAGTATCAAGAATCAAACGATTTTTTTAAAAACCCTTTTTACATTTTTCTTTTTTTAGTTCCTAGGATTTCCTGGGAATGAAAGATTAATGTCTTTAAGTTTCGAAATGAATTTATATAATTTTTGTTATTCCCTTCCCACGCAAATTCGCCCCAAAATAAATGTTAAATTTCAAATCACTGTAATTGGAAAAACTGGTCATAAAAACATTTTAGAGTAAAAATTTTAAATGTTAAAATGATTTTATTAAAATTTTTTATAAAAACTTACATTTTTACTTGCAAATATTCTTTGCACGGTAGTTGCTTGATTCAAATACCACGAATATTTTATATGATTTTTATATTTTCCACTTTTAATGACAGTGGTATTATTTGGCATTCTTCTTTCATTATTTAAAGTAAACGTCTTACTAAAATGATTAAACATGGCCTCAGGTACATTAAAGGTACTCTTGACAAACGAAGAATCTTGTACAGTAATACTGTCATTTAAAATTTCGATAACATGCTCCAACCAAGAGTCATAACTTAACGAAGGCACAGGAACTGGGCCTGTTTGCTTAAGATCCTCGCGTTTCAGTGATGAAGAAAATGAAGGCGATGTTATTATTTGTTTAGTTGCTTCAACAATTTGATTAGGTTTAAGGACAATTATTTTATTAGGATTTATTTTAGATATCTGTATAATCTTATTATTTTTTTTTGCAGGGAGCTTTTGTATAGGTGTGGCTATTTTAATAATTTTAACTGGTCCTTGTTTTAAAACTATAGATTTTGTTGCAGGTACTGTTGTATTGCCAATTGCAGAATCAATCGATATGCAAGGCTCTGTATTAAACTCTTCTGTGTCATTATTTTTAGTAGGAGTTTTCAATAACGATGTTTGATTCGGTGTAAATATTGTATTTGTTCCCATAACCTGAGACTCCAGGTTATTGAGATTTTCTATATCTTTGGCTAATTCAATATTATCACTTGATACTTGCATATTATGATTAATTTGAAATTGTTCTATAACACTTAAGCCACTATCAATTAAATCAGAAATTGTTAGATGTTGATTTCCAACAATAGAAGGTGATGTTAAAGATTGTGGAGAATTTAAATGTGGAAAATGTAAATCCAAGTCTTCATCATTTATACTGCTAGTTGTGGCATTTAATTTAGGATCTTTGATATGCATTTCTTGGTTTGCTCTTTGTTGGGTTTTACTTAAGAGTTTAGTGTGGAAGTCCTTATCGTTATTACCATCTAATATGATGTCAGAAAAATCCGGTATATTCTGAAAAAATATGAAAAAATTAGTATAATAACTTTTTAATTAAGACAAATGTATAAAGTTTGTTAAGGCCTTTATTAAAGTATTAATGTTGAAAATGAGGTCAACAGAGTTTATAAAAAACTCTGAACGCCTGCGCAACAGTTATGTCTTATGAATGTGCCCAATGGCAATTGATTGCAGAATTGATAATTTTTTATAGGTTTTTTACTTATTACTAAGTACAAATAAAGCTGATGCATTGTTAAGATTTAAGTAATTATAATTTTAGTTGACGAAAAATTAAATTCGTCAAAATAAAATTTATTTTCAAGAGATAGCAGATTATAATTACAAATATCATATAGAAAAGTAAGAACGTTATACATACTTTGGTTAGAACTATTGAGTAAGCTTGGTTAGATAATATTAATTTATAAGTTATAAAGATACTAACAGATTATATGTATATAAAGCTAAATTTGTATTTAATTATTTATTTGTTCATTTAAAGAAATTCATGTATTTATATGTATGTATGTATGAGTCTTGTTGAACATAATTTTCAAATGTTTTGGCTTTAACTCGACTGAGCACAAAATTGATTATAACCGTTTAAATAAATTCTATAAACAAGTGATTGCCATACATTTTTTTAATATGAAGAAAATATAGTATACCTAAGTATGTATATATGATTTTACATATTTCGAGCATTAATTTTTTCCCGTCTTAGTGGATCGATTTGGCGACGGACCAACCTCCGGTTCATATGTTATGTTTCACGTGAGTGGTCGACAAACAATGATAGATATCGTTTACAACTGGTTTGCCTGTGCCGATTTATATAGTCGAAATATTCGAAAACCGGTTTCTTGCAAATATCGAATAACCCTATTTAAATATTTTTTTGATAATTGAAAAAAAACAAAATTTTTATTTATGTGTTTTGCATATGTGTAAGTATCAAAATTGAGAGCTTATAACTCTTAAAATATTGAACAGATTTTAATAAAATATATATTGTGCACTTCTGCCGGTAAATACCTTTCAAATGGTGTATCGGCCTTAGCCGATTTACATATACATATATACATAGATACATATATGTTTTTTTTGTGCCAACAAATCTAGTTTAGGGGTTATAGCTGAATTAAGTTTAAAAAAATGTATTGTTTAGATCGAAAATGCCTCTCTGATTTCGTTTGAAACATTAAGATTTATTAACCCATAACAAGGTAATTTTAAAAACTTATATTTCTTTTACAAAATTGCCGTTATCCCCATATTTTGTCGATTACACGATATTTATTTAAGCCTATATTAATTTTAAAGAAAACATTTATAACCCCCGTATTCGTAAACGATTATTTAATTTAACAAACGTTTATTAAGGATAATTTTCATATTAAATTTGTTCTTAGAAAATTTATTATACATATGTATTTAAAAAAACAAATTTTGTTACACTCGTAAAACTGATCTGAGTGGAAAAGCAGCACGCGCTCGTTGTCATTTTTGTTTAAAGGACAATCAGGTCGTTCTTGTTTGTCGCCCCGTATTGGTTAATGGCTTGGCGTCGTATAACTGTACCGAGTTACGGTTTTTGCGGCTGTCACCATTGATTTTGTGCAATCGTTTTGTAACCTCAATTTAAGGGTGTTTGTCTGGTGGAGAACCATAATAACTCACGTAACTGGTTTAGAACCAAATATAACTCAGACGTTTTTAAAAAATACTCAGGAGCGGATTCTGGAAGCTCTCGCCTTCCTATACAAAGGTTTAGGTCGAACGAGGTCTTGTGGTTAAGGCTCTGGAATTTGTGTAATACCCTGGCATTATAACCTAAATTGGTTAGTCAAATATTTTATTCGTGTGATACCCTGGCAATATAACTTTTATAGTTAGCCAAAAACTTTTAGTTTTAAGTAAAAACAAAAAAAAAATTTATGAATACAGGCATAAAGCTTTCATATGTTATAACTTTTGGAACTGTAGTTTGTATGGCCTGGAACTTCTAAACTTTGTTCGTTGACATAAAAAAAAATTCATAAAAAATTTGGTTTGTAAATCTTTAGTAAATTTTAAATGTTTTTATTAAATTTAATTTTTAAAGCTCTTTTAAATACTAATACTTTCTACAAAAATATGTATCAACTTACATTCTCTGCAAATAACTCCTCAGTAAAATTAAAAATATTATCTGAAGTATCTGAAACCAATGTATTTTCCACTTTTGTACTGATTTTGTTACACTTCTCTAGAGACAAATCATCATAGTCCATAAACTGAGAAGGCCTCGTACCGCAATTTACAACAGGTGTATTTAAACTGGTAGGCATCCATAAATACTGCAAGAAGTCTAGAAATTTACCATACAATGTCTTGCCCTCGGGCTTGTTAAGAATTGCTGCTAATACCAACAGCGAGTGATCACAGATTTCTTGCTTCATTGTCACTGAATTGTCGGGTTCCAATATGATTTTAAGCTTTTTACAAGAACACGAAAATGTTCCCTTTTTATTTGTTACCGTGTTACTGAAAACGGTGACATGTAAGCGACCAGCCGGAAACACTTTCGATTCCACACATTTTACGACGAAAATAAAAGAATTTAGTTTTTGTACAGGGTGAATTAATTTTTCTTCCAATTGATACAAGTCCCATAAACGTTGTTTTTGTTTGTCGGGTATATTAAGATTCCACAATATACTTTTGTCTATTGGATAGACCTCAGCTTGCGCCACATTTGTTAAGACTTTGCAGGCCTTAATGTGTCGACATACCAAATGAGTGGGTCTAAAAGCATCGTATTTGCAATTATCTACATAACAAACTGCACTCGGTTGAGAGTCCATTGTATCCAAAGATTCTGAAATGCTAACAAAATTACGCGGCTGAAGTAATTTCTCTTTGCTGCGTAACGAATAGAGGTTTGTGCGCCCATATGTAATCAATTGTATGGGATCGAAAGGTTTAATGGCAGCTAGCCTCTTGATTCGCAATTCACAGTTGAGATTACGACATATGAAAGCGCGCTGACCGTTAATGTAACCGCACGAAGTACACTTTTTTAAGCCACGCAATGAAGCACGGCATAAAAAATTGTTGTTTGCTAAATTTTCACACTTTACTTCACTTTTAGACATCTTTAAACACTGTATTTTAATAATTTTTATTAACAAAATATCTGTGCAAAAGTTGAAATTAATAAATGTTTAAACAAAACTAAATCTAAAGTTAGTTGAGGGATGCCAGATGTTTACTTTTTATTAAACTGTTGAAAGTTTTGTGTGAATAAAGGGAAAAACAGCTATTGAAAGGAATTAATTTAATTTTAGAAAGATAACAAAATATGTAAGTCCCATTTTACAATGTAGAAATTGAATGGTAGAAGACTAAGTTTGTTGGCAAGGGTATATTCTGTGGCAAGGGGTTAAGTCATGTGAAGACCCCATGTTAATAATGTCCAAATTTGTTTACATTTTGTTAAAACATGTATATTTTTGTTTTCGATTACAGAACAATTTTCCCTTTTGTTTTCCCTATGAATTAAATTATTTCACCATGCTATGTAGTATAAACTTTTGTCAACAAAAAGGAATTTTATACAAACAAAATGCATGTTATGGATTGGATAGACCTCCGCCTGTAAAATGTTCATCTCCGTCGAGAGCAAACAAGAACAAAAAAGGGAACGAATAATGTATCAGGGGTGTTCTGGAAATCGAAAACGCAAAAATTTTTAAGTTAATTTTAATTCACTTCTAATTTAATCAAATTCTTTTAATAAACAAATCTTATTAAAAAACGACGTTTAAAGTTCTTGCGTTTTCGATTTCTAGAATACCCCTGTATGTCTCTATTTATTTCGCGATTGTGAAAGGTTAATGCCAAGGTACATTTACAGAAAGCAGCGCTAGAGAAGTATAACCTGGCTGTCCCTTGTTTTGTTTGTAGTTTAAAAAAATTAATATAAATTTAAATAATAAAGGTCGAATAAGAGACAATCTATATATATTTACAAAAATTATTTTTTGAATTTTATTTTACATAAAAAAAGTTTTATTTTTAAAAATATTTATTTTAGTGTTCATTTTTAATTATTAATATCTTGTACTTTAATTATAATTTGCTACCATTTCACAAACTAAATTTCTTTTTGACACAATAACCTTATATTTTTTCTTTTTGTAATTGTTACGACTTTACTTTAACCCTAAGTCAGCGATACATTGGAGAGTTTATCCTACCTGTTATCTTAATATTCGCCGTCATTTCTAAATTTTTTGATTTTTTATCCAGCATTGTCGGTGTGACACATACAAACAGATTTATACTAATACTACCACAATGCTTGATGAGTATTTTGATCAATGTATTTGGGCCTTGAGAATATCGCTGCAAGCTGTCAAAAGTTAAAAACGGCAGTTTCAAAGTAGTGTCAACAGAATGCGTAGTTGTAGTAGTCATTGCAGTTGAAGTTGAAGCGCAAAAAGCGAAATTTTTCGCTACAGAGCATTCTTAAGTTTCAACTTCTTCTACAACTTCTTTTTTATGTTCCAGGTCAAGGCGAATTAACTACAGGTGGTGTCGAAACGCCTTCTGATTTTGACAGTTCGAGCCTATTTGTTTTGATTTGTTAGTGTTTTGCTAAAAATGGTTGACATTTGGAGCCGTAAACACTAACAATGCAATGCAAAACTCCCTATGTTGTTTCTGTTGTTTTTGGATTGTTGTAGTTGCGACACCACCTGTAGTTGAATTCGCCTTGTTCCAGGTCTTAGCCGTCAAGTCTAGAGTTTTTAGGAGAGAGAGTAATAGATATGGCATGCTCTTTTTTTCCTTCTCTCTTAAAAGCTCAAATCGAATGGAAGTGGAATTGAAATCGAACGAGATTTTGATTTCAAATATTGACAAAATTATTGCATTGTTTCCTGTTTTCAAGAGCTGTTCCTGATATTCAAAGTATGATGTATACATAAAGGAATATTTTTATTAACTTTCATTACAGGCTCGCTTTCAAAATTTATTCGGTATTAAATCCACTTCGTTTCGATTTACAGAACATGCCCGATAAAAATTTTTAATTTTTTAAGATATTTTTTATTTGATTTTTATGCCTGGGAAACCTTTTTTAATGATTTGTAATAGTCATGTGCTACTAGTTTTTCGTAGTTCGGTTGTAACCCGAGATTTTATTTTTAGCGTTTGAAGGCTTATAATATGTAATTGAATACATAAATAAATATTCTTATGAAACAAAGTTTGTGTTTAATTACAACTTTTGTGATTCTGTCCTGACAGTTTATTTAAACAAAAAATTCTATTATTGACATCTTTAAGTAAATCAATTATTTATGTATAAAAAATTTCTAAACGACATGAATTTTTACGATCTATTGCCAAAGTATAATATGGCAGCCCATATTTACATTTGTTTTGCTCCATATGATTATCGGCAGCCTGCGTTGCCAATTATTAAGTGCTGTAAAGTGGCCTTACAAACATCTGACTTAACTGCCCGTCTATACCAGAGATAATTATTGCGACATATATTGCAGTAAATGTCAAAATTATGTTATCTTTAATGTAGACAGCAATTGTTTGTACATATTTATTGCTAACAATTTATGTTGCAATAATTGTTAGTCCATTTTCGTTGACAATTATTGCTTACAAAAAACGTCAATTTGGTTGTCAGTTGAAAAAATGAAGCAAAAAAGAAAAAAAAATAGAAGCAAATTGTGTGAGAAAGAAATTAAATTTTTCAAATTGCAGCAAATTATAATTGTAGTAAAATAATTAAATTAAAAAATTAATAAACACCAAAATAAAATTGCAAAAATTATAATGTTTTCCTTATTCGATCTTTATTGTTAAAATTAATATTAATTTGTTTAAGTTCGAGTTCTTTTTTATATAAAAATATTAATTTTACATTAAGAAAAATAAAAAAATTAATATAGTTTTATTAAAAATTACCTCAAGCTTAAACAAATTCATATAAATTTAAATAATAAAGTCGAATAAGAAAGAATTTATATTAATAATAATAATTCTTGTAAGATACCGCCATTTTTTACACTGCACCTTCTTTCTTGATTTTTTCAAACTATGAGTTAACATAAATACGTTTTCCCATGCCTTTAACATAAGCTGAGCAATAATAAATATAGCTCTGTTATTCTGCCGACGTTATTGCCAACTTGCTGAGATAATTATCTTTAGTGTAGACCTAGGGTAATGCTCGAACATCAGCGTTACCGCTGTGATTCTAAAGTATCAATTTGACCCTTTTTCAAGGGTCTTGATACCCTTTATGACCATTTTTAAATTACCCTTTTGTATCAGTTTTAATTATTTTGTGTCACTTTTTGACCCTTTTTGGAAATAGCACTCACATTTCGTTTTTTGTCAACACTGCTAAACAGTAGTGCTTCAGCTTAACAAATGTCTTCGAAATTAGCTGGGGTGTGCAGCCGATTAATTTCTGTTCGATTAATCGAACAATTTTAGACGATTAATTGTTCGAATAATTAAAAATTGCTTATTTATTAAAGTATTAATCGAAGAATCTATACCGATTAATCGAATAATAATAATATATAGTATTTCTGTTAAATGTTAATTTTTTTAAAGTTTTAAGTCGAATAAACAAACCAAATGTATGTGTCTCCTAATCCTCTGCCAGGCCCATCCGATAAAGGTAGTATTTGATCGTGTGGTGACCAGTCAGATAAGCCACCAACAGTCGCAGATCCCGTCTGCCGAGACCATTCGTCCTCATTACATTCCCGGGAGAGATGTATTCCCTTGCCTGACGCATTCCAGGAAGCGATACCCAGTATCCCCTATGCTCCCCCAGAGCCCAGTCCTCCATGAGGGACTGAACTCCTGCCAAACTTAACCCACAGAAGGGTTTGGGACCCATCATCAGGGCGTAAGAACCAGCCCTGGCCAGCTCATCAGCCCCATTATTACCCGGGACCCTGAGTGCCCCGGCACCCAGCAGCGCTTCACTCTGCTCCTTGTCCCTAGCTGCTGTAGCCTTCCACGGTACTCCGCCACTAACTTCGAGGACATTCTCCAGGAAGAGAGTGCTTTAATGGCCGCTTGGCTATTAGTTAAATTCGCAATACTGCCGCCAACCATTCCCCTATCAAGAATGTTGCTGCAACACACATCAATGGCGCAAATCTCGGCCTGAAAAACACTCGGTGATTCGCCCATCGAGAATAAAAGCTTTGAAGAGTCAGAAAACTTAAATGAAAGAATCGATTCAAACGCGAACAATTTCAAAATTGGAAAAAAACCTAAAAATTAATTTGAAATGGGCAAAAAATAGGAAATGGCGGAAAATTATATAAAAAGCATTGAAAAAGTAGCCTAAATGATAAAGAACAAACTTTTTGTCAGGTTTTAAATCAGAAAACTACATTTCATAAAAAAAGTTAAGTTTTTTGAGCACTTCTACCTGTAATTAATATTTTTTGTTTTTTTTTTTTTATAAAAAACTTGGTCTTATTATTGCCTTTAAAATGGGAAATACTGCTTGTAAAAAAATTTGCCCTTTTTTAATTGAAATACCATTTTTTACCCTTTTTTCTTCATAAATCTAGTCCAAATAAAAAAAAAGTGCCCAGGATGATATAAAATTGGAAAATAAGAAAAAAATATTAAGTAAAATAAGTGGCGCAAACGAATAGTTTTCGAGTTATTGACCTCTAAAGTTTTCATATAAATATGCGATTTTCCACTACATTTCTGAACGTATAGGGCCAATATTATAATTTCTTCTTATTTTTCCATTTTCTATAGCTCTAGGGACTTTTAATTTAGAGCTGCGTCGGTAAACTAGATTTGTTCCCTTTTTCCTAAAAAATAATCCCCTTTTTTTGAACCTGTTGAAAATTTGCAACGGCAACACTGCCGAAAATAGGAGACAAAAATTATTGTAAAAAAAATATAAAATCAAGATGTTATTTCTATCCATTTTGTTGATATGTTTTTTTTTAACATTTACTTTAGACGTAATTAAATTTGTGAGTACTTAAATCCAAATAATTTCAATAATAACAATAAATTTCCAACTGCAGCTAAAAATTTCCAAATTATTCACACCAAAACATGTTAGTGCCACGCCAGGTTTACAAGAAGACTTACTCAAAGCAAAAGAGGAGTTGGAAAATGTCAAGAACTCTGGTCCTGGCCGTGGAGAATATGCTCTCTTTATAAAAACTATGAGAGCGGAACAAAAAGTTAAGAATTTGGAACAACAAATACGCAGCGAACGCACGGTTGGCCAACTTAAAGGAGCCTCTGCAGAGTTAATGCTAAACTACGGCATAAAGACAGTACTGTATATAATTTTAGTTACTTTATCAATAAGAAATCGTTATAATCCCGTTTTGATATTTAACGAAAAATTTAATTTTGAACCGTTACAAGGTCTACTAACATTTCCCACTGGCGTACCCAATGCTGTTTCGGTACCAGTATGGGTGCTGTCATGCAATGTTACCTTTAGATTAATTTCTAGTCTAATAAAACAAAAGTAAATAAGAGTGTTATTCTTTCAAAATAAATATTTATTTGCTTATCTTTAAAAGTTGTTTGTTATCAAAACAGTTAAAATTTACCTGAGCCTCAATCCATCTAGCTACATTTAACAAAAGTTGTTCATTGAGCGAGTTGCTCATTAGTTGCAAGCCAATGGGGAGACCTTTACTAGAAATTCTTATTGGTATGGATATAGCTGGAATGCCAGCCATATTTGCCGGTTGGGTACAAAAATCTTGCACTGCACATTGATCTCGATTTGAAACTGAAGTAAAATCTGTAAACAAAGGTGCATCCGATAACGTTGACGGTGTTAAAAGTATATCAGTTTTTTCGTCTTTATTTTCGCTTTCAAAAACATTTCGGAAGTCTTCAGCAATTAAACGTCGTACTCGCAATGCCTTTTCGAAATAGAGTTCATAATTTTTTCGCAACAGAAAATAATTGCCAGTTAATATTCTTGTCTTTACAACAGTGTTAAAACCCTCAGCTCTAGTTTTAGCATATAATTCTTCCGTACTGCTATTATCATCGGCTCGATGGCCATATTCAATGCCATCAAAACGGGCCATATTACTGGCCACTTCGCATTGATTTAAAATGGAATACACATAAATACTGGCTGCAGTATGTTTTAAGGATACTTGTTTCACTTGCGCTCCTGCGGTTTCCAGTATGTCGGCAATTTTTCGCCATGTTTCTAATACTTCCGAGGATAAGCCATTGCAGTAATATTCCTTAGGTATACCGATACGTATCTTTTCCATGTTGATTTGATCTGGTTCTGCTAGTTTAATTTGTTGATAAGGTTTCTTAATAGTAGTCGAATCCCGAAAATCTGGACCAGCTACCACATTCAGTATTTCAACACAATCACTTACACAACGTGTAAATATACCAGGGACATCCATGGAATTAACAAGTGGAATAAGTCCATGTCTGGACACTAAACCATAAGATGGCTTTAAACCAACTACACCACAATATGAGGCAGGATTACGAGTCGAACCACCTGTATCGGAGCCAATTGCACTAGAGATATACATAATAAATACATTTTTAATTTATAGAAGGAAAATTTGGTTGGATGAGTTAAGGGAAGTTATTTTAATAGATGAACAACTTTTAAAACATGAAGTGCCTAATTTGTTCTATAATAAATCCAACGGTTTTAAAAGAACCTGAAATTTTTAATATAATTGCATGTTATTTACTAGGGAAGTAACGACAGGCCTTTTTCCCGATACGATGCCTTTACTGGAAAAGAAATATCGCCGATACCGATACACATGTTGACTTTTAGCTAAAGTTAAATTAACAAAACTTAAGTAATTTGTCTAAATATGCAAAATAAAAGCGTAGGATATTATTATTTAAATTGATATTAATAAAAGCTTATGGTGTTTTCTTTTCTACAAAAAAATGTGCCTATTTTTTAAAAAAAAAATTCAATTTGGTGTCTTTTTCTTAAAAATTTTGCTCCCGAAAAGGGTGGCTTGTTTTATTCTAAAAAACTTATGCAAAAACAATTAGATAATGATCTACTCTATCAAAAGCCTTAGTAAAGTCTAATGACAATAAAATACAAACACCTTCCTTAGCTAAATTATTGCGAATATTATCTGTTAAGCCAAGCAGTAAAGAGGTAGTACTCCTATTAGCTCAAAACCCAGATTGACAATCATGTAGAACATTATTATGATCAATATGTTTTAAAAGTTGAATCTTCATAAGATGCTCCACAATTTTAGATAGAACAGGCAATATAGATATCTGCCGTAAGTCGCCAGACCCAGTTGTTGAGTTATTTTTACTTATGGGAACTATCCTCACAATCTTCCAAAATAACGGAAAATTCGACGTTATCAATATTGTATTGACTAAATGAAGTACATAGATCCCAATAATTGGCATCAATATCCTGATAAACTTAAGCCTAAAGCCATCCAAACCAACAGCATTTGACTTAATTAAATAAAAAGCCGAAACCATTTCGGACAATTCAACTGAAAGAAATCAAAATCCAATTTGATTATAAATTGATCCATCCACTATTCTCTTGTTATTATTAATTTGATTGGATGAAAAGACATGATTTAAATAGTCAGGATCAACGTGACCTAAATTGTCATCATTAACACCAATTCCATGCCTATTAAGGATTGACCAAATATCCTTAGCGTTTTTATTTTCAAACAAAAAACTATGCACCCTCCTTTTTATTTTCCTAATGACAGATTTTACGCGATTCCTACAGCGACAAAAAACTTTCCAATTACTATCCGTTCTATCTGATAAATAGGTCCTATAAGCAAGCTCCCTAAGAGAAACATTGTATTGAATCTCTGGATCATTAGTCCAAGACTCACTACGATTGCTAAAAAAAACGTTTCCTTAAGGGAACAAGAGAATGTTAATTGTCTAAATTATAAGTTAAGATGTTTAATTGCTCATCAACATTACTTGTCAGATACATATCATCAAGGTTACCGTCCAACAATGCAGATTGAAAAGAACTAATATCTACCGCATCATAATCATAAAATTGATAAAATCTTCTTTGCTCTGATAATACAATTTCAAAAGACAAAAAATAAAAGAATGCCGCGTTATACCAGGACATTGAAATTGCCCAGTAGATTTTACTAAGTTAGTAGAAGACACCAAAAAATAATCAAGAAGAGAAGTGGTATTGCTAGTAACATACGTTGGCATAGAATTATGTATTAAAAAAAGATTCAATCTACTGCAAATATTTCTAACATTCAAACCTTTATCAACATCAAAAAGATTTTTGTTAAAATCACCCATAATAACAATATTGGAGTAACGCACAAGAACCTCAGATATCTCCTCTTCAAATGCATCAAAATTACCATGAGGTAAATATACAACACCCACCAACATCTTCACTTCGTTAAAAACAAGTTCAACAAAGAGGCATTCAGCAACTCTATAACCCTCACCAACAAATATAACCTTATGTTTTATATTCTCCGAAACATAAAACATTCGATATGGATCAAAATTACAATGCATTAAAAATTAAAATTTCGATCGATTTCGAATGCTGTAATTTGGACCCTGAATCTTATGAAATTCATATGGGGATTGTCGTAACATTTTCATAACGATAAACCGGAAGGAAGTCTGTTTAGTTTTTTTTTGGATTTTACTTGTTACAGATATCACGGTATAATTTTAATAATTTTGTCAACCCCGGTTCGTCATTAAACTGCACCAAAAATTGTCAACACTAACTTCCTTTAAGTTATTTGGCAACTCTAAATATCATGACGTTCTATTTGACATTTAGTTACCTGTCAGTTGGTTTTGTTCTTGTGACAGCGCAGTAAGCAGCATAGTGCGTTTTTCATACAAGTATTTTTACCAAAATAATCGAAATTTTTTTATTTTAAGGAAAAATGTCCGCTCTTTTACGTTTTGCCAATCGTGCTGTTGTACAGCGTTCTTTGGCCTACAATCAATCTGCAAGCGTTGTGCGTGGCATCAAAACTTCACCTAAAAAAGATGAAACAGCTGCCGCAGTTGCTCCCGTAACAAAAGAAGATTTTGCAAATCCCAATCCCAAAAACTGGGTTAGTTATGGTTTCGATACAAAAGACGAGACAAACGATCGCAATACTACAAAGTCTTCTTTCTTCTTTGCTGTTACTTTGTGTTTGGTTTGGGGTACATTCTACTGGGCATATTTGCCTGACACACAGTTGCGTGATTGGGCACAACGTGAAGCTTACTTAGAATTGCGTCGTCGTGAGAAGGCTGGTGTTGATTTGGTTAGCCCCAACTATATTGATCCTGCCAGCATTGTGCTGCCATCTGATGATGAACTTGGCGATACCGAAATCATCATTTAATCGATTTTTATCAATATAAACAAAAGTGATTTTTCCTTTTTCTAAATATTTAAGTGTAATTGATAAATGTTATGTAATTAGACAAAGACAAAAGCTTGGTGAAGCGAAGAAATTAATAAAATTAGTGAAAAGAATGTAATGGAAGAAAAGCATTTTTACAAATTCGTGCAAAAATTAACTTATTGAGTATAAGAAATCCATAATTTGTAAGAGGTTTCACGACAGCTTCAGGTTTTGAGGTTGTGTTTACGTTTTGCAACAACAGAGTTGGGGTAACCAAATTGTTAAAATTTAAATTTGTATAAATTACGACAAAAAATAATAATTGAAATTAACTTACGCGTAGCAAATACCACTTGCAACAGCTAATGCAGATCCACCAGAACTTCCGCCAGTTATATGCCAATTATTATCGGTAAAATCTTCGCTCCAGCAATTTTTAGCAGGGCCATAAATAGAATCTACCGTACCTGAACCCATAGCAAATTGATCCATATTAGTTTTACCAATCATAATAGCTCCAGCATGCAATAAACGCTCATAAACCGTGGCGTTATAAGGTGGAATAAAATTTTCCAGCATTCTATTTAAAAATAAATTGAATCATACTGACTGATTAATAAAACGAGTGTCTTTATATGTATTTAACTGCAGCATTATTACTTTGAGGCGCAGGTGGTGTGTATATTTTTGGTACAAAAATTATCCTTTATAGCTACGGTTATGCCATCTAGAGGCCCCTTGTTTTCTTTCTCATGGTACCGATGAGCGGACTCTTTGGCTTGATGCAAAGCTAATTCAGGTGTGATTCGAACGAAAGCATTGAGCTCTTTGAATTTCACAGTATCATCTAGGGCACAATCAGTTACATGTCGGGGTGAGTAAAAGCCATTTTCATAACTGGTCGTAAGCTGAAAAGTACAAACAAAAGTTAAGAAATGTTCAACAAATACTACTTAGTTCAAAAATACTTGTTTTATATTTTGTTTGAAATGTCTTCGCATATTTTTGGTTAACAGAAAAAATATAAGACTGAAAGTAAATCAACTGCAACATAAACATAAAACAGCTGCTGTTGCTTCAGAACAGGGCTGCCTGATCAGCCTTATCCCCAATTTGCGATTTCTCATCCCCAAAAATCTCCACATAAAATCAGAAGCCATTTCGACACCACCTGTAATCAATTCGCCTTGCATCCGTGTAAACATGAAATATACTTACAACCAGTGCTGCCACAACCAATACAATTTTTACAACCAAAAGATTTGTAAAAAATATAACCAAATTTAAAATGCTTTTTATTAATTGAGAAAATCATTGTAAAATAATAATTATAAATCAAGAAAAAAAAAACAAGAAATGTAATTCTTTTACATACATATTAAAAAATAACGAGAAACAATTAAAAATGTAATTTATTTATTTGAGACTTTTCTTCGTAAAAAAATTTTTTTTATTCTACAAGAGCTACCCCCGTAAAATTTCCATACAAAATTCAGTATATTGAAAGTTAATAAATTGATCATTTTTTAATAAGCCAGTTATAAATAACAACAATGGAAAATTGTTTTCCGCTTTTTAGCTGTTATTGGCAGGATTGTCAAATGTGGCGATTTCTTAATCCTTTTATCGAAGGAAATTTACGTTTGGCGATATTTAAAACAATTGGCGATATGCGAAATGAATTTTATGTAAATATCTTAAATAATATTAAAGTTATAAGCAGTAAAATTAAAATTTGAAATTTCTTACAACTTAAAGTAAATTACATAAATTTGAAAATTATATTGATACATCAATTTAATTTTGAAAATTCCTATGTGTATTTTCAAATATATAAATATACTTCTGGAAATAACCTAAATTCAGAACGTTAAACTTATTTTCAAGTTTTTAGAAACACTAAAACGACGTGCAATTTTTCAGTAATTTTCTGAAATCAATTCAGCATGATTTTATGCACTTCCTATTTTAAGTACTATTATTTTTACTTCTCTTAAAATAAAAAAACTACGCTCATTTAAAATAAATAATTGAAAATTTCTATTGATTGAAACTTCATTTGTTTTCGATTTCAGAATGTGGCGTTATTAAGATACAATCACAAATGGCAAAAATCTTAAAACAATTACAGTTAAACCTCGAATACCCGGCTCTCGTGGGACCGGCACTAGTACGGATAATCGAAATACACCGTTAATAGAGGTTATATTATAATATACAGAAATATATTTTTGTATTTAAACATTCGATTTATGTAAGTACAGATTCAAAAATATGTGGTATTTTTATACAAATTGTCATAGAGAATGCAAAATCGAATTTGTATGTATCATCAAAAATATTAAAATTGGGATTTTTACTGATTATGCTTTGGTTGATCAAACTGCATGTCTAAACTTAAAACATGAACATAAACTTATTCATATATATATGTACACATAATAAAAAAAATACATAACATAAAAAATATAAATAGACAAAAAACCAACACAAATTTTGTGAGATAACTATGTATTGATAAACTAAACTGTTTTTTAATTGTTTTGTTTGAATAAAAACTTTTTAATTGCTTTTTTTGTACAATAAATGATTTTTAAAGAAAAAAATAAATTTGCCTCGGATTTGTAACATTTAAATTTTTGACGATTTTGTTAAATATTCGTGACGATTTTTTTTATCAATTCAGACGATTTCTTAAGAAAAAGCATTACATCCCTGCCCATAACTCCAAGTCTACAACTGACATGATTTGCTGTTATAAAAGCGTTGTTTAAACATTTGCATTAAAAACCGTGCTATAACATGAGAAAAACTTTAACATAACACAGTACAACATTTTTCAGGTGATTGATTCGGGACTCAATTCTGATAATTGCTTATGAAAGTAGACTCAAAAAGAAGAACTTCTGCATCATGAGTTTGGTCATGGTACCTCAATAAATAATTTAACCTATGAACAAAATGACACATACATAAGTCATGAAAATCGATTAACGTGTTTCGCTTTTATTCACAATTAATTAAAGGTATGAATTTCAAAAATTTGCTCGAGATATCCACAAAATTCTTTGGAAAAAAACATTGATGCCTTTTTATTGATTCTTTATTTTGCATGGAAATAAACATTCCGATTCATATTACAGCTATTCTTACACAGAACATATGCAATTTTTGTATGTTATCTATGCATGGGAGTAGGTGAACGTATTTGCTTCGTCAACGGAATAAAATTTCTGAAAATCAGCTTGGCGTTATCGGTATGATGTTGCACTGACATTTTGTTGTGTCAGTTTTCTGTTTTTCAAAAATGATGTCAACATTTCGGAGTTTTGTTGTGATAGTCCCATCTTAGCCACAATGTAATCCATTTCGATTTGTGTTAGCGGTTGTGGTCCATTATTTTCAATATCGAGTGTCCAATCAGCATCATTCAAATTGGTCGGATTGGTGAAAACGGTTTCGGCTTGCAGGGACACAGTATCCAGACTCGGAGGTTTAGGTGTATCGGTACCAGCAGCGCGTTCAACTGGAAGTGTGGCAGTAAAAGCAGCAATGTATTCTTTTGTTTTCAATTGCTTTCTGTTTAATCCAGGACGAGAATTTATGCATGCGTAGCACCTGGATTCATCATGTCCAGTTAGGTCTTCCACCCAAATTACTGACTTCAAAAAAGAAAACTTTTCACCTTTTCCATGTATCCACATTATAAGGGTATTATAACAATGTTTGCACACTGTGTTCGGCGTAAAATTTGCACCACTTAAATCTGCTTCATCAAAATAATAACAATACGCCGTCTTATATTCCTCAGTAATCAATTTTTTTCGATCCAGTTGGCCTCTTTTTGGGACGATATGACCACAAACGTAACAAAAATTATCCAATTATTATTTTCCATATTTGGAAAATATATTTTATGTTTTGTTGTTATTCAATTTTAAAAATCTGAGGAAATTCACTTGTACTTCTTGCGTTCGTCGACTCTTGTTAAATGACAAAAATCTAGCACCTATAAATGCTACAAATATTTCAGTATTTTACTGGCAGGTACTTATGAAATATGTTTTCTAAACGTTCCAAAACGTGAGCACTCATAAATAATGCAGGTAACTAAAGGAAAACCCTAAATAATTAAAAAAGGACACTTTCATTTTTTCCTTTTAATTGTCCACTCACATTTATTAACGCTTATTACTTTGCTACCGCAATCATAAAAATCAAATAACCTTTTGTTTATTACTGTTTTTTTTAATTCTGAAAATCATAAAACAAGTCATCAATGTCTTTTCCAAAGAATTTTGTGGATATCTCGAGCAAATTTTTGAAATTCATTCCTTTAATTAATTGTGAATAAAAGCGAAACGCGTTCACCGATTTTCATGATTTATGTGTCATTTTGTTCATAAATTATGCGACTTTACGTGAAAGTAAAAAACTTGACACTTTTTTTTTACCGTTATGAATTTTTATGAATTAAAAATAAAAAATTTAAATTTGTTGGGCAAAAAATATTTTTTTTTTCTTCATACATTTATTTATAACTGCGAAACTGTTGCTTATGTAGCGAAACGTTGTATGAACAGATTAAAGAAATTGTAATTCTTTATTTTTAAATTTTTTTCAGCTTATTCGGGCTAGTGGTTCTCGAGTTATGATCGAGTAATTATCAGAATTGAGTCCCGAAATCATGTGTTGTACTGTGTAATGAGTCTATACTTAACACTAAAATCATATTGGTGTTAATGTTAAGCATTTTATGTTAGTTGTAGACTGCGTGTAAAATATATTTTTAGTAGCGGTTCATACTCTTCACTGCCCATCTTTACATGGGGTCTTCACCTGAGATAATATCTGAGAGAACGTCGGCAGAATGTGAGAACAAATTTCTTCATATTAATCCTTATCTTAAACAAGGGGAACACGTATGTTATAAGATTTCATAATCGATATTTATTGCCGCCAATTTTAGCTGCAATAATTGTTAGTCCATTTTCCTTGACGATTATTGCTAACATAAAACGTCCAATTTGGTTGCCAATTGTAAAAAAAGCTTAAAGAAAAAAAAATGGGGGGGAAAGAAATAAGTTTGTGAAATGGTAGCAAATTATAATTGAAGTAAAAGTATAAAATTAAACCATTAAATAAACACTAAAATAAAATTGCAAAACATTTTTTTTTTTAATATAATTTTTTTCTTGCTCGATCTTTATTATTTAAATTGATATTAATTTGTTTAAAAAAGCACTAATTTTTATATAAAATTATTAATTTTATTTTAACAAAAAAAAAATAAAAAATTTAATAAAAAAAATTATATTTTTATACAAAAAACAAATAAATATACATTTAAATAATGAAGTCGAATGAAAGGTTAGGTTTAGAAGGGTTATGTGCCCAAGGGCACACTTCCACTCGGAGACCAGTACGGTCCATTGTGAATCCCTTCAACATATAGAAAAATAAATAAAGAAAATAGAAAAAGAGAAAGGTTAAGAAAAGAAGTATGAAGTGGATAGAGTCCAGAAAATAAGAAAGTTAGTAGGTACTACGAAGAACAAATTCCCTCTCTACTGTCCGCTCAACAGAAGCAGCCGCACTATTTCCCTGACAAACACCAGTAGATCAGCGATGCACCCCAGTTCGTCGTGAAACCTATCTCCGAGCCATTACTGTCTGAGACCCTGCATCCTAGGACAATGGCACAGTACATGCTCGACCGTCTCCAGCTCCTCCGCATCCTCGCACAATCTTCAGAAGTCCGGTATGGTGTTGTCCCATCTGCCCGTAAAAGCCCCAACGGGACAGTGACCCGTCAAGAACCCTATAAGCGTTACAAGACCACCCCTGTCCAATCCCAGTAGAACCTTGGTTGCCCCCGCGTCCAATCCGGGCCATAGTGACCTAGACACCCTGCAATCCACTCTGTGCCTCCAGGACCGGTTAACGTCATCACGGAATTTCTCCCGTATCACACCATAGTAGTAACAGAGGCTTTACCCCCTTGTCCCTTACCACTAAGTCCAGATTCGGACCCTCTCTCGCGAGTTCGTCCGCCACCTCATTTCCCTCAACCATGCAGAAGTCGAATGAAAATAATTTATATTAATTTAAATAATTTTTGAAAGATGGCGTCAGTTTTTACACTGCAGTTTCTACCTTGTTTTTTTTCAAATTATGAGTTAACATTTGCACGTTTTTCCATGCCTTTTACACTGAGTCTTCACCTGAGATAATATCTGGTATACTATGTGAGAGAACTTCGGCAGAATGAGAGAACACATTTCTTCATGTTAATCTTAATCTCAAACAAGGGGAACATGTATCTTATATGATTTCATAATTGACAGATTCTCGTGCAGTAACCGGCAGCACAGAATACACAGAACTGTGAAAAGTGACGTGAGAAAAAGACCCAAATCAGTTGCGAGGGCAGCTTTCGAAGAAAGAGAAAGAAAATGTTTTTTGGTAGTAAAGTGGCAATGTGTAAAAACAGGCCGCTACTATCAACACGAATTGCGTAATCAAAACAAAAAATGCAAAAAGGGCAGCTTTCGCAGAAAAAGACAGAAAAAAACACAATATTTTCTGTCTCGTGACACCTCTGTATGCTCTGTGCCGGCAGCTGCAGTCCACTAATTACGGAATCATTAGCCGGATGAAGTTAATGTTTTGCAATACCGATATGATCATTTCACACATATATATGCATATATGTAAATATAAACCGTTTCATTATTATATTCTTTGTTCGAATTTAAAGAAAAAATATTTTACATGGCTGAATTCTTCTAAGGCTAATCTCCGCAAAGCTCCACGCTTGTCTACAGGAAGAAAACCAGAGTCTATGGCGGGAATTGATCTTGCAACCGCATTACCAGCTAGCCTAGCAAGGAAGCACGCTTTTTTGAAACCAACAACTAATTCGATTTCTTTTAAAATTATACTTAAATTAACAGCGACTATCAGCCATGTCACAGAGTACAATTCTGTTAGAATCGAACAAAACCATATTTTTTTTTTTGATAGAAAGTGTATTTTGATAGTTTTTCGGCCTTTCAGATACGGAAAAATCTCATTTCGTTCAAGAAAACAAAAATGGTTTCATTCCGAAAAAAATTTTCGGCATTTTCTGACGCACAAAATACGGAATAAATTCCGTTTCCGAATGGAATTGTACTCTGTGACATGACTGTATGTGCCCAAAAATAAAATGCATAGCTTACCTACTGTATAAAATAAACACAATTTTTTCATCAAGATGGATTGAAAATTAAATAAAGAATAAATTATTTTATTTATTTAGTTATAAAATGGTAAAGTTTTTGAACCGAAAAACAAAACTTTTTCGCTTCGAGAACATTTGAAAAATTAAATTACAAATGACTGTGTAAACACTCAAGCTACTTGCAAGACGTTCGGCTTTTTCTTCGACATTTTCATTGATAATACGTATACACGGCTTGCAAGTAATAACTTGCATGTGTTAAGGCAGGGTTAGGCAGCTCAGTAAGAAAACACAAAAATAATTTTTTTTTAACAACCTCATTCTTCAGTTTAGTTATATCTCACTTATGGAATGGTATGTTTGGTAATTTAACTTTTTTTACTTACAAATACAACTAGAATTTTATTTGGTTTAAACACATTTTACCCAAAAAAGAGAGTTTAACTTGCTCTGAAAAGTACTGGGATGTTATATCTATTAAGGCGACCGTACACGACATGTATTTGTCATCTGACATGCCAAATTTTCCACTGCAAAATACATACCAAGGCCGATCTATCAGGTCTGCTTACTTGTACAAAAACAAATAACGATTCTTTTTAGTTGTCAAAAATTTACTACCACATATACAAAGCAAAAGGAAAAAACGTGTATGTGTGGCATACCATAAACGTAAACAAACGTATACATGCACACGTAAGCAAAATGTAAACAACTTTTGACAACTAAAAAGAACATAAACAATGATCATCAGGCTTCTTGCGCAGACCTTTTCAATGGGCCTTGATACATACATGTCGTGTGTTACCTTTTTAACTTTGCTTCTGTAAAAGTCAGACGCAAAGTCATCTGACAAAATTTCAATTAGAGCGTGCTCTATTTTCTTCTGACAAACCATCTGACATCAGAAATATATGCCGGGAAGAAACCGGCAGCGGCGTCCAATATTGACGGAATCATTAGCCGGCTGAAGTTAATTTTTTACAATACCGAGATATGTTTGATCATCTTACCATTGAATAGAATTTATGTGAATATATATATAAAAATCGTTTTATTATAATATCCAAAATTGTTATCTTTGAAATAAAAGAAAAACATGTTAAAACGGCTAAACTATTTTACGGCGCAACTAAAAAATTTCATGGCGGCAGCAAGCTGTTTTAAAACCGACCACTACTTTGGTTTCTGCAATAACAATGCGAAAAAAACAGAGACAATGTCAGAAGCAAATTACATGTACGTTTCATGGCCCAACTAGTAGGTCTGCGCGCAACTAACATAATCCAACAACAGAAAAAACAACACGCATGTTGTTTGTGTGAAAAATGATAAAGATGTCAAGAACAAAAGCAATTGTTAGTGTAAAAAATGGTATAAATGTCAAAAGCGATTGCTACAAAAACAATTGCACGTAAAAAGCACAACTCTGCAAAAAATCAGCAGGCATTTCAAGCAGACCTACTAATTGGACCATGGTACGTTTGTGACGAATATTATAAACCTTATGTAAAACAGCGATTTTGACAGACATGCACAATTAAATGTGACTTGAAAATTTGACATGTCAGATGACAAAAACATGTCGTCTATATGCTCCTTTAGCGCCAACTAGCGGGTTTTAAATGAACTTTACAGACGTCAGTTGCAGCGTTGCCATTTTGGTTACTTTTAGCTAAAGTTGATTTAATTCCAAGGTGTACTGAGTACTTTTTTTTTCATTTTTGCTACTTTTTCATCACAAATAACCAATTTATTGTTTTGGAACAAGAACTACCCGCTCCGCTTTTTTGACTCTTAAAATTTTGTTGTATTTGTTTTTTTAAAGCCAATATTTTTTTCATTTACTTAAAAATTATTTTTTTCGAAGCTTAATTTTAAACAGATTAAGTTGATACCATATGAGGTATATACTTTGAAGTGTAGATGGTCATTATCTGCTACTCTTAATGCTTTATAGGTCTAATTGAAACACTTTTCTAGAAAAACGATAAGGTCAAAAGCCTTTCCGATCCCATCCCGTTAAATATGATTATATTTCCACCAGACAAAAAGCATCTATATATAAAAGATCTACCGCATAATTTATCTCAATTTTGCACTTTGATATCATAACGCACAGCAAGATTTCAAAAGATTTACTTGTAAAAGCTCCTTGAAAAATAGGTTGAGAGCTCAAAGTTTTAAAAATTGACGAAAATAAGTGTTAACTTTGTATAAGAGGTGCCACTTCCACTAAAAATTTCGAAAAACGATATAGCATATTGTTCTCTCAGGACCATCGGTAATATACTGTCAAAACTTAAAAACTCAGTCCAGCCTACAAGCTAGAGTTGCCAAACGGGCTTGTTTTGGCTTAATTGTCAAGCTTTTTAAGTATGTGTCAAAAATCAAGAACAAATGTAATTTGCCAAGCTAAATCGAATTTTAAAAAAAGTTTCCATTAAATTGTAATGAAAAAGTAACCATTATAGATCGTGCTATTGATATCTGGCCTGCAGTTAAAATTAATTGTCGGAAAGAACTTAGGGAATTTGTATTTCAAAGAATAGTAGAATAATGTATATCCGAAAGATTGTCAAAATCTTATTGGTTTTTCATTTCTTACAAAATCCATTAATTTCATGTTTCAGTTTTAGAAATCAATTTCGAATTGATATATGTACATAAATAATACGAAATATCTAAACAAAATTAAGCTCTCCTATCTCTTATGGAATGGGCGTTACAGTACCAAAACCATGGTTTCTGGTAAAATAAGGTAGTTATTTGTATATAATCAGTTCTTTTATAGACAAATTTCGTTATTATCACTACCAGTATTCTAACAAGTTTATTTATGTGGAAGTTGAAAAATAAAATTCTTAAATTATAACCACACTTTAAAAAGTAAAGTAAGTATATGTAGGAGTGCCCCGGTAGGCTAGCTGGTAGTGAGTTGCGGGTTCGATTCCCGCTAGAGAATCTGGTTTCTCTCCTGCAGACAAGCGAAGAGCTTAGGAAATTAGAAAACAAATTAAAGGCATTCATAATTTATTGCAAATATCTCAGCTATTTGTGTACCACGACATACAAACCAAAGGACGAATAGACGGATATCGCTAAATCAGCTCCGCTACGTATAATAACATTAGTATTTTAAAAATAACAAACTGAAAACAATATAAATTTGTTTGTTTATTTAACCGAATTTTTTATTGTCAAGAAAAATCAAGCTTTTTATTTTGAATGTCAAGGTTTTTGCCCAAGCTGGTTCGCACTCTTCAAGTTTTAAGGTCCAGCCATAATGTGCTAAGTTGGCTTAAGCAAATGTGCTAATACATGTTAATTATATGAGGAAAATCATATTAAACTGAAAAAAACTTTTTGCTAAGTTTAATGAAACTGGTTTTTACTTCAGCAAGGTGCGAATCTACGCAATCAAATTTTTTTATTTTGTTTTTTTTTTAAATACATTTGAGAGACTTTTTGTTAGTTTTTGACAGGAGGCTAAGCAAGGCTATTTATTTTATGGTTTGGCCTTTAGCCATCAAGTCTTGAGCTTTCAGGAGAGAAGGGAAAAGAGAATGCCATATATATTCCCCTCTCTCCTAAAAACTCAAGACATGACGAGTTAAACTTGACGTATGTGAACCGGTACATTCACACAATTTTTAAACCGAAGCAGTGATGGAAAATTAAAAAATCGAGATAGTACTGACCACCTAGCAAGGTAGTGCTTTTTTCAAACATATTTGTTATTGAAAAACAAACTTAAAAATAATAAAAAACAAAAATACATAAAATCAAAAAACTAATTCATTTTAATAAAAAAATATAAAATATTTTGGTTAACAAATTAAAAATAATTTCATTTTTGATATAAACATTTATGTAAATGCATATGTATGTATTTACATATGCACATATTATGTATTTACTTGTGAATTAATATAACCCACCTAGCAAATGCTATTTGTTAAACGAATATGTTTAACATGCAACTCCTAAAAGAATCTTATTGAGCTACCTAAATAAGAGCGTTTTTGAAATATAACAATTCGATTGCCAATACAATTTCAATAAAACAAACCGTCCTTAGCGTTTTTCGACAGGATGTTTGTTTTATATAAATTGTATGAAAACTAGAAGTTTTGACATGAAAAATACACTTGATGCCCTTCTTTAGGTAGCTCAGTTTTACGGGCATACCTAAGAATTAAGTGAAGATCTGTTCCAAAATAGTCTTAAACATTTTGAAGTTCTTTTCGGCTTGAGCTATTACGAAAGTAAAAACTTTTTTCCTTCATAAATTTATCAATTTCTTTAGTTAGACATAAATAAGCTGCAGACGAAGCGAACAAATTTGGTAACAATTCTTTTAATCTGGCCTGAACACCACTAAATTGCCCCATCATGACATTGGGCACGTTCATAAGACGTAGCTGTTGAACTCAACTGCTACAAAACTGTTGACAACTGTTGAGCCGAACACTTTCGTCTTAGAAACGGCATTATATGTATAATAAAAAATTAACAGCTGATAAATATAAACAATTGAAAAAAATAATAAAAGTGATAATAAAATTTATTAGTTTAGCTAAAAAGTATGGATAATACAGAATTTATATCTGAGTTTCAGCTGTTGAGGTTGAGCACAACATGTTGACTTTAGGTAGCTAACAAATTTTATGATGGATTAAATGGCTTCAAATACCCAACTGTTGTGTTGAGCGGAAGTGCTCAACTATACGTTTCTAAGACAAACACTAAACGGTTACACAACTGTTACGACTTATGAACGTGCTCATTGCAATTATCAGCCGTAAGTACAATAATTTTTTCCAAAGAAATATTGTTTTCCCTCAAAACGTCTACAATTTTGAATGTTATTCGAAAACATAACAAGAAAAGAGTACTAAAACTGACGTGGGGGTACCGTGGTAATTTTGAAATGAAAAAGGACTGAAAAAGGTACCATAGTACTGAATTTTCCATCACTGAACTGAAGTTCGATTAAAATGGTATATTGATACCAACTAATTTTGGTTACTTTTTCGCTTTTGGTTACTTTATTTTTATGCCTACAAATTTTTTTTGGTCGTGGCAACGCTGGTCAGTTATTGACATTAGAAAAAAAATATTTTCTTTCCTTCTTTTTCATTTGTCGTTGGCTAGATGGAAAAAGAAGAAAAGAAAATTTTTCGCGAAAGTGATGTTTTTTTTGTACAAATAAATATATTTTTGTTGCCGTTGGGTGTGCTTGCAAATGTTGTTACCGTGTGTGTTTTGAAAGAAAGTGTTGCCGATTTAAAAATTGAAATTTTTTCGATATTAAAAATGTACAATAAGTAAATTGTTGACTGGTTTATAAAAAATGAATTTTTGTTGTAACAGCATTTGTAGTTAGAACCACAATTTCTGTTTTTTTTTTGTTTTTATCCAACCCGTATTGTATACTATATAAAAAAAACTTTTCTCTACGGGATGCATTCCACATATAAAAGAGTAACCAAGCAGTGTTGCCAAAAAGTTTTATTAAAAATACTGCAAATAAAACGTCGTACTTTTACCTAATCGCAATTTACACTACGGACATTTTTTCAAAACAGTCGCAGTTTTTCTGAAAGGGTCGACGCTGTGTAAATTGGGAACTGCAATAATTATGTAAAAAATTTAATAAAAAAAATTCAGTGTCAAAAGACTCTCTAAAGTTCAAAATACATACTAACAAACTTAAACAAATTTAAATGTTTCTAGTATAAATTTGTTAATATAAAAAAGTACATACAAATTTAAGAATTAAAAAATCAGCGAGATTTTACCCAAGGTATATGTGCCTTGATTTTACCTACGCGACAAAAAACCGAAACTAACGATTTTTCGATACTTTTGGCAACACTGAAAGCAAGTGGTAGTTCTTTTAATATCTAACTAAATAAAACACAGTGCAGTGCGCGTTTTAAAAAATAAAAATATAATTAAATCCAAATTTAATGTTCTGTTTTCATTACACAAGTGATTGAACGTGGAGTAGGATTTTTTCGACAAACACTCAAAAAACAATGCTTTTCATACAAATTTTACTTCACGTTCATTACTTGTTTATGAAAACAGCACATTAAAAAATTTAAGAATAAAGATTTCTTACGAAAATTTAAAATAGTTTCTTTCATTTTATATAAAAGTGGACAAATTTAAAAACAAGAATTATTCCTATTAAACAAGAAAAATTTGAAGCAGACTTACATAAATAAAATTAGTTTTAAGCAAAAAAGTAAGTAGGTATACGAAAAAATTAACTTTTTATAGAAAAATTACTCATCAGCAGAGCTGCCAGATGAATTCGTTTTGAAAAATCGCAAAAAAAAAAATCGGACAACTTAAAATTTAGTTTTTTTTTTAAGAATTTTTGTTCGGTTTTTATCAAGGCGAATTCAAACAGGTAAACTCACCTCGTCAGCCGTTCATCAGCTGTCTCCACGGCGAATTAAAAAAATTCGTAAATGTCAAAATATAAAATTGTTTTGAGAAGAAGTTGATTGAAAACTGCTAAAAATATTATTTTTATAATAAAAAAATTTCAAAACTGCGAATGATTAAAGTGAATTTAATAATTTCTTTTATTAACCCTTATCGTGGTTGGCGTATTTAAAATACGCCTGCGACTGTTTCGTAATAGATTAAAGAGAAGGTGAACTTGTTTTCTTTAATCTATTACCAAACAGTATTTTAAATACGCCAACCACGATAAGGGCGATTATGTTTTTTTGAAACCACCTAGTCTTGGTGAAATAAACAGATGGCAGCACTACGCCAGATGACGATTTTTTTCTCTTGCATTGTTTGCCTAGGTTTATGTCAAAGTTTTGTTTATGTTTACAAAAAGTCCACGTTTTGTGCTGTGATTATTGTATTTTAAAAAGTGCCAAATTTCCACTCGCATGCAATTTTTGCTGCCACAAGAGCTGCCATTGCGAAAAATGTGAGTGTATTAGTAAAAAAGTGTGAGTGTATTGAGTTTTTCGAACTGGCCAAGGTATATTTATAGCAGGTAGCCGCGAGATTACAACAATTGTACAATAAAACAAACAACAGTTCTTTTCATTGTTGTTATGCGATACAAACTGTCAAAAAGCAAAGGGGCTGATAAGAGACAAAAAAGACAAAAGATAAAGACAAAAAACTTGTTTACTCATTTACTATACAACATTTGACAGTTCGTATCGCAAAACAAGCAAATAAAAAATAAACAGCTGGCTTTCCGAGACTACCTGCTATAAATATACCGTGGAACTGGCAGTGGCAAGGCGAATTCATAACAGGTAAGTGCAACTCTACAACTACAAAAAGCCCCATGTATTTTGTTTATACAATTTTATGGTTAGTTGTCAAAATTTTTTTATTGCAAATTAAAATTATCACTTTTTTATAAAAGAAATTAAAAAATTCACTTCAATCATTCGCAGTTTTGATATTTTTTTATTAAAAAATAATATTTTTAACACTTTTCATTCAACTTCTTCTCAAAACAAAATCATATTTTGACGTTTCACCATTTTTTTAAATTCGCCGTGTAAACAGCTGATGAACGGCTGACGAGATGAGTTTACCTGTTTGAATTCACCTTGGGCAGTGGCATGTGTAAATGCTGGGTTATATAAAACTCAAAAAATCAATCCGTATTTAAATTAGTCTTGCCACCTTTTAAAATTGCCAAAACGGGACACCAATAAAAACCCATAGAAAAATTCAAAAAAATTAATTTAGGTTAGCTTTTGTTTTCGAGATATACTGTTATTTCAAAAATGAAGGAAGCTTGTATATTGAAATTACTAAAAAACAAAATTTCGAAATAAAATTACTTTTAAACCAAATAAAAAGATAATTTTTTAGCAACATTTAAAAAATTTAATTTAAAAAAAACGGGACAAATGGCGTCAAGTTCATAGTATCGACGGGAGATTCCACTCTAAAACTGGACTGTCCCGGTGAAAACTGGCCAGTTGGCAAATCTTATTTAAATACGATTTAAATTTATATGAAAATTAACTTAATAGGTATAGATTTCAATACTATCCCGAAAATTGGGCATTACTGAACTGTTCTAAAAATTGCATCTCTTGAGTAAAAAAATGCAACACTGCAGTACTCAGTCGGACCACCCTGACTTTCTGTGACGTCTTTTAAGTCCCCTTTTAGTATAAGGAAATTGAAAGGCATACAGATGAAGTTTGTGGGTGAAACTAGACCCTACAAGAAGACTACCGGTCATTTTACTAGTTATATTACCGGTAGTGTTGACCAATATATTGGTTTAAGTTTCTATTAGTTTATTAAGAGCAAAATGAAAAAACTAACCCATGTTAGTTGATTTTGCCTCTCTTTCTAACTAATGAATTCCACTCGACTACGGAACATATATCTGTACTGCTTACTCTCCTGCTTTTTATTAGTCAATGATAACCAAAATAGTGGGTAATGCTAACTAGTTAGTCATAACGTAAATATTGGTTAGCACTAACTAGTTATTTATAACGTGAAAATTGGTTAGTACTAACCTTTAATAAATACACAATACATTTTTTATTTTAATTTTTAATTAGATTTTTTATTGAAAAACACACAAAATCAAGTACATACTTTTAAAGTTATCAGGATTTTTAATAACATTATTTGTTCCTTTATTACCACCGGTAAATCGTAAACGATGATCCTGGTCAAATCCACCACTCACATGGCGGCTACCTGTTAGACGACCACTCTTTTGAAAACTACCGTTTTGTACATGACCTCTGTTGTTTCCAGAGAATCTACCACCACGTCCTTTGAAACCGCCATCAGTACCTTACCACTAGCATTCTAGCAATTTTTTTTAGCTCTACATTAATATTCCAATTATACAAATTATAGAATTAATTCACAATTCACACATTTTTAAAAGCGTTTGACAAAAATATATTAAAAAAATGGCTTTATTTATAAAATGTTAGTTGTTCCACTCTAATATATATGTTAGAGTGAAACAACTAATATACAACTGTTGCAAGTGTGTTAGTAATTTTTTTTTTTTTAGTTTTGTTTATGTATTTCTTGTAGGGGAATAATTAGAGTGTGTAGTTCACAACTATCTGCAGCGTTGCCAGAAAGAAGATTTTATCTTATTTTTGATGATTTTTTGACCAAAATATGATTAACGCCCAATTTTTAGGATCGATTTTTTGTATTTAGTAGTGCTACCATACTTTTATCTAAATTAAATAAGATATTTCAAATAAAACTCGAAAAATCAATCTGTACTTAAATACGATTTAAGTTTATATGAAAATTAACTTAATATAGATGTAAATACTATCCTGAAAATTGATATTAAAGATAGTTTTTCCCAAATTAAGATTTTTGTTTTTCGAAATAAAGATTTTTAATTTAAATTTTGTACAGCACTCAATTTTTAAAACAATGAGGTTTAGTATCGACTTGTTTATTGATTTATCACACTTTTATGCCCAGCGCCTTGAATACATTAAACTGCATCATTATTTCTGGCATACGGAATGTAAAAAAAGGATCTTGTATTAGCTGTTGTTAGTTTTGGTTATTTCATCAAGGTCAGCTGCACGCTTTGATTTTTGTTTAAAATAATTTTTGACGTAAACTGGGACTAATTTCCAATTGTGTTGTAATGTTGTATTCGTTGCCGTAGCGATGGCACCTGTATTATTTCAACATGAATTTGATTGGTTTTTTGTATTCCTCTTTGTGCTTTTTGTTATTTTGACAGTGGTGCCACTTGACGTTAATTTTTATCTATGTTGTTAAAGAAAATTGCAGAATCACGTACTCGTTAGCCACTATTGCAGTGCGATTCACTATGCTTTTTAAACCACAACTGTTTAGTTTAAAAATAACCACAAAATTAACCATTTTGCTATTCACTATCTCTTTAAACGGGTATTTTAAGCCAGCTGTTATTTTTAACGAAGCAAATTGTGGTTTTTTAACACCAGTATTTGTGGTGTGCACTGTTGCCAACTTTTTTTGAACATTTCCCGCCAAATCGGACTTCAAACCCGCTAGAAACCGCTAAATATTTAAATTAGCGGGAATATCTTTAAAAATACAGCTAATACCTAAACATTTTCGAAAGTTGTATATAAATCTAGATATAGGTTGCTTTTTCATAGGTATAAGACTCTCAAATTACGTTACATTCTCAGGTTTCAAATTTTCCCAGCTATTTTATTTCCAAGAATCTTTGATACCCTACAAGTGATTAATAGTCTTATAAAACTATGGCTGACCAAATTATATTATAAAAATAATATGTACACAGATTAAGAGCGTTACGGTTTTACGCGTACTAAAGTTTTTTTTCGAGAGAAGGCTTTACATGGGAACAATGGTAGGGTATTGACTGATCGGCACGAAAGTTGACAGAGTGATTTTTAGTCATATAAAACTGCAACGTATCGAAATGTATTACAATAGCATTAGTTGTTACGGTCTTAGGCGTACTTAGATGTTTTTCGAGAATCGGCTGTAGTTGAAGCAGTGGTAAATTATGGACTGACAGTAAGTAAGTTTTTAGCCAGAAAAACAAAAAAAGATATAAAATCTGTATATTAAAAATTTAAGAAAGGTTTTTGAAATTGAAATTTGATGTTTGAAAATCGCTAGATTTCCCGCTTACCGCTAAAACGTATTTTTTCCCGCGATCGACAGTTCAAAAACGCTAGATTTAGCGGGAAAATCTCTAAATTGGCAACAGTGGTGGTGTGGTTTAATCCGCTTAGAAAAGTGTTTACCCTACAAGAAATGCATAACCAAAACTAAAAAAATTACTATTACTATAACACTATATTGGTCAACACTACCGGTCATATAACTAGTAAAATGACCGGTAGTCTTCTTGTAGGGTATTTATCATTGTATCTGCAGAGTTGCCATGATATATCAATGTTAATAGAGAGAAATATAAAATATTTACCATGTTTATAAATACTTAAGTTACCCTACAAGAACAATGACAGACATCTGATGGGCATTGCTGATGTGTTTATACATCAGAAGTTTCTATCATTTTTTTAATTGAAAAAACTGATGTAAACATTCGTGTACATTCGACATTTTTTTCCACTCATACTTGTGAACTTTAATAGGTATGTACACGTGAATTTAATACAAAATTGCTAGTATGTTAGTTTATATGCTTTGTATGTGTTAGTTTACATTAGCAATTTCTGATGTTTTGGATAAAGTTAACACTTTTTAAATTATCATAAAGGGACCATTGAAGGACCCAAGTGAGCTGGCCATGGAACCTAAAGTGTTAAAAGTTAGTGAATTGTACTATAGAGCTGTTTAATATCTAAACATTTAAAGTTTTCTTTTTTTTTGAAGAATAAAGCACTTTGTCAATTTCGGAACAATTATCGTCAAAATGACGATAAACCGTCCGATCTGGCAGCACTGCTGCTCAGTTTATTATAAAAAAGAAAAAACAAGCTTGTTCTTCTAATTTTTTATATTTCCCTTAAGATTTCTTAAAAAAATCAATTGTTGCTCCTCTTTTATTCACTAATTTTGCTGGTCTCGTGTGTTCCTTACCTAAGTTTTTTTGTTTTGTTCATGTTAGTAAAAGAGAAACGTGTTCCCCCAATCAGCATTTAGGTATGTAAACATTATTAAAAAAAACAGCAAAACTAACTGGAAGTTTTGTGTTTTTGTTGTAAATTTTGTCGGTCAGCCCAGTTTCCCGCCGCACCCAGTTGTATGTGCCATAATAATGTTAAAAACGGAAGAAAAGCCGTTTAAAACAAAATCCACCCACTTTTTTTTAATTTTACACATTCATTAGTTTTTTTTTTCAATTGCTACTAATATAAATTCTTTTAATTTTTTTTGTTATTAATTTCACATACTTTACGCACACAATTGCAATTAATAGGTAGAATTTAGTTAGTTAGAAAATTGAAAATATATTAAAAAAGAGAAAGAGAGTTTTTGAAGCAGTTTTTCAATGTAGCCACTTCGCAGGTAATTTCCCAAATTTTTAAGCTGAATTCACTAATTTTTTCCGAACAAAATTGTTGTCCGAATTATACACTATACCTAAATACTTTATTATTTTTTTTGGATAAACTAATTTTTAGCCTATCGTAAATAACAAGTGGACATTTTCTTCCCATGATATTTTCATTCCCCTCGAAGGGGGAAAAAGCAATCATGAATCTCATGTGAAAATTGTTCACGCTATCAGTTCCAGTGAATGTAAAAAAGAGGAAAGATTGAAAAAATTAAAAATCAATGAAATTTTTGTTCAAAAATATACACGTTAATATTTTAAAGAAAAGTTAAAAGCCAGTCTGATTACAACGTTATTTTTTTGCACTTTTTTAATTTTATGTAGTAAAATATTTTCAAAAATTCTGCCACAAAACGAAATTATTTTTTTATCATTGTGAAACTCATATTATTGCTTTATAACACTGAAAAAATAATTCCGATTCGTTCAGTATTGACTGAAATAATTAGATAATAAATTGCTTTCGAATCGAGAAATTACTCGATCACGACTGCCAGAATCAGGCCCCTGTTGTTTTGCATTCTTTTCAAGTTTTGACACTTTTGCCAAATTCTCAACTGACACAAGTCATGTTTATATAAGCTCCAACAAAGATTTGTTTTATCAAAAGTGTCACAATTTAAATTAAGACTAGTATTTACCACCCCTTACTACTTGCAAGTAAGTGCAAGTTCGAAAAACTCAATTACTCAAACTTACACTCAATTTACATGATGAATTTTATGACGTCCAATCTTAGACGTCATTTTTTGTTTGATAGCAAGCGGTGTAGAGAAGAAAGAGGAAGAGAAAACAGAAATCATGTCTATTTTTCTACCCCTCTTTCTTCTCTACACCGCTTGCTACCAACCAAAAAAATGACGTCCAAAATTGGACGTCATAAAATTCATCATGTAAATTGAGCGTTAGTTGATAATACGTACACACTATTTTCAAGTAAATACTTGCACGTGAAAACGTAGTGTTACCGTAGATGTGCAATGTATCAATTTACTAGTACATACATACCTACTTAGTAAAAAAAAAGTATGTTTATCGTTGATTTTCAATGTACCTATAAAAAAATTTAAAACAAAAAGGAAAACATTGTTAAGCATTAACATTTTTAATGTAAGTTTTAATATTAGTATCACTTTTTTATAAAAAAAAAATATTTTAACAAATAATATGTCTACACGTAACATTACATATTGACTACTTGGCAACACTTGTTAACAATTGAGAAATTCATACACCCAATTTTCATGATGATTTTTCCCCTATTTTTAAATCATGCCATTTTTCGTTTTAAGCGAGCGGAGTAGAGAAGTTAGAAAAGTAGAAAAATCGCCTTTTCTGCGTTTCTTTTTTGACATTCCTCTTGGCACTTAATTTTGTTTTTTTTTTTAATTTTATATTTTTATTTCGCCCCATTCCCTATTTCCTTTTAGATGTTGAAGAGCTTGCGTGCCAAATTTCAAGGAAATCTGTTGATTAGTTAAGAAGATATAGGCGGGGGAGCTATTACCCTTCTTGGCATATTTCACGCCCTATTTCCAATTTACTTTCAGATGTTACAGTATCTGCGTGCCAAATATTAAAAAACCGGTTGATTAGTTAATAAGATATAGGGAGAGGGAGCTTTTACCCCTCTTGCCCTATTTTACGCCCTCTAGCGATATTAAACATACTTTACAGACTATTCTCATACCTAACAAATACACATACAAAATTTCAAAAAAATCGGCCAAGCCGTTTTGGAGGAGTTTAATTACAAACACTGACACGAGAATTTTATTTCAGAGTACCGAAACGTTCACGTTTCAGTCATAAGCGAGCGTGAAAAATTTAAAATTTTACTGCTTTTTCATCCTCATGAAGGTGAGGATAAAAAATATTTTGAATTTCCTTAATCATGAGGAATGAGCAAACAAAAAGAAATTCATATGTGAATTTGTCAGATATGAAACATTTAAAAAAAAATTCACATCCAAATTCCTCTTAAGGAAAAAAGCGATTTGCCCGACCATTAACAGCGGGAAAATGAATTAGTAAAGAGGCCTTTTAGAAGGCCTTTTGGCGATATAAAGTTTTCCAGTTACATTCCAACTGTATTTCTAATTTATACCGTGTGTCATTAAAGACCAAAGCCTTGCCTTCTCGCATCTATTGTAAAGGTTTATCCCAGTGTAATTAGCGACCTTAGGACAACAAGGTTCTATCTTACATGTAGTTAAGGTGCAAATAGAACCTTGTTGTCCTAAGGTCCGAATTGTTGTTGCTAATAATGCGAAGTGAATAAATAAATAACTAAACTTGCTACATATTCCATCATAACTACTAATGAAACGATTTCTATAGGCCTTTTCTTAAAAAAGAAACTCTGAATTTGTAAAATATCTTACAAAAACCATTCTAGAAGAACTTTTCGAAGAAGGCAGAGTGGAATAAGTAAAAGTTTGTTTAAAATACAGTTGTAAACCTTCTTTAAGGCCTGAAAAGTGAAAACGCTCGCACTTTTTCCTGGTAGGAAGCAGGATAGCCTGTGTGTGTTTTGTAAAATTTTTTTTTGGCTGGTAAACTAAAATGTATTTTGCTTTTGTTTTCTAAAAAACATAACATTCTTTGATGCCTCTAAAAGGGTCAGTTGTTTTCGTTTAAAAGACATAGAGGCAACAATTATTGAAAAAATTACTACCCCCAAGAACTGAAGACATGTTTTTCGGTCTTGTGAAAAAATTTTGGTTTCTGGACCAAACGTGCTGTAAAGCCCAACCATAATGTGCATAAGCTAGCTTAAGTACTGTCAAAAAAATTACGAAAAGCCCGTTAAATGCACTTTAAAAAAAAAATCAAAAAAAATCTTATTTTGTTCGGGAGTGCGATCAATTTGCTTAAGCAGTTTCCTTAGGTTCAATATGGTTTGACACATATCGACCCCATTGCGCGAAAATATCGTAAATGCCAATTTTTTTGAAATTGAGTTTATGATGTAATCTTGTTCTACATTCAAAGAGACGTCACCTGACAAAATATTGTAGGCGAATTCCACTTCGTTGCTCCAAAAATTGAATGCATATTTTCATTTTTATATGCAAGCGAATGCAGGCTGTCCTGTAAAATTTGGTTTTTGTAACATATATACGTATATACGATAATTTCGCGCAAAGGGGTCGATATAATTTACATATTTTCGCAAAGTTGCTCAATTGCAAAAGAAAACAAGTAACAACGTACAGTCGATCAAGCCCGACTATATCATACCCTACACCACAGTATTTTAAAACACATTAACGAAAGTGCACCCTATTCGGGATCCATGGAGAATCATGCGTATGTGTCCATATAAATATGGATCAATCTATGTTTTAAATTTCATTAAAATCGGTTTGATAGTTTATGAGAGGCAGAAATTGCCCCTATCTCCCCTCGTGGTCCTACGATTCGGCCCATTATCAATAGGCTTGGTCCTTGTGCATATAAGAACCTATAAGCCAAATTTGATCAAATTATCTCCAAAATTGCGACCTGTTCTTTGCGCCAGCCTGCCATCCAGCCGGACGGACATCGTTAGTTCGACTCAGAAATCGGTATACTTTAAGGTTGGTCTAGGAATATTTTAAGTTCTTGCAATATTTTTTTTATTTAACTTAAAAATTTTCAAAAACTTGTGACATTTGTATGCATTATAATTTTTATTGTTTTGTTATAAACAAATATTGAAATTCCAAATTCTAATTTTTACAAAAAATGTAAATTCTACATAAGAAATTACGCAGTTTCGAATTCTACAAATTAATATTAATAACTAAACTTTGTAGATATTTTTTTTATTAATTATGTAAATATTAGAAAATTTCTTAATTATTTTATGCAAATATTTATTTAAATGCTATAAACTTTTAACACATTTTGAAAATTCTCAAGTAAATAATATTTGAATTTTAGACCCCAAAGAAAACAAATAAAAAAAAATAATTTTCTTTCAGTTACATAAAAAAAACTAGAATTTATAAAAATAATTTAATATTCTATAGAAAATACTTGAAATTAAAACCCGTAAAAATAATGCAAATTTTAGTACATTTCGCAAATTTACTTGAAATCTCGATTGAAAAAAATCATCCCACCCCTGCTCTCATTGAAAATTTAAAACTTTTTATTTTAAATAAAAAAAAAAAAAAAACAAGGAAATATAATTAAAAAAAATCATTAACTTCAAAGGGGTACTTACATATATATTATAAACTTATTTGGATAAAATGTAGGAAGCAAATTTTAATCCTTAAGAACATCCACTTGAAGCAAGTAGTATCTGTCAGTCCTAATCAACTTGTCCAATTAGCACAGAAAACAAACTGGCGAAAAAAAATTACAAACGTGCTAATACATATATAAATAAGTTAATAATTTAAATATTAATGTGTTAATATTTATGAATTTGTTTTTGCTTTCAATGTAATTCTTTGTCGTTGCGTTGTGCTTTACAAAATTAGGGCCTAAGTGTTTTTTGTTTCGCTATGATGTTTCGCTAACTATATATAAGATATATTATCTGCATAGTCCAGGTCTTTTAATCTGTCTTGCAAACCCCATTTTATCCCTCTCCTATGACTTGTTGACTTTTGCATCACTACATCTAGGACACAGTTAAAGAGGAGTTGTAATAACAGCCTTTGCGAACTTTGGTTTTTATTTATATTTCTCTCCGGTTTTATACCACCATGGTAAAAGGTGTATAATATTCGGCACAGCCAAATGTAGCACTCTTAATTGTTGTAAATTCATTTGACAATTTTACGGGTTTCTTTCAAAATGTTTGAAAATACTACGGAAAAATGTAAGCAACAGGCAAAAAAAGAAACTAATGGGTCGATTGAGGATGACAACAGAACTAAAGTTGAATTGCCAGCAGCGAAATCAGACAACGTCACAAGAGCGGCGCACAGTGCTTTGTCCCTATATAACGATGGGACAAAAATAGAAGGAGTTGTCGTAGACTTTTGAAATTTGGTTTGCCGGTATAAAATATCTAAGAAAGAAAAATAAAGGATTCGTCTTCCTCCCATAAACGCCAAAAATATAATGTTTATATAAAAATCATGAAAATCCATATTTGTTATACGTACTTAGCTTACAATCTTTCTGCTCATTTTAGTAGTGGTTACAGCAAGGACTCTAGGTCCTGTCATATATCCTTAGTTGTAAAAAATCTATAACTTTTGCTAAAATTATCTGATTGTAATGAAACTTGGTATATTTATTTGTACCAGTTTTCGCTTAATGATCAAAATTCGACCATAAATATTTATGTACATATGAAGAAAACATACTATGTACATTTATGTATATATGAATGTTTTGAGCATTTCTTTTTTCCATCTTAGTGGATCGATTTGGCAAGGGACTTTGTCTTCTACTTAAGTTAATTTAATTTAATTTTGTGAGTTTAATATAAAAAATATCAATTGAAAAACAAAAATAAATCATAAAATATCCTTTGTAAATTGTATTCCACTCAGGACATTGCATATTTAATTTTATTTTCCTAAATCTAATATTAACGAAAATTAATCAAAGTACCAGATATTGAACGAAAAAGTACCAAAAAGTTCCCCTTACATGTTCCTATTCATTTTTTATCTTATAGGTTTTTATTCACTCAGGACCCTGCAACTATTATTATGTCTCTAAGTTAAATATCATAGAAATTTTAAAAATCATCACATGCAGCACGGAAAAAATAAAAAAAATTTAATTTCCCGTATTTATATATGTAGTCTATATATTGGAGAACCGGTTTCTTAAAAATGTCGAATACCCTATAAGACCCTATTTTTTTTTATTATTTGACTAGCAAACCCATGCACACTTCGTATACAGAAAGAAAAACACTCGGGATAAATCAGGATTCATATGATTACTTTAAGTAGTACCAGTCGTACTTAAAAATTCAAGTACGAATAACACTAAAACGAACTCAAAACAATCCCAAATGGGATTACTTTCGAAAATCAATCCCGGAATTTCTTGAAATAAGTATAGAATTCTTAAATCAAGTAAAAAAAGATTAAATTTTTCGTTGTCTTTAACCCTCCGGCATACGCATGTTTTGATATTTTATACACATTAAAAAAGGTCTGACCAGACTTATGAGTACCACAAAGGGTTAAAAAGTAAATTTGAACTCTTGCTTCTCATTTAGTTTATATTTTTTGTTAAATATGTACATAAGAATGAATATGGCTGTATATTTTTAATTTTTACATACATTTTAATGTGTTTTAAATAAAATAACACAAACAACATAAAAAAAAAAATTTCAAAATGAAACAAGAATGAATCGTATGAACAGCATGTTTGGCAATCTAGTTTCAAAGAGCGAAACGAGTGAGTTATATCGTCGTATGAACAAAGCATTAACAATAATTAATGAACTGTTATTAAAATGCTTAAATTTAAGTCCCGTAAATGCCGGACGAAAATTCTCTTAATAGCGTTTTCTGTTCACATTGGATTTTTTCCTTCTTCTGGTCGGATAAGTCCTGCCGTATTAAAAAGCAAAAACTAAAAATCTTTCACTTATCCAACCCTGTTGTACAGCATACGCTGTTTTTAATTTATAACTATTTAAACAAATAAAAACGTAATTTTTCATTGACAAAGTTTAAAGTTCATCGAGACTATCAAATAAAAAACCCTAAAAAGCAAATAAAAAGTTTATTGATAAAGTTTCACAATTTTTAAGCGTTTCAGTAGAACAAATACACGTTGGCAAAAAGTTTTACCATTAAAATCTACTTAAAATTTGAGTCTAAAATACAATTTATTTATTAAATAACTTAAATAAATTTGTACACAATTATTTTATTTTCTTTTAACTAATGCATATATAAATATTTAATTAAGTTTTAATTGTTGCTTTTGTTGTCCGATTCTCAGTCGGAGAAAACCATATACAAAATATCTTTGCGAATCAAGAAATTTTCAATAAAATATTATAGATTTTTAAGTGCATTGTTTTGCATATTTGCTCAACCAAAACATGTTTTAATTGCTTTTTTGCCATGCACCATGTTGCAAAAGAGATAAGATACAACTTGAATTATATTTATTCATTGATTTCTTATAGGAAAACTATTTTGTACAGCACCTTCGCGTATTGCCGGTTATAAAGAGAAGTATTCCAATTAATGTCTTCCTCCACAGCCTTTAACAAGCAGGTGGAGAACGTGGTTCAAAGCAATTATGTATTATGCTGAAATCTTGTACCAATTCAAAAATGTGGTGGAAAGATTCAACAATGGTGGTGCAGTATCATTAAAAACATTTTAAAATTACCATATATAAAAGCTCAGATAATGCTTGTGTCTTCAAATTATGGGTACTATTGTGAAATGTGAAATCCAATCCATTGAGAAAGCAAATTAAGTTAATTGGGATTGCCATAAATAAGAAAAAAAAGGAGCAGGTTTTTTGTATGAATTCATACCTCAAATCGCTCCAAACCTGCTGATGGGATGCCTGATTTTTGTATGGGGTGTTCCCGGTTTGGAGGACTTTTTTCTGCTGGCAATAAACGATTTTTTTTTGACATGCAAACAAAGCACTCCTAAAGTCCTTTTTTAAGAGCCAACTATATAAACATATTCATTTATGTTTTGCTTTTCTTGCTTAAATGCATTTTTTTAATCATTTTCGAAACCATAATATATTTTTATTGTTTGTGCTTTAAAACCTTCGTACATACTTAACTATGTATGCATGTTAATTTAACAAGATAAACTTTTGATTTTAATATAAAACAGGTTTTTGAATAGATTCAATATTGAATCCATATTTATTTATATATTTTTTATTTTCATTTATTTTAACAGTGAATAATATCAAATACGTGTGATTTAAGATTATTTTAATATTTTTAATTTAAAATTACTATGAAATAATATAAATTTAAATAATGGGCATACTTTTGCAGATATTTACTATGATTCTCAATCAAAATTTTTCCATGTTAATTTTACATTGGTATTTTTTTCTGGGTAACATTGTAAAATAAAGTTAAGTTATTACTCTTATAGTTATCGAACAAATCAGTTTTTTCGCTCTCCTGTAAAATTGTAATTTTGCAGATAGCACTTTTTAATAATTAATTCTCGAAATACTTCTTGAACTTTTATTCTAGGTTAATTTAAAATAATGTTTACTTTTTTACAGCTTCATCATCATTTTCGTTTAAATTTTTGCCACATCAATAAGTTCTTCAAATTTCTTGGCGTAGTATTCAGCTGCCACCAACCAGTAAGAGGTTTCAGTGGTGGAAGATTCAAGTAAGGATATTTTCCTTTAAATACTGAAACACGCAAAGGTGAGTTTAAAATTTCTTTTGCGCCACACACAGAGAAAAATAATTGATATGAATTAAACAAATTTATGATATTTATTTAAAACCAGTAAACAAATTAATATGGTTAATTAAACTTGATTAAATGTTTGATTCGCTTGATTAAATTTTTAATTAAAACTGATTTTATTTTTGATTAATGCTTTATTATTTTCTGTGCATGTTATCAATGATTATCAAATTGATTTCTAATTTCTTCGGCCACACAATGCATGACAGTGAGGTAGGCATGTGACTTGTAAATTTTTGGCTTAAGTACCTTTAAAAGATTTCCAGACTTAACGTACGGCGCACACAGGGACAAATGGAGGATTTAGCGCGACAATATTATTTACTTCATATGGATTCAATAAATTTTAATAAAACTAAGTACGTTAAAGGTTTTAGGGTTGCTGATTACGAATCTGATGTCAGTTTTTAAAAATTCAAAATGGCGGATCCAATATGGCGGACAATTTTTAAAAAATTTATCGAATTTACTTAAAACTTATTACACGGGATTTTTTTTGGGTCGCTGATTACGAATCTGATGTTAGTTTTGAAAAATTCAAAATGGCGGATTCAATATGGCGGACAATTTTAAAAAAAATTATCGAATTCGCTTAAAACTTATTACACGGGATTTTTGATATCAGTTTTTAAAAATTAAAAATTCAAATTTCAAAACATAAGGCCTAATTAAAAACTTAAAACGAGAATATGTACTTATAAAAAACGGAATTAATAATTATATTTTTTAAAAGTTTTTATTTAAATTTGATCAACTGGTGATGCTACTACTTAAAATAATAAGAATTATAATTAATTGTTTTACATTTTTTTTTTAATTACAATATTAATTTTTATTTTATTCTATATTAACATCTTCATCGTCTTGGACGTCATCGAACTCCTGTTCATTATTCTCTTCTTCGTTGCCACAGAAAGTGGGCAGCCTTAGCATATTTAATACAGTTTCATTAAATTTTGCTTTACTTTTTTTTAGCTTTTTTTCGGTTATCGGTCACAACAGGGTCCGAAGAAACCAGCATCCAGTTAAATATGTCACTGTTGGTATTGACTCTTGAAGTTTTTCTGGAGTGATATTGTCTTAAATTTTTATACTCTTTGTGACTTGCTTCAAGTACATCTTCTGACAGTTGGCCTACTGGTAGAGGTAACGATTTTATAATATCTGCTCCATGAATTAAAATTTTATGAACAGTGGCACTCATTTTGTACCAGCCATAAAGTTAAATGGCCATTTCTGCTGTTTCAAAGCAATAGTTTTTAAATACTTCTTCCTTGATGTAATGCCCACAAGAAATTATTGACAGTATATTTGCAAATCTTTCTATTAAATCTTTATCAATTCCAGTTATTTCTGAAACGAGCGAAGGATTCTTAAAAAATTTTCGTGCAGTATTACCGTCATTACTATTGCCTCCACCTTGTTTCGGCTGGTCAACAACAAGGCCCATTTGTTCATAAAACTTGGTTGCTATTTCACCCTTTTTTTCTTTTACTTCTTGTTTTGCACTGTCACCTCTTGCTTGCCATTTCTGTAGTTCCAATTTGTATGCTATATGTAGTAAATATTCATAACATCTAATATGTGCATGTAGCACCGAAATCCCATACTTATAGGTGTCTTCATTACAGACTCTATTCCTTAATTTTTCTAAATCGTTTAAAATTTTGGGAGTAGCTTTACAAATATTACACGCTTGTGAACTTGCAGTATCACTCAAAATGTTGACAGCCTTTCCATCCAGCATTGTACATATAGGGATATGTTTAAATTTTATTTCTTTACCGTCAAGTACGATTGATGTGGGCCCCAATTGCAATATTTGATTTTGAATTTCGTTATACTCTTCTTTCACATTTTGGACGTTTTCCTTTTTTATCTTGAATGAAATTGGTCGACAATGCTTGGTCGATGATGGTGACATGTTCTTCCAAAATATTTTGTCATTATTGCCATTAGATTCACACATTTGCAGTGGCACAATCGTACATAAAATTATATTAGAGTCTGCATAAACTGAATTATTCGCAAAATTTTGTTTATATATACTGTGTCCACCGCTGCCATCCAAGCCCCATTTATAATAAACTTCAATGGTATCATAGTCAGTGGAAATATACTGTAGTATCACATCAGTCTGAACTTGAGCCAGACGTTGCGTAGTATGTGCAAGAAGATCTTGAAGCGGTACCACAGCCTCATTTTCGTTTATCTCAATATTTGCTGGATAACACTTTCTTTTGGCCTCTCCTATCACATGATATGAGGGATACATATTAGCTCCTCTTTCTTTTGCTCCAAGTCGCAGCGTTATATAATCCTCTCTTGTCAATCCAAGGTCCACCATAAGAGCTAAAGCTTCTTCAGGATTGTAAGGTTTTATAGAAGCAGAAGTATCATGTGCCAATTTCATTCTTTTTAAACTGTGGGGTGAAGAATTGATGGCTAACTTCACAACTTCAGCTTTACTTCTGTTGCCTGATTTCACCAAGCTTGTTTCTGCAGCCAAACATAATTTTTCTGAATTAAGATCTGATACAATTGCTCTTACATGTCTTTGCTTACTGCGATGAGAACTTTCTTCAAATGATTTTCTGGGTCTGCCTCGCATCTTTTGTTCTGAATGTGTTCCTACCGATAATGGAAGCAGTGGTGGTTGTATCTCCGGGAGTTTTAGGTTTCCGTCAAGCCAGTTTATGTGCTTCTTGTAAAAACGCTCATAAGTATAACCACGCTCACGCCACTTCGTAAACATCTTTGAAACAAACACTTTAACTTCCAGTTTTATTTGTTTTATTAAATCTTTAGGAAGCTCACTAACACCAATTTTGCCCAAAATATACTGTAATAGTTGTTCATTACACGTTAATGTAGACAAATTATAAAATTGTTGGTTTCTTAGTACATCAAATAACTCCTTTCTCTTCATTTTCATCTTTTTTGAAGCACAGATCTCAGTACACCCAATGTAGTTACGGAATTCCCCTTTCTAATAAATTTTCGTAGCAGCTTAAGTATACATCAGTGGTGCGCAGAAGTATTTTGTGAGGAGACTGCACTGAATGAAAAACTTTGCTATTGCGGTTGTGTTAGTTACAATTTAGTAACGGAATTCCCCTTTTTATATATTTTCGTAGCAGTTTAAGTATACATCAATGATGCACACAAGTATTTTGTGAGCAGACTGCACAGAATGAATAATTAAGCGAATTAAAAAATATGTCATACCTAAGAAAAATATGCTCTATTTATTGAAAGTGGAAACGGGTGGACCTCCACTTTACTTTTTTACACTTTATAGTAGTTGTTTTTTTTAACTTATAAGGAAAAGTCGTTGAACTGTTTGGAACTTTTAAACGAATTTGGAACGAATTAAAAAAAATGTCATTTGAATGTGGGATTTTCAGAATTAGGTGTACTACCTAAGCAAAATATGCTCTATCTATTGAAGGGGGAAACGGGGGGACCTCCACTTGACTTTTTTACACTTATTAGTGGTTGTTTGTTTTAACTTGTAAGGAAACGTCGTGGAACTCTGTGGAACTTTTTTTATAGCTCTAGCTAAAGTAAATTTTTAAATATATTTCATAATAAAAACATTAAACTATATCTACACTACATAAAATTGTTATTTTAATAATAACTGCAAATTAAATTAAATATCTGATGCCTAAAATTTTTTATAAAAAACTTCAAACTGTAAATTTACAAACAATTGTCGAGTGTATAAACAATAAACGCTATAGATGCTGCTGACAGGAATAAGTGCGTGTAACAGATACTTATACTTTGCACGCACGTACAGACTAATGTGAAGCGTTAAAAAAAAAAAAAAATTATAGGTTGAGTGCGTACTGGTATATAGAACATATTAAGTGCAATAGTGGTTACATTTAACAAAATGAAAAATTCTATTTTTGTCGTCCTAATTTGGCTATTTGTCCTTGTGTGCGGCGTGGCATCTGTTAAGCAGAGTAAGTCTGGGTTCGCACTGTGATAGTTTAATTCCGGAAAGTCTAAGTTTGTCGGTGAGTTAATAAACTCAGAATTTCTAAAAGAAAACTTTCATATTGTGAACCCAGACTTAAATATTATTTTTGTTAAAGACTTCTACACTGAAAGAAAAATGCTTCATATATTTAATGAATCATTTTCATAAACTAATTTTCATTGGTTAAATGAAAATTTTCATTATCTAAATGGAATTTCATAGTTATAATAAAGTATTTTCATTAAAATCGCTTCATTGGGTTTCGTAATAACGTTATCAATTTTGATTGGATATATGTCCAAGTTTAACAAAAAATTTGAATTGGGAACATAAAAAAACAATATACAAACATAACTATATTTATAAATTTTACAAAATTATAGTTTCATTAAAAAATGTTTAATTGTTAATTAAAAAATGTCAGATTTAATTATTTCATACATCTAATGTAATTTTGTACTTTTGCAAGACCATTTGCACGAAACACTGAACTCCGCTATTGTAAATAGATTTTTTTTCATTTGTTCATTGAACGATTGCTTATGCCACATTCTAAATTTAGTATCAGCGGCAGCATATAAGCGTGCATTTTCTGATGGTATTGACAAATTTTAAAAAGATATAGGAAACCACTTCTGCAAAAGTTCTACATTGTAGTCTCTTCTCTCCTCTCAATTCAAGATTATTTTGGAACGAACTCATAATATTTCCAAGTATTTGTCAACAAGATGGTTGTAACGTCAAGAAGTAATCAACAGAATTTTGGAACAGTGGGAGACCACTCCATTATTATTTTACTCCGAATAATTTTGAAGGAGATATTACAAGCGCTGAATTAAATTTTCTTTTTGTTGTATTAAATTTTTGTTTTTAAAAATATAATAAAATGCTGATTTAGTACAATTGGGGCCGAAAAAGTACGATTTTAAAAGTTCGTTGGTACGATTTTGGCTTTCTCAATTATCATCCCTGATTCAGTTTAATAGTTTATGTATCAAATGATTCCTTTCTTTTGATTTGATGAAACTTGATTTAGAAAAGTTTCTTTGACTTATTGTTGACGGTGGAGAGATTCAAATTAAAGCGTTATAAAGCATATTCAATTTCTCTGTTCTTTTTCTTTTTTTTTTTCTAAAAATTGGTAGTCTTCCACTATACCACTTGAATTTCTTTCAAAATGTTTAACAGTCTGGTAAAAGGTTGTTTTCATTCGTCTCGAAAAAATCATCTGAATTATTGATGTACAAATCTGTTCTAAACCTTTTTATTCCCAAAGTCTTTGGCTTCATTCTTTGAACTATACTATATTTTATAAAATTGTTACTCGAAGGAAATTTTCCGGAGTAAAGAAACATTAAAAGGGTATTTAAAACGTACCGGCTTGTTTTTTACAAGAATAAAAATTGGGAATTAAGCACTACAAAAAAAATTTTGTAAATAAAAAATTATTGTAATCCCAAAAAATTACTTTGATAGTAAACTGACAAGTGCACGGCGAAAAAAAATAAACTGCCAACATGCATTATTTTTGTTTGCGAATACAATAAAAAATGTTGTTTTTGTTTTAATTTTGTTTTTTCTTAACCTACTTACAACTACAACAAATGTTGGAAGAATTCCAACGAATTGTAGTGGGGAATGTAAGAAAAGATTAACTCACTGTTAGTGTCGTTGTTTTTGTTTAAGCTTAGATATTGTTTCAAGTAAAGCTGTTGCTTATAATTCTTATTCGCTTTACAGTTTTATTTGTTAATTATCTTTAGTTTTTCTAAAATAGCTTATCCCTTCAACAATAAATTTCAGTGTTTTTATCAAGAATAAATATTGGGAATTAAGAACGACAAACAAAATCTTAGAAACAAATTAATACAGTGAAAAAACTAATTTTTTGATTAATCGATGAGGTTAGGATTTAATAACGTTCTTAATTTTTAGAACGTAATTCCTTTTGACCATATTCTAAGATTGAATCCTTAAGATTTTTGCAATCTAAATTTTAAAAAATGTAAAACTCGTTCATCTCAGCCATTTAGACCCTTTCAAAATTTCTTTTAGGCTTTTTGTTTAGTTTGGCTTATTTTATTGTAAAACCGAAATATACCGGTACAGAAGTTTTTGGTATTCCGAATATCTTAAATATCGTAAGTCTGGGTTCGCACTTTGAAAGTTTTCTTTCGAAAATTCTGTGTTAATTGGTGAGAGGGGAGAGAAGAATAGCCTCTTATCTTCCTCTCTTACCTATAAAGTCAGATTTTCTGAAAGAAAACTTTCAAAGTGTTAACCCAGACTTACCGAAATAACAAATAGTGTAAATCCAATTCGCATAAAACAAGGTTCAAGACAAAACGATAGCAAAAAAACATAATTCACAGAATTTTAGAAAACTAAAACAATACGATAAAAGAGTGCACAGAGCGTGTTATATTAAAATCGCGTAAACAAAAGCGTGTAATTCAAAATATGGTTGCTTTTATTGATCCGTGTTATAGGTATCTAAATCGTACCGTGTTAATCACGTGATACCTGTTGTTTGGTAGCAGTATCTTTACCAAAAATCGTTTCGTTTGCCAACATTGAAAATAATAACAATACAAGTTAATAGGAAATATCTAAATAAAAATGTAAATATTATTATTTTATAAAGTTTCATATTATTCGAATCTGTATTCTAAGTCAAATTACAATCCTCAAAAGCTTTAATAGTTTTATTCCTTCACCATGAGAAATAAATTCCCAGATTCTATTTATTATTATTTAACTAACATGTTTTCTAAGAATTGTGTGCTTTTTAAATATTTTTAAGAAATGAAGGCCAACAAAGAAAGTGCGTCTTAATAAAATTTAATCTTATAACCAGGGCAAGTTCCTAATGCCTGAAAAATATTTGTATTTGTATATTTTTAAAGTTTTTTCCAAAAATATATGCTTTGCATACATTTGCATATTACGCTAATTAACAGCCGTTTTTAGCAAAATATGTAATTGCTTTTGAGTCAATCTGTTGCAATCACAAGATAAAAATATATCCGTCCTTTTATTTCAAATGCATGTTCTTATATCGAATTTTTTAAAAAAAACCAACAGAAATTATAATAGTTTCCCAAATTTTTCAAAGTTAACTCTAAAAAAAAACGTAACCAAAAGTTTAGGTTAGGTTTGATTAGGAAGGGTAATGCGCCCAAGGGCACACCTCCACTCAGAGGTCAATGCGGTCCATTGTGAATCCCTTTAATAAAGAGAAGTAATGAAGAAAAAAATTGCCAAATAGATTTATGATAGTCAGTAGACAATAGAAAGAAAAAAAACTACTCCCCTCATCAGAAATAACCATCCCATTTCCCAGACGAACCCCAGTAGATCGACTGAATTATATCCACACGCAAAGAAAAAACATGGTTGTGGTAAACATATTCTAAGAGCAACATATTATGATAAGATTCATGATTGTAGTCACCATATTACGATTGTTATTAAATCATATTATGACCAAATATGTTCGTAATATTACATCATAATATTTTTCTCTTAATCATATTGTTATCCTGTTAATCATAAAACGTTAAGAAGTTATAATATTACTGTCATGGTAATCATAATAAGATAAGAAGTAATCATATTGTTGTCATGGAAATCATAATAAGTTTAGAAGTAATCATATTATTGTCATGGCAATCATAATTAGTTTAGAAGTAATCATATTATTGTCATGGCAATCATAATAAGTTTAGAAGTAATCATATTATTGTCATGACAATCATAATAAGTTTAGAAATAATCATATTATTGTCATGTCAATCATAATAAGTTTAGAAGTAATCATATTATGATGCAAAGTGATATGAACTGTTATACATAAATTTTTTACATCATAATATGATACAACTTTAAAAATAATATTTTTATTGGAAAAAAATACTTATGATAAAATAAAAAACATAATATAGTTACTGTAATCTTTTTGTCGTAGGTCGAAATTATTTATAAATTATTTTATGGAGTTTTCATTATTTTTCTCTTAAAATAACACAAAACTTACCAGTAATGGTTAATATTTTGCACCAATATTTCACAAATTTTTCCACCACTTTAAGATTATTAAAATTTTTTAGCAAAGATATTTTATTTTGTGACACTACAACCCATTTTTAATGTTTTTTTTTTATTTTTTTTTAATTTCTTGGTTATTTTGTTATTTCTTTTTTAATATTTTTTTTTAATTTCTTGTTTATTTTAATGGTTATTTTTTTATTATTTAGCCACTCACTAACAAATAATTCGATATGTTTATGTAAAACACGACACAACTGATACAAAATTATTTTACAAATGGCGATACCAAAATATTATTAGAGTAACGATATTTTGATTGCATCTTAAACTTATTATGATTAATGTATATAAAGTTATCATGTTATGGCTATTAAATATCATATTATGGCTGTGAGTAATATAATATGTTTTGAAAGTTATCATAATTTAGTTGTTAGAAAAATAATTATTTTTCGGTCAACAATACTCAAATTTATAATTGCGATAAACATTAATATGTTTACAGTAACTATAATATTGCTGATATTTAATAAAAATAACAATTATTTGTTTACAACAACAATATATTGTTACAATAAACACAGTGTGGTTGCCGTAACCATGCCCAACCATATTTTTTCTCTGCGTGCAGCGATATAACCAAGTTCGTCGTGTAATGTATCTCCAAGCATTTCTACCTGAGACCCTGCATTATAGGACAATGGCACAGTATATGCTCAATCGTCTCTAGCTCCTCAGCGTCCTCGCATAATCTGCAGAAGTCCGATATTGTATTGTCCCATTTGCTCGTTAAAGCCCTAAACGACAATGACCCGTCAAGAACCCTATAAGGGTCCTGAGACCACTCTTATCCAATCCTAATAGAACCCCGATCACCCTTGCGTCCAATCCGGGCCATAATGTCCTTGATACCCTGCAATCCGTTCTATCCCTCCAGAACCGTTAACAGTATCGCGGAACCTATTCCGTACTACCCTTAACTCTAAGTCAAGGTTCAAACCCTTTCTGGCGAGTGCGTCCGCCACCTCTTTACCATTCACCTTGCAGTGTCCCAATACCCAACACATCCTTACTGTGAAACCATCCATGAGCACTCTCGAGCATTCCTACACCGTGTGACCAGGCCTAGTATCACCTGCGTCGTCTTCCAGATCGCTATTATCGCAGCCTGGAAGACACTGTATCCGGGATTATAAAAACCCTTTTCACGTCAGTGTTAGCAATATAAAAACCAACACCAGTGCCCAGCGTCTATCTTGGACCCGTCCGTAAATACTGCCCACCCCTCAAACAGCCCATTGGATCCACGCCAAACTTCCCTACTCCACTGGTGGTGGTAATCTCAACGTAAGAAAAAAGTTTATTCACTTATTAAATCATAACGGTATTTATGCGCCACCCTGTAGTATGTAGTTAACATAGCCGTTAATGTGAAAATGTTTTTAAACAAGCTTTACAGTATGTATATATTTTCACTGTGCTAAGTCGAAATTCTTTGTTCTATTACAACTTAGTACCATCTTTGATTTTACAGTTTATTAGTACATATTTAACAGAAAAGAATGTATAGTAATTATTTGATACATGCAACATTATTTTCCAATGAAGATTTTTTCAAACTAACGTTTTTCCAATAAACCTGTCTGCATCATCCATTTTTGTAAAGAGCATTCCACATTTTTTGCAATAAAAGAAGTTAGACTTCATTTCTAACTGCCATTAATTTCTTTTCTTGTTGCCTTAAAAAAAAATTCGCCATGTCTAGCAAAAACCAACAACAAAATCATACATTTTGTTATTGAATGTTTTTCTTTTTTGTTTAATTTTTTTTTTTTTACATCAAATGTTTTATATTCTAGCTAAAGCTCAAAGTCCAAATCAAATTGAATAAATTAAAAAAAAAATTTGCTGAATTTTTTTTCGTGTTTTGCTCTCTTTCTATTAAAACATTTTGCTGTTCTTTGTGTGCAAATCTTATGATTCTATCTGATTTAGTATTTTTTATTTTAATTAAAATAAACCACAAAAATGATATACATACATATGTATTCTTAAAATGTATCTTAATATGCAAACGTGTGTTTTTCTATAATTCTTGCCTATGATTTCAAGTTTTTTAAGAAAGTATTCATGCATTTGAATAATATTTGAGTTGGTGATACGGGTACGAGTACTATGTTGTTTCTTAGTTGCCCGCCCGCCCATCTAACTGACAAACAAATTCATTTACCAATGTCATGAACATTTAAACATTTGGTTTTGAATTTCAGCTTATCAATGGGCGAATGAGTAATTCAATGATCAAGGCTTTTATACTAAGAAACTAGTTTCAGCTTTGAACTAGACAGACAGTTTAATTTTTTTTTATTTTATGAATTTCTCACCTGCACTTCACAACACATGTCTTAGCATTTATGTTAATTTTTTTTTATTGAATTTTATTTTTCTTGTTTATAATCTGAGGTCGTTGCTCTATAAATTATGTTTAGTTATTTCACTGAGATTTGAATTTAAATATTCTCTAGAGATACAAAATTTCTTTTTCTTAAATTAGTAGATACATATTTCAAATCAACATCAACATTTTTAATTTTAGAAAATTAAGTCGACAGATACAATTTTAAGGTTGATTAAAGAATGTTAATTTTATTTCGAGGGGCTTAATTTAAATAAAAAAATATTGTTGGAATAAATTAATCTGAATGGTTTAAACAACTTATCTTGTTTTTCGATGGCAGTAAAGTACTATATTTATTACCCTTTTTTAAAGTTCCTTTATGAAAGCCCCTCAAAAGAAAAAAAATTTTCAAAGTTGGAGAAATCATCTTTTCTAAAAAAGTACATCCATATCTATTTTTTAAAAATGTACATGTTTTAAAATGTAATTTAAATTTAGGAAATGAATTTTAAAAGCTACATCTTAGAAAAATTTACTTTTTAAGATATTAAACCCATTTTTAGATAAAACAACATTTTTAGATAAAAGTATCGTTTAAGCCAAAGTTCCTCAGGCTGAAGAACATTTTTGGACAAAATTCCTTAGAAAAAAGTACGTTTTTAAAAAAGTAAACACAAGTAAACGTTAAGACAAATGTGTACACAGTGTTCGAAAATAAACAATTAATATCGCTTCTTAGTGTTCGGTTCGTTAGATTTGTGGAAAACACAAACGCTTATAGTGTTAATGTAGTAAATCATTAAAAAAATAACGTTTCCCTGTTTGACTGCTTCGAGGACAAAAATTATACTGTTCAACTCAACAAAAAGATAAGAACATTTAATTCCGTTCGGTTTAAAAAAAAACTACAAACTTCATTATGTTCGCAGCGCATTAGTGTTCGTTCGTTTCAGTTCTGCATAACGCGCTTTTGGCTGGTAAAAAAGCCAACATTTTTCTGCAAACACAAAATACATATACAAAAAAAAAAGCCAGCAAAACATTTTACACATACTCAAAACACACACAAGTTATTCGTGCTGTGGTTGTTGCTAAAATTTTTTGTTTGTTAATTTCTTCTTCATTACCTGAAAAAAGTAACATTATAAGGTTTAAAGTTTGTTAAAAACAACTTCAAAATTCTTGCGTTTTGCGTTTGCGATTTCCAGCACACCCCTGTATATAATGTTCGGTTCTTTCTTGAAAATAGTTACGAACGGTATAAAGGATTGTGTTCGTATATGCAATCACTAAGAAAATATGTATATATCGTTTCTAAATAATGTTCTTTTTATTTTCGAACACTGCATGTACGTGCACTTACAGATATTTTTAGAACAAAGGTATATTTTTTAGCCAAAAGTACTTTTTTAGAAAAAATTTCCTTTTAATTGAAAATTTGCTTCAATTTTTTTTTTGCCAACAATTGCAATAAAGATAATAAAAAATTTTTAGATGTGTGTGATTAAAATGTAACCACATTTTTAAGATTTGTTCTTTTAAAGTTAACAGATCAATGTTAACTACTTAACCCTCTCAAGCGCTTCTGATATGTGTACAATGAGACTTTTTACAGTAATTTTCACATTTCTAATGGTAAGTTTTTGGAAAACAAAGTATTACAAACAAATTTTGAATTCTTCTACTTCAGCTTGCATACAAGTCAATTCTTTGTATGTATGTGTTTCATATTTAACAGCCTGGCCGCCGATTTCGACTGACCGACTGATTTGTGGCCCACTAATAACATTCAGTACGACAAGGCGTAGCAGTTTTCACACAAATTTGCGGCCCGCAAAAAATATCATAAGGCCACAAATGTCATAATCAGTCACTTGTGTTGTAGCTTAAAAATTATAGGGTTTTGTTCCTTCCAGATGTCTGCATGCCAAAATTTAGGAAAACCGGTTGATTAGTTAAGAAGATATAGGGACGCCCTCTAGCGATATGAAATATACCTTACGACCTTTTCTTATACCTAACAAATACACAAAAAAAATTTCATAAAAATCGGTCAAGCCGTTTCGGAGGAGTACAATTACAAACACCGTCACACGAGAATTTTATATAAATAGTAACTATAAATACAGTGTAACCTCCGTGAACGCAACCAATAGAAATTTTGGGCTGTTGCAATAACTGAGTTGTTGCGCAAATTTCTAGTCATATTTTTCTATTTAAAAGCTTATTCTAAACCAATCAGGAATTTTATAAAAAAAAACTAAGGTTAGCTTTTAATAATCTTATTTATTTAATTGAAATAAATAATAAAAACAGAAAAACAAAATATAAATCTATTATAAAATTAAGTTTCTTAAGAATTTCACTCTTTTCTTTTTTATTGTTAGTTTAACAAATTTTGTCACGAAAGGCATTTTTGTTATTTCGGTAAAAGAACCACTCATAAACAAAATGTTTTTAAACTAAATTGGTTTCAAAAGCAGAAGTACATAATACGCACAAAATATTTGTCATTCTTAGAATAACTGTAAATCAAAAATACTATTGCACTTAAGCATAAAATTTTACATACAAACGTTTTAGTTTTGAATTTATTAATCAAAAACCAAACTAAAAAAAACAAAAAAAGCATTACTTGTTTTGCTTTTGCAAAGTTGCGTTAATTGAGGTTTTATTTTTTGAAAAGTTGCGTTTACAGAGTCACCAATGTTACAAAATTGGGTGTTTCGTTAAGCGAGGGGTTGCGTTTAACGAGGCTACATTGTATTTATAGATATATTTTTAAAACACCACAGCTTTTAAAATTATATAGGGTTTTAAAATGTTTTTTTTTAATAAAATTATATTCCTTATATTTTGCTCACTGCTTTGTTTGTTTTTTGTTTACTTCTTTGTTTTCTATTCTGCTTTGTTTATAGCCGAAGTTCTATTTTTGTGGCTTAATTTATATGTTTTTGCGATTTTTATTTTCAAACTAACGTTTTATTTTTGAAATTTCTGACGAGGCACTACAGCCATTTGACAATATATAAATGAATTATGTACGTTAGAAACGTAAATCCTGTCGACCGACAAGTCGATAGTTACTAACTACATATTAGGGTATTCGATTATTCGACATTTTTCAATAACCGGTTTTCGAATATTCCGAATAGTTGCTATTTTAAAAAAACCGGTTTTCGGTTAAGCATTTTAAAAATAACCGGTTAACCGGTTTTAATTCGAATACATAAAAATACAAAAATCAAATTAGTTTTTGTAATAAAAAGTTAATTAGAGTTAAAACAAAACAATTCAAGGTAAGGAACCAACAAAATACATATAGTAAGTTCCCGACGATCCCATAAGGAGCATAGGGCCTCAATACATAGATATGACTTAAGGTATTTTCAGACCACAAATATTTGACGATAAAATCAAAAAAAAGCGTGACCAGTTAATTGATTGATTGAAGCATTATTTTAAACAATTATTTTAAACAATTTCTAGTTTTTTGCTAAACTTTATGTATATCTCAGATGATAATTGCATTTATGTATAATGTAGTTAAGAAACCGTTAAATAATGTTTGCTCTAGCCCAACGTTTTGCAAAAGCAAACAATTCTTTAAGAAAACTGGTGGTTACGTTAGGAGTCAAATATTTAATATGTGTGAACATAGCTTTAGAATTTTTGAAAAACTTTGGTTTTAAAAATATAGGAATTTAAAAAAATTTATTATATGAAAAATTCTCCCAAATTTATTGTAAGTGAGTTTTAATTTGTTGCTGGTTAAGCATGTCTATATGAAGCAGTAAACTTCGGCCATATTTTTGAAAAGTGGCAAACAAAACCTCTTATCCAGGATTATATATTTAAATTTTTTTTTGTTTCAGCATTATAGAAACAATAGTAAAACGAACATGCTTTTTATGTGAAATATCTGTCAATTCGTCGATCACACAATTTAAACCCTTGACATTTTTGATTCCTTCAATTTTATTTTATGTTCTTGGTGTTTTAATAAATAAAACTGATGAATTTTCCCATATCGTTGATTCCGCCAATATGTTCTTGTCTTAAGCATGAAGATATGCTAGAACTACTTAAGTGTTTTTCATTCATTATTGGCAGCATATTTTTGTAAAGTATTATTTGCAGTTTTTTAAAAAACTACTTGGAACAGGGTCAAGTTTTACTTGGCGTATATTTATGTCAAGCTTGTAGTCTAATTAAAAGTGATTAAGAAGTCGTGACGTTAAAGAACATTTGCAACTTATCATTTTAGGGCCATTTAAGCACAATTTTCATTTAAGTCAGTTCGAAAAATCACCAGAGATGGCATCTTTATAAAGATATATATAGTATTTATAATACTTTTAAAGCTGAACTTTTTTTGTAGTACTTTAAATTGTTTTTGCTTTTTGTTACAAGAACACACGCTTATATAAGCTCATGATGTTTTTTTGACTTTTGTTTCATTTTGTTTTGACATTTTTTATAAAAAGTTTAAGTTTGCCAAATATTCAATTAGAAAAATACTTAAATTACGGGTACATTTATAACAAAAGTAAGGAAAACGTATATAAATTACACATTAATAAAGTAACCGGTTTATTTTACTAAAATAACCGGTTTGTTCGATATTCGAAAAATGGACATTTTAAAATATTCGACTTGGGCAAAACTAAAATAACCGGTTAAAACCGGTCGAATACTATTCGATCGATCACCCTACTACATATGTATATGTTATTTAAAGCAACACTGACAGTGAGTGTACTCACTGTACTTGTTATACCCTCCACCACAATTAGTTGTGAAAAGGGTATATTAAGTTTGTCATTCCGTGTGAAACTTTTTTATTATTCATCTCAGACCCCATAAAGTGTATATATTCTGGGTCCTTGAGTGATTCTAAGTCGATTTAGCCATGTCCGTCTGTTGAAAACACGCTCACTTTCGAACAACTCAAAAGAAATGAAAAAACTTGGTGCAAAATTGCTTGTAGTTATCCTAAGCAATTTGGGATTGAAATTCAGCAAAATCGGTGCAGTAGGACAGCCGAATATAGCACTCTAACTTGGTTTTATTTAATTTTGACATAAATTTTATAACAGAACTAAAGTTATTTTTAATTTCATATATGTATGATGTACATATTAAAATTTGTAATGCTTTTTATTGGCTGTTCTTTAAATTATTTACGTATAGTTAGAGCGAATTCTTACTTTTTTTTAACAAGTTACTTTTAACAACAACACAATTAAATCGAAAAAAGTTCCTGTTTAGAATTTGTCGTATTAAAAGTAAGCCCTCGATAGCTGTGCAAGCTTTGGTAGAAATTGGGGCCAAAGGCTGGAGTCAAACTATCATGGAATTTATTATAAACTCATAAAATCATTTTTCTTTGTAAACATTTTATAGCCCGAATATGTATGTACATATATATGGGCGATTCACAAGGTGTGCTATCAAGTCATATCGTCATAATGCCCTAAATAATATTTTGCAATTGTTTAAAAAAAAATATTGTTGTAATTCAAATAAAAAAAAATTTTAATGTATAAATCTAAATTCTAAGCGGTTGCCCACAGCTGTCATATGTATATATTTCTTGTAATTTTTCTAAGACATATGACTTTACAACTTTATGACTACCATGTGAATCCCCCAATAGTAAATTAAGACATTAATATATAAGAGTATATAATTGCCGCGATGCTTCAATATTATTTACTCCAAAGTATTTAAGTCGGCTTTTACGTTTTTTTTAAACATTATTAATTTATTGCTTTGTAAAAAAAATTTCCTTCTTCTCTCTTTTTAGCCTATTTTCACCTATTATGGAATTTTTGCTCTAAAGAATTTGTATTATATCTTGCTTCGGATTGTATTGCATTATCATGTAAGTTTACACCAAATATTTTGAATAAAAAACATGTTGACAAAAAGTACCAAAAGTTTTCTTAAACACAGCTTTTTGTCCTTTCAAATTTTATGTTTTTTTAGTTGTATGTTCATAATTAATAATATTCCTTGATTAAAGCAACCATTTTTAAGTCTTGTTAATTTCTTACAATAAGTAATTAAATTTTATATTTTACCTATTACGGAGGGCAACACAACTAAAGTTTAGTTGCTAGAAGCGAAACCAAGCAACGCCGCTCATGTTAAAATATACAATATATTTTTTTATTTTATATTTAACATGTGCGGCAGTTCAGTTGCCATCCATAATCGACCCATAAATCTTATATGAACAACGTTAATTATATCTTAAACTTTTTCTCCATTTTAAAGTTTCCGCAAAATTTTTTTGTAAAAATTGTTATTCTTACAAAAACTATAAAGCTTAACCCGTTTTGTTCCCCAATGTCGGATTGCACTCCAATTATATTTTTAAATTTTCCCTAAAATGTTTTAAAACAAAATCGTAACGTATTTTCAAAAAAAGTACCAATACGTAATACACATTTTGCACTTCTTTTTGTATCCTTAAATTTATAAAAAATTCTATTTAAGAATGGACTTAATTTATTTACTGCCTTTATATTTCAAAATACAAATTTTAAGTTTGCGCGAAATAACTTTAAAAAAAACTGTTCAGAAAAGTACCAAAATTACAAGTTTTTAACCTGTTTTGCCTCTAATATTTATGTTAAAAAAACGTCGTTACAAAAAGTACCAAGAGTACGAATTTGTACACTGTTTTTTCCTCAAATGAACTTTATTTGTGTGCTGCCTTTATATTAAAAAAAAAATAGGTTACAAGTTTGCCCATAATTATTTTGTAAAATTACTGCTGTATTCATAAAAATATTTTTAATTAAATAAAGGTTTATAAAACAAATTTCGTATGGAAATTGTACTTAATAAACGTTTATTAAATTTAATAATCGCTTATGAATGCAGGGGCAAGTGTTTACACCAAAATTACGGATTTTTAGCCAGTTTCGACCTAAAATGTGATTTATTTGGTTGCGCAAAATTATTTTGAAAAAAATTTTTTTTTAAAAAATAACAAAAGTACTAATTTTTAACCTGTTCTGTTTTACCCTCAACTGTACTTTATTTGTTTAAAGAAAATAGGTTACAAGTTTGCGTAAAATATTGAATAAAATTAAAAAAAAACGTATCGCCCTCAAATGTTATCTATTTGTTTGCTGCGTTTATAGTTTAAACTAAACGTGTTTACAAAAAGTACTAATTTTTACCCTCTTTGGTCCCTTTAAGATAACATTTTTCAAACCTATATCCCTGGTAGTAGTTAAAGCCAAAAAATTAATAAACTTTAAATGTACCTTTAATTCCCCTATTTACCAACTTTTATCCCCTATAACAACCTCTAACAAGTGTTTTTTTTCAGTTCTTAAAAAAATCATAACAACAACTTTTTTAAGTGCGTATATTAAAATAACAATAAGCAAACTTTGTAACTTTATCCAAATTTATTAAAAAAATTGACTAATTTAATTTGGAAATAGGTATTTGATTCTCCATTAGGACTTTTTCCCTAAGATGGAAACGTTAAGTCCCAGTAGACATATCCTTAAGGGAACTCATATCTGAGCATTTCACTCAAAGTCAAAATAGTGCGTGATAACAAAAATGCGTGGTCGTGAGAATTTAAAAGTAAAGGGTGGTTCAATTTTAAGGGCCGATGTTGATTTTGAATAAAACACAGATTTTTTAGGAAATAAATTCTTGTAATTTCTTTTTATTATGATAATATTGGCATGGTTCAATTATGTATGGAACAAAATATCGGCCAAATGGCCGCCTCGGACTCGGCGGCACACTTCCATCCAAGGGTCCAACTTTTCGATGACGCTGAGGCATAATTGAGGTTTTATGCCGTTAATGTGCCGAATTATCACATCCTTTAGCTCTTGAATTGCTGCTGGCTTATCGACGTACACCTTTTCTTTCAAATAACCCCAAAGAAGAAGTCCAACGTTGCCAAATCACATGATCTTGGCGGCCAATTGACATCGCCACCCCGTGAAATACCACGACCACTGAATTTGTTGCGCAAAAAAGTCATTGTTTCGTTAGCTGTGCGGCAAGTGGCACCGTCCTGTTGAAACCACACATCGTCCACATCCATATCTTCCAATTCGGGCCAAAAAAAGATCGTTATCATCTCACGATAGTGACCACCATTCACAGTGACCATGGTTCAAATTGAGTTTGTCTAAAATTAAGAAATGTCAAATGAAATTCAGAAAAAAAACTTGACATTTAGGTGTGGTTGACATTGTGCGCAATTACATTTCCTTTGTGTGCGTGCGTGATAGTGAGTAAAAAACCATTTACTCCGTGCAGAGCTATATTTTCGAACCAGAAAAAGTACATTTTCAGAACAAGTACTTTTTTTTTAGAAATGTACATTTTAAGAAAAAGTATCGTTTTAAAACCTTTTTATAACAACTAAACCTTTTATAATATCGCTTATATTTAAAAAAGTACATTAAAAAAAATCCTTTTTAGAAAAAACGCAATTTTAAAAGAAAACTACATACTCTTTGAAGAAAGTAGCCTTTTAGAAAAGTACCTATTTTAACTTTTATTCAACCTGTCACATTTGACATCTGAAATTATTTAAATGCAAAGTGTTTTATATTGTGACAGACATATCGCACTTGATCATAAAGACCGCATTAATTCAAAATTTTTATTTTCCTTCTTAAAAAAATCGACACGTAATACATATTCTCTTTCTACCCGCTGTAAAAATATCGTGCTCTTTAGTCTACTCTTTCGTCAGATCATTATTGGTTTGACCTACCGACCATTTTTTTTTTTAATTGAGTTAGGTATGGGGTATATATATATTTTGAATGCCCCCTTTCTGAATCCAAAACCTGTTTTACGAGATAATGTGCATTAATTTTGCTCCATATCAACTATTTTAAAGTTTATTAAGTATTGTTTGCTTTACACGCCACTGTTTGGTGTATGCAGAAAATTCTTCATACAAAAATGTACAAAATAAATTTCACTTTCATCGCCGTAAGAAAAAAGAAGTTCAAGCGAAAGCCAGACAAAATGACAACAAGAAAATAAAATTTAATCTTGCTTCGCATCATTGCCGTAAGAAAAAAATGTAGTTAAAGCAAAAGCAAAATAAAATGTCAACGTATGTTGCAAATAAAGCTGATTTTTAAAAATAAATTTAGATAAGTGGCGTATGCGGCACAGACAATAATTTTCACTCAAAAAAAACAATGAACTTCTTAATTCGTTTACAAAGTTTACATTTTTCTTCAAAACATATCGCACGCCTAGTTCAAAAGGGCCTCAACCCAAAGTTTTAATTTTTCGGGTTTATACGCTTAAACAATGCACAATACACTTGTTTATTTATAAAAATAAATAACAGTGTATTTTGTTGTTTTTCACGGTTATGCATTTCTTTACGTTTTATTTGGTATAAAGTTGCAATTTATTAAAGTGATTTATTTTTCGTTGTATCGAAAATATAATGCTAGCAGATCCCTACTGCTAAGTGCTAAATAGTCTTAATTCGAATTTTGACACTTTTGATAAAACAAATCTTTGTTAGAGTTTATATTAATTGGGCTTGTGTCAGTTTAGAAATTTGGCAAAAGTGTCAAAACTTGAAAAGAACGTATAAATATCTAAAAAAGGCGTTTTAGATCATAATCTGTATGGATTTTCTACTAAATGGTTCAAAGGTTAGTTTTTAAATATTTTTTTTATGTCAAAAACAGTTTTTTTTTCAATTTCTGAAAAATAAACACCGCTATCGTGAATAATTTTTCCCTCGTAATTATTCCCCTTTTCACATTATCCCATGTTCACGGGGAAAAATTCCCTTATCGTGAAAAGTGTTTTCCCTCGTAATTTTTTCACATTTCCCTTTGATTTTCTCACTTTATTTTTGCTAGGGAACAGCACATGTATATAAGTAGTTCCTCCTATAAATCGAATATTAAGGGCTATTTTCTTTATTAAGGAAGAAACCGATATATTGGTCAACAAAATGCAAAACAACAGATCATTTGCTTGCGGATTTATGAAGCTTCCGAAAGACGTGGTGGCAGGTTGGAAAATATTTTACTACATAAAATTTAATAAGTGCAAAAACTAACGTTGTAATCAAACTATCCCTCCAATACTAAATATTTTGCTTTTTTATTTAAACTTTTCTTTAAAATATATACGTGTATATTTTTCAACAAAAATTTCATTGATTTTTAATATTTTCTAATCATTCTTCCTTTTTACATTCACTGGAACTGATAGCGTAAAAAATTTTTCACACCAGATTCATGATTGCTTTTTTCCCTTCGAGGGGAATGAAAATTTCTTGGGAACAAAAATCCCACTTATTATTCACGATAGGGGTGAAAGTCTTTGAGTTGAGTCACTTTTGAAATAGGTATGCGTTATGCCAGAAGCAGTGGTGATAATACCAAAAAATTCTATCGGGTATATTTTTAGAAAATTTTCTTGTAATTGTTTACTGTCGTATTTCTCCATTACGACTTTTTGTCATATGCGCTAAACGAATAATAAGCTGACGATATGCCGTTAATGTTAAATTGAAAATTGTTTTGCTTCTACTGAAAATTTTAGAATTTTGATCTGCATGATCAAGTGCTTTATCTTTCTTAGTATACTTACATACATACATATGTATGTACATACTTAGACGAATTAGTTTTAAATATTAGAGCACAAAACGACACCTTCAAGTGTTAATTCAGACTTGATAGTTTTTATTTATAATGTAAAATTATACCTACATACATTAATATGCTACTTTTTTTATAAATAATATTTCGTTGAGTTGGCGCACGCAATTGTATAAAATGAATTTTGTAACAGTAAAACGCGGAAGCATGAAAGTCAATGTGTCTAATTTTACAATAAGTTTTTTTTCTTTTTGATATTGTACATACATATGTATGTATCCATGTACATACAAGTTTTCTATTTTTTCTTTTATATTTGAATAAAAAACATTTATTTTATTAAAAGAGGATTTTGATATTTTTATTTATTTTTTCTTTGGTATTTTTATAAACCGTTTCGATTTGATGTTTTTCTAGAACTAAAATCTTATTCTATTCTTTACATATTCTTAGCTTAAACTTATGAACTATTTCTGCATGATCAGCACAACGATCATGGATGATGAAATTCCATTGATCGTTGGGCAATCAACAAAATGTACAGAAAACGAAATCAATACTTTGTAAACAATTTCATAATTCATTGTTTACAAAATCATTGGTTCTTCTTGGGTGGCATATATAACTCGCCCTCCCTTAGAATTCGAGTCTCTTCGAATTAGTTTAAATATGAAATCTTTCTTGTAAATCACAAGCAAGATCACAATGCAGGTAAGTAACCCATAAATTGCATAAAAGTTGTAATTTATGTTTTGTTTTAAATATACCTCATTACTGGTATCAAGATTAATCATTTGTGGTACATCCAATAGTTCGGTTTCGTTTTCTGGTATTACATTAAAGTTAGGGATTACAATATTCATTTTAGTTTCATATCTTCTTAAAAAATAATCACCTATTTGAATTCCACATTTTTCAGTTCTTACAAAATAACTTCCATTTAAAAAATACGTAAAATTATTACAAAAATTCGTTAAATTATGTTTAACATTAATTAATATTAAATTTCCTAAATCTATCTCTTTTACAACGGTTCCAACAAATTTTCTTCTGGAACAGTTTCTATAATTATCTTTGATTAGGTTTACAATGCAATCATTTGGTTGTAACATTTTTGGTAAAAAATTCTCTTCATTTACAATAAAAGTTGTATTTTCTATTTTAACAATTCTTGTTTCATTAATGTCAATTTGCATGGCCCTTTTATTGGGGACAGGCATAATATAATTAGTTATATACATCTTGTTAAAGAATTCTGGAACCGAAATTACAAATATAATTACATCATTTGACAATGAGCCAATGTTAAATTTTAAGTGTCTTAATTTGGAACTATCAATATTATATAAATCAATTTCGTCATTAGTAAGAATAAATCTGTTCATTACGTTATATCTTGCCATCAATATGTTTTCCTGTATTCTCTCAATCTTATCCCTGATTTGGTTAATTATCAGCCAATAACTATTATATTTTATGACTGGTATATTATCTATAATTTCTTTTGACATACTTGCGTTAAACAAGAGCCTATTTGATTCCAACAACAAATGAACATTTTGCATAAATTTTTGTATGTCTGTATTGATCTTTATTTGTTTGTTTAAGTTCCCTATTAACTGTTGCTGGTTCATGTCCATTTTTGCAAAGTGTGCATCAATCATTTCCTTGTCCTCATCATCCATATTTCCGAATAACCATTTTATGGTTCTTCCCCCAAAATTCAGTAAACCTCTTTTGTTTCTAGTATGAATTGTTATTGTTGATAACAAATGTTCTAGCTCTTTTATTTTATCCTGCAGGCCCGCTAACATTTCACCTTGTTTTATTAAGAAATTTTTTGAAACTTCTATTTTAACCTTTTGAATGGTCGCCCTAATATCTTCCAAATCAAAAATATGTATTATTTTATTATATCTACGAATCACGAAAATAGGTTCACTTTCTATCATCACATATCCTGCTTCCGATTCAATTTTTGTAATTTCCACCGTGCCCACTGCGGTTGATAATATTAAAAGGAACAAAGCCCCGATCATCTAAAAAGAGGACATATACAAATATTACGTGAGAACAAACTTTTACGATTATCTGATTAGTATTTTTTTTTTTTTTTTTTTTTCATCTAATAACCTTTAAAGGTCGTTTTATCTGTGCAATATCGATGCGTTTCATTCTTGTAGGATTATATTTATTATATCTTTTAGCAGTTTTATGTCTTTGGCCCTGTATGTTCTTTACATACATATTATCAGGGTTATAGTTCGGTACAGGTTCCCTCGTGAGATTAAGTCTTTGAATAGCTTTTTGCTTTCTAGAGTTCATTTGCAAGGCAATCTTTGAAAAATCTAAATTCGAACGGTTGATAAAATCCATAGGCTTAATTCCTATGGTAGAATGGATAGAATTATTATAATATCCTATAGCTCTAATGACCAACTCCTCTATACTCATATTCTCGTTGCTTCTTTTGATTATTCTAATATGCTCTAAAAGCGTAGAGTGTAACCTCTCAACATCTGAATTTCCTGTGTGTGAATTTGGTGTGGTAAAGTGGGCATTAATGTTCCTCTCTGAACAAAATAATTTTATATATGTGTTATTAAATTCATTATCTAAAATCAGTGTTTCTGGCTTTCCCAAATAAGAAATTCTCTCATCCAACTTAGTTTTGATTGTGCACATATTTTTATCGCTGAGCCTATGAGCGGAACCCAATTTAGTAAATCTGTCAATGGTAGTCAAAAAATAATTTTTGTGAACATGAAATATGTCGGCATGCACAATCTGGTTTGGTTTATTGGGTGTCTCAGTAAAATTGAAATATTTTCTGAAGGGTTTTCTATCGTACTTATTTTCAGCACACAACTGACAATTATTTATATATTTATTTATATATTTTACTAAGTTCGGATAAAAATACTTAAACTTTAATTCTTCGAAATTTTCAACTACCCCTCTATGATTGGTCTCGATATGATTATTTTCAATCACTTGCAACAATCTTTCCACGTTTTCAACGTCTACTGCCAATTTCGTGCATTTTATAAATTTTAAATTACTATCATTCGAAAAAAGTTGGATTAATTTATTTTGGACAATATTATATTCTGAGTCACCCAATTCAGAATAAATTCCCACTGTACCTTTGTTCAATTCTCTTCTAAAAATGTCATTTAAATAATGATCATTTGGCAAATCATTCCTCTCGATATAAATTATTTTATATTTATTGTACAATATTTCTGTTTCTTTCTCTTTTTGATTTAAGATTCTTACTTGCTTTCTATATTTATTAACAACTGTCTCACTTATGAGAAAATGTTCATTCAAATGTTCATTGGCACTATGAACAGTGCTCATATCACTGTCTGTTAGCTCAAACAGCGATTTAATATCTAAATTTTCTTCATCTTCCACATTAGGTTTCGGAATTCTGCTTAAGAAGTCGGCAACCTTATTATCCTTACCCTTTAAATATTCTACATCAAACTCAAATTCTCCCAACATTATTTTCCAACGAATTATTCTGGAATTTGGCTCTTTCAAAGAAAATAACCATTTCAATGGTTGATGGTCAGTTCTCACCAAAAATTTCCTCCCATACAAATATGGTCTAAAATACTTTACGCTCCAGACAATGGCCAGTAATTCTTTCTCCAAGGTGTGATAATTTCTTTCGGCACTATTTAGAGTTCGACTGGCATAAGAAATAGGTCTACCTTTCTGACTCAGGACAGCACCAATAGCTATATCGCTGGCATCAGTAGTCAGAACGAATTCTTTATCAAATTCTGGGTAGGCTAGAACAGGGTATGTTGTGAGCAGAGTTTTTAATTTATCAAAGGAGTCTATGTATTCCTGATCTCGCATATTTATATGAGTATTTTTCCTAAGATATTTTATCATTGGGTTGGCTATTGTTGAATAATTTTTTATAAATTTCCTGTAAAAGCCAGTTAATCCCAAAAATGATTTTATCTGTTTGACACTTCCCGGTAATTTCAAATTTTTAATAGCTTTTATCTTTTCCGGGTTCGGAGTGATACCATCAGGAGTTATAATATGGCCAAGAAATTCAGTATATTTGGTAAGAAATTTACATTTGTCCAATTGGACTTTCAGATTAAATTCGTTCAATCTTTTAAATATTTTATTTAGACTCTCAAAATGCTCTTTGATTGTCACAGAGAAAACCAAGATGTCATCCATGTAAATGACACATATCTTATTGATGTAATCACTTAGTACATGATTCATCATTCTCTGAAACGTAGCGGGCGCATTCTTTAAACCGAAGGGCATACGAATGTACTCGAAATGTCCCATTGGGGTAGAAAACGCAGTTTTCTCAATATCCCTTTCATCCATCAATATCTGATGGAACCCTTTAGCCAAATCTAAGGTGGTATAGTATTGCGAGCGACCTAATTTGTCGAACAGAGATTCCATGTTTGGAATCGGAAATTTGTCTTGTATTGTCACTTCGTTTAACTTGCGGTAGTCTATGACGACTCTCCATTTCTTAATCCCAGTATCGCTCATTTGCTTCGGAACTATCCAAAGGGGCGAACTATATGGGGATTTACTAGGTCTTATTATACCTTGTTTTAACATTTCCCGGATTTGCCGTTCAATTTCTTTCTCGTGAATTTGGGGATATCGATATATTTTTGAATATATTGGTTGGTTTGATGTAGTTATGATTTTGTGCCTAATGCTGTTGGTACTAGTTAAATTTTGTCCTTCAATATAAAATGTTCTCTTACTAACTTGTAAAAATTTAGACAGTTGTTCTCTTTCTTCTGAGCTCAGGTCGTCGTGCAAAAATTCATCCAGCTCCCTATCATGCCCCTCTAAACAAAAAATATCTTCATATTCAAAAGGTGGTTTATTTTCGCCAATTAATATGGTTGAGTCTCTAATTTTTAATTCGTTATGACGCAAGTCTATTTGCGCACCTAAAGGAGATAAAATATTATTGCCTATTATGCAATCGAAGGGTTTCTTTTTAAGATCTACAAGCTTTAAAGACATCGTTTGGTCTGGGCTGTTGAATTCGTTTGGCAAATATACGATAACTTCCTCCTCTATGATAGAAGAGCCAATGAGTGTACTTAATTTGATAGGGTTTATTAATTTTCTACGGTTTGAAATCTTTCCAAAAAATATGGAATCACCCAAGCTGGGAGCTGCACCCGTGTCCACTAGGCACCTTGCACGGAGGAACCCGAACGTAAGCATTACTATTGGTAATGTACAGCCTGAGGCTGTTGAGGAAAATGTTCATATTGCGCATGGTCAATTTCCATGGGCATTGGTACTTGATGTTGCACACGCCTATTATCTACCGGATTCCGATAAAAATTTCCACTGTATCGATTAACGTTTCTATTAAAATTTGAACGGGAATGATCTACGTTTTTTAAAAAATTTTGCTGATTCAATCTTGGATAAGACTGATTATAATTTGAGTTGTAATTTCGATTTAAAAAATTGTGATTGTTTTGATTTGGGTTGTTATTTCGATTTACCTTTTCCCTTCTATAAATTTGTTGAACACTGTTATTTCTTTTATAGTGTTTTGCCGATAAGATTGCCTCGCTCATAAGGTTATTTTCTATTAAAAAGCTCCGAGAGCTACTCACGCTAGAAATATTATTTTGAAGCAACAATGCTTTTATATTCAAACTCAAGTAATTTATATAAATATCGAAAATTAATTTAACATTATTTGCAGGCGTAAAATTAACATCCTTCTCTATTTCTAAACTGTATTTTGTATTCATTTTATTCAAGCATTGGTCCAACTTATAATGTAATTCTTCAATATTATTAAAATTTAAATTCATGGCTTCTTCCCTAATAGAGAAATAAGATTCTTTAACCCCAAATTCCTGTCTTAATTTATTCAAAATATTTGTCCATGTGGGTTCTGTGAGTGTTTCTACAGCATTCAGAGCTCGACCCTGAATTTTATTAGCCAAAATAGTTTGCACGATTGCTTTGTTGCTATCTTCAGTTAATGATAATACCGTTGTCACATCCCTAAGGTAATTTTGCAGAGAATATTTAGATTCTCCATCAAAAACAGGCAAGCTTCTTGCCTCACGCAAGCAGTCAGTAAGACCCAATTGTGCCATAATAATTATGTATTTTCTTTTTATAATAAATGTAAAAATTAAAATTTATTTTTTTTTTTTTTTCTTCGAATCAAGGATAAAGAAATTGAGAGGTGATTGCTTATAGATAAAAGAATTATCAACATCCACCTTACAAAGAGTGTAAATGTCTTAAAAAAAAAAAAAAATAATTTTATATAGAGAGAAAAAACTTTATTAATTTGAATTTCAACCACACAACAAAAAAAAAAATTTCTTTTCTTTATTCTTTACAAATTCTAAAAAATGTCCTTCCTTTATTCTTTATTGAATATTTACGAAGATGTTCTAAATCTCAAAACAATGTTTACAGAACATATGCTTACTTTCCTTTATATTATCTGCTGACAACTCCAACTCCAAAATTGTTGTAGTCTTCCTTCAGTTGTTTAATATGTATCCTTAGAGTATATGTAATTGATTGGCTGTTGTCCAATAGAATTCACAAATTTTGTTGGTTGTATTTATTTTGTTAGCATCTACTTTTTCACACATCCTTTTTATATAATTTTTTTTCAGCATCTACTCGATTTTTAATCTTGAGTATTTTCATTAAATTGAGTTCTAGATGTATTCAATAACTTTTACTGGATGAAACTGTTATTAAATTTATTTCTTTTTTTTCGTGGCCCTATTTTTTACTTAGGGTCCTGTCACGGTCGCCAGTTTTCTATTTTTTCTTTTATATTTGAATAAAAAACATTTATTTTATTAAAAGAGGATTTTGATATTTTTATTTATTTTTTCTTTGGTATTTTTATAAACCGTTTCGATTTGATGTTTTTCTAGAACTAAAATCTTATTCTATTCTTTACATATTCTTAGCTTAAACTTATGAACTATTTCTGCATGATCAGCACAACGATCATGGATGATGAAATTCCATTGATCGTTGGGCAATCAACAAAATGTACAGAAAACGAAATCAATACTTTGTAAACAATTTCATAATTCATTGTTTACAAAATCATTGGTTCTTCTTGGGTGGCATATATAACTTACATACACACATACATACAGTAAACAATATGTAGTTAAATATATATAAAAATACAATAACTGTGCCATTTCATTTAAAACATTGTGTACATAGATATGTATACGTATATGTATACGTAAACATATTTATATACGTAAACATATTTATTTTGTACATAAAAAAATTATGCACTCATAGATTGACATTTCATTCAGTCGTTATAATATTTTTTAATTTGAAATTCATAACATAAATTCGCAAACAAATATACTACATACATACATACATTGTGCATCGCACTTGATCGTAAAGAGGGTATTAACTTAAAATTGTTATTTTTTTTATTTTTGGAAAAAATTTATATCTACACGAAGAGAAAAAATATGGTTGGGCATGGTTACGGCAACAACACTATATTTAATGTAACAATATATTGTGATCGTATACAAATAATTGTTATTTTTATTTAATATCAGCAATATTATAGTTACTGTATACCTACATATCAATGTTTATCGCAATTATAAATTTGAGTATTGTTGACTGAAAAATTAATTATTTTTGCAACAACTAAATAATGCTTACTTTTAAAACATATTATATTAGTCGCAACCAGGGCTGCCAGCGGATTTTTCGAAAAAATACCCACACATGCCAAAATAAAAATCTGATTTTTCCGTACATGTTGAAATAATTTCCCCTACAAAAATCCCTACGCATTATTGGCATTAAAATAGAAGAAAACACTTTAGTAAAAATAAATAAATTTTACATAAAAATAAGTACAAAACAAAAAATATAATACATACGTATGTACTTACAATAAATTCAATTAAATTTTTCGAAAAAATACCCACACATGCCAAAATAAAAATCTGATTTTCCGTACATGTTGAAATAATTTCCCCTACAAAAATCCCTACTTATATTTGGCATTAAAATAGAAGAAAACACTTTAGTTAAAATAAATAAATTTTACATAAAAATAAGTACTTGCAATAAATTCAATTAAATATTTCAACATTGAATAATATGCCAGTGGTATAAGAAAACACCATTGCCATCAATGAAACGGTTAGCATTTTCACTCTATACACTAATGTATAGAGTTTATTAGCTTCTTCGCTAACCCTAAGTAATGTAGGAAACATATTTTTTACTACGACAAATTCTTTATTTGTCACCAAGGCATTGATGTAGTTTCAGCAAACAATTGTTTAGAAACCCCGCCACTTTGTGTTTTAAGATCTCTTTGACAAAACATATACAAATATATTAGTGTCGCCAAAATTTTTAAGCCACAAAAAACTCTGGAAATATAGTTAAGGGAAAATAAACTTTTTTAAGAAAATGGACAAGAAAATTTTACTAAAAATACGTTTTTTCTGCATTTATTTTATAAATAATGCGGTATGACGAAAAATTCCTACATATTGGAGATTAGAAAAAATCTGTCCGATTTTCCCTACGCTTCTATTTTTTTTTTTTATCAAAAATACCTACCCTTACATCTGGCAACACAGCTCACAACCATATCATGATAACTTTCTATAAATTTAGCATAATACATATGTTTAATATGCAATCAAAATGTGTTTACTCTAATTTTTTTGTTAGCGCCATTTGTAAAATAATTTTCCATCAGTTGTGTCGTTTTTTTTAAATATATCTATTGAATTATTTGTTAGTGAGTGGTTCAACAATTCAAAAAAAAAAAAAATATCCATTAAAATAAAAATAATTTTATAAAAGAAAATTGTAAAAAAAGAAATTGTATTAACATCAACAAAAAAAAAATTGTAAAGTGCCACAAAATAAGAAATCAATGCATAAAATTAAAATTTTTTTTATTGTTGTGACACCACCACCGTAATATAATATGATTACTTCTAAATTTGTTATGATTAACATGACAATAATATGATTACTTCTTAACTTATAATGATTAAAACGATAAGAATATGATTAAGGGAAAAATATTATGATAAAATATTACGAATATATTTTATCATAATATGATTCAATAATAATCGTAATATAGTGACTACAATCATGAATTTTATCGTAATATGTTGCTCTTAGAATGTGTTTACCACAACCATGTTTTTTCTTTGCGTGTACGGATTTCTTTAAATCAAGTACAGAGTGCTTGATTCAAGTACCCCGTTGTACTTAAAATATTCCGAAACGGTTTTGACTTAAGTAAAAGCGAGATAAAAGTTAATCTCTCAAACTGTGCTTGTGATTCTATAATTTTTAAGTTTGTTTAACCCCGAATTCGTACTTGAAATATTCCGAAAGTGAGATTAAAATGATTCTAACCTAAAAACTTACCCCAGAGAACCGGAGATTGAGAGAATATTATTTTTTACTTACCCGTTACACATTTTTGTTTAATTTTCATCGTATTCCCCCCATTGTTTACAGAATAACTCACAATTATAGGATACCAGCAGCATGCCAGCGTTATTACTCTGCTCTAGATATGCGATGTTTTTAACTAAATCATTTTAACAAATAGAATTTGGGAATTTTGGCATTTTTTTTTACTTTTTTAAATTGAAAATAATGTGTGTTTTTCTTCGTGTAGTGTTGTTGTTCTTGTTGCTTCTAAACAATCGTTTTTACCAACATTTGTAGTGTTGTTATTGTTCTTCCTATACCAATATGCTATAAACACATGCGTATGCACGCATATTGGTTTTCTTAGGTTATTCCATTTTGGATTGTTTTAAGTACGACTCGTACACAAAGTAGTAGACAAAACTTAAATTAAGTACCTACGAGTTTTTTCTTTCTGTGTATTGATTTAATAAAATATGTATACGCATTTTGCTAAAACTTCATTTCAGCTTAAGATACAACACTGACTTTTTTTTAAATTTCCAGAAGGTATAAAATAGGCTTTTAGCTTAAGTAACTTGAAGTTTTTTATTTCTTGATTAAGAAGCGACATGTGTTAATCTAAAAATAGGAATTTAAAATTGTTTTCAGTCTTACCTCGTTACAGATTTAAACATGAACTTAAATTTGAGCGCAGTGTTTAAAATTAAAAACCAATGGTTTTTTATAAATTCTACAAATACACTCTAAACAACATAAAACAAGCCCTTTTATGAGCTAAAAGCATGTTTTGTTTTTGTTTTTAAAATCAGACATTATAAAGAAAAATGTCTAAATGTATACAAAAAAAGAAGAAATACAAAAATAAAAAACGATATTGAATGGCTTAAATCAAATCGATCGTTTATTCATGGTGCTGTTCCAAAAATTTTTACAAAAAGTAGAAAAAAAAATTAAAACGGTCAACAGCGCAAGTTGGAGTAAAAAAAAATCGTCTAAACGACAAGTGAAAATTGTTGTTTCATGCGTTAAACGACAACGACAACAACAACATACAAATTATTGAAATTCCATTGAAGCGCGCTTGCACGTTTGTATGCGTGTTTATGGGTGAGTGCAAAAGTGTGGGCCAGTGAGTGAGCCCCAGTGAGCTTGTACTCAATTATTTATGTAGTTGTTAAAATAATTACAAAAACAAAAGCGTACTTTTTTTTCGTTGTTGCTTGAATTATGATTTTTAGCTTAGGCAATCGTACAGCATTTTTTTCGTTAAATTTTTGGTGTTGCCAAAAATTAAAATAAATTAATTTATACAAATTATTAAATTTATATTACAAACAATTTTAGTTAATACAATAACAAACAAATAGGTCAAGTCTTTTAATGGAAAAGGTGACTTGTTTTAATTTTTTTTAGTGCTACAAATACAATTACAAATTAAATTCTAACTTTACTAACGCGCTGTAGTGAAACAGACCAGAGTCTCTCGAAGCCAAAACCCTCGCACTAACAGCCTACCGAGGCATCCTTCATTTATTAAATTTATTTAAATACATTTTTGGACCTTTTTTTGTGCAAAGTCATTTTATAGCAGTGAACAAAACATTTTAAAGGTTATTAAATTAGGAACCAATTTTCTTTCTAAGATGGTACCTAATTTTTCTTTAAAAATAACAGTTCTTGCTCAAAAAATTTCGTGCTTTAATTGTTTTTGAAAGCTTTTTTGTACGCTGCACCACAGGTGGAAGGTTATCTTTTAAATTAGTTTGTCATTCCGTTTGTAATTTCTTATTTATATTCTGGATCTTAATAAGTGGATTTAACGATATAAGTCTGTCCGTCTATCGGCTTTTCTGGTCGTGTGTTGCATGAAATGGGTTCTCCCAAGACTCCATATATGATTGTTATACATTTATGTATACCACATATAGTTTGCAAAAAATTCAGTCAGATCGATCCGACTGCCGCTAATTTTTATCTATAAAACTACTATTTTTAGTCTTCTCTTAATGTTTAAACTTTTTTTTTACTTTTACCTTAAAAATCAGTAACAGTTATTTCAGAAACTTATTTAAGAATACCATTTGTTTTCTTTTTAACACATTTACGTATTTTAAGTACATACCTAACATCTACTTAAGTCGACTGCAGCTTTCACTTACCCCAGTAAAGCCTGGTACTCTATTCAGTATTTCGTGCGAAATGTTTTCAAACTCAATATAAAAAAAATTTCTGTAAAATACAAACGAAAAAATGTTGATAGAGTTGTACTCTGTTTATATTACAAAAAACTTGCGAAATGTTTCTAGCAACATTTTTATTTTCGGTGCGAAACCAGTGCAGCTCATATTATTTCGCACGGAATTTTAAGCAACAGCTTATTTTTTGTAATATTTTATTTTGTATTTGTGAGGTGGGGTTTATAACAAGCGTTTCAAAAAGAAAAATATAGAAAAGTGCAAAAATTAATAATAAAATTAAATTTTTTGTTTTTTACTATAGAAAATTATTAAAATAAAATTGTTTTACTTTTTTTTAATCACAATTATCAAAACACATGGTTCTTGTCATAGATGGGGGTAATTGTACAAACTCGCATGATAGGTAACATTGATACATGTCAAAATTTTCGTGTGAAATAATTAATGTTGCTCAACATTTTTCACAAATTTGAACAGGCTTAAAGCAGAGATAGAAAGAATATTGTTATTTACTTACCCGTTACACATGTTGCTTTCACTTTTGTTTAATTCCGCTTTACAGAAGAACTTCACAACCATAAGACATGGTTTTCGTAATCATTCCCGATATGGTTTTCGTAATCATTCTGCTTTAAATATGTGATGTTTTTAACTAAATAGTTTTAACAATAAGAATTTGGGAATTTCTGCTTCTTATTTTACTTTTTAAACATGAAAATAATGTATGTTTTTCTTCTTGCAGTGTTGTTGTTGTTTCTACATAAAACAAGCAAATCGTTTTTGACCTTCTTTTGTAGTATTGTTGTTGTTTCATCAACAAACTTTTACAACTTTTACACGCGTATGCACGAATATTGGTTCTCGAAATTTATCACATTTTTGATTGCTTTAAGTACTTTTTAGTGTTATTCGTAAGTACTTAACTTATTGAGTACGATTCGTATAAAAAGTACGAAGAAAAAACTTTTAATTAGTAGTGATTACCATAAACGTTACTTGGTAAAAGAAATTTTTGCTGTGGACTTTGGTATAAAACATATTTCTTTACAATTTGTCATAAAAACCAACAGTTTTATAGAGTTTTAAAATTATCAATGTCGAAATCCCTAATAAGCGTCCTTGAAACATGCACGCTTTTTTTTTGGACAACATTTTAAACACTTATTAAAGCTGAAAACTTAAACATTTTTGGATTCAATCTTAATTTACTTAAACCAGCAATTAAAAAATTAGTTCAGGAAATTATCTTAATTTATTTTAACTCTTTAATGTTCATCGTAAACATTTTACGAAAACAATAATTAAAAATGTTTAAATGTAAATAAATTGATATTGAAATTAAATTGATCCATTATTTAACCTGTTGCTTTTAGTGCCCTTATTCATGAAGTAACTATTCTACAAAACGCGATTACAGTTGAGGAAAAAAAAATTATAGTCAATTAAGGTGTTTTTTGAATTAAATGCTTAATTTTAAATTAACATTTTATTGCGAAATCTAATAGTTAATTACTAAATAACAGTTAATTTTGAAGTTCAATTAGAATCTTGCAAATTACGTTTTCTGAAAATAATTACGTGAACAATTAAGATGCTTATAGGCGATGAACAAATGTTTATATCACAAATTTTTATTTATTTGTTTTAGTTTTTTTGTTGAATGAGCAAAAATTTCCTATCTGAACTGAAGCAAATTTAAGGGAACTTACTAAACAAATAAAACTCTAATTTTAAATTTTAATCAAAATTAAAAGTTGTCAAATTGTCTTTATGTTAAAAAGAAGAATAAAATAATTTAAACTTTTAAAATAAATATTACAATACAATTTAAATGGAAGTTTCGTTCAATACCGAATGCCTTAATTTGCCCCCTGGTTAGAAAAGTTTTTATTGCTATAAAAAGGACGGTATTTATTTCAAATGTTATGAATGAAGTCAACATAAAAAATTTATGTAAGTTTTTTTTTCTATTTCAAATCTTTTTCTATATTTACATAAAAATATATTTCTAATTTAAAACTTATACAATTGCTTGAATGAATCTACCTACCACTCTATAACCTTCTCACATACTATGTATGTATCAATACAATATTATTCACAAAAAAAAAATAAAACTGAATTGAAAAAGTGTTAATTTTTTAAGTACTCCTCAAAATTTTGCACGTTTCATTACATTACATTTGAATTAGTTATTTATACTACAAAATATTTTTAAATTTTTGTTCGTGGGTACAAGTGTTAAGAGTCTTTCGTAAATATTTGATGTTGAGGTTGCTGATTTAATATGATTTTTGGGTATAGTGTAGACTTAGGAAGGACACCATTTGCCGCAGTTGAATGTTGTGATTAAAAGACAATTTTTTTTTTATAAATTTGATATGTATGACAGTGTTTCTTCGTGTTACTAATACAATATAAATGACATTGACGATGAGTTACAATAATATACAATGTTTTCTATTTTCATAATTATAATGGCAAAAACAAAAAAACTGATCGCAAAGAACCTAGCTTTGACGGCATTTACACGGTGTATTTCCAGACATGTCTGTTTTTAACATTCTCTTTTTAACATGCTGTTTTTATGTATAATTGTCTAGTCTTCTTTATATACAAAAACAAAAAATTCGATTAACAAACATGAAAACTCGTTTCATGTCTGTTTGGCAACCCCTCTTTCTTCTCTAACCGGATCGCCTACAAACAAAACAAAGATGTTTGTTAGACATGTCTGAAAAGACACCGTGTGAACTCCCTCTTTTTATGAAAATGATTATAAATATTTGCTAGTCGGACAGACTTGTCAAAAAATTTGTCACTCAATATCAGGTTCTGTAATTTTGGAGCGTTGAAAAGATGTAAAACAAAATATTACATCGTTTCTCGAAACAGGACTGCCAGACTTAGGGACTTATCCGTAAAGTTGAGGATTTCATGCGAACAAAAAGGACAAAGTCATTTGGGGATTGGGAATTTAAAAAAAAAACATTCGGGGATTTTTTGGGGACTAGACATTTATATATACTTTCCCTTCTTTTATTATTAACGCTTATTTTTCTTTGTTTCGTATATAAAATATGAAAAAAGTAGCAAAACTTTTATTTTACCCGTATCAGCAACTTATACGGCTTAAAGGGTCGTAATTATTACCATTTTTGTTAAGTGCATAAAAGGTGCTTTAAAAAGAAGAATTTAAAAAAAGAATCTAAAACGGTTTAAAGACAATTTTCAACCAAATATGTCTTCCCTAAAATTAAGTAAATATGAACAACAATATAGTAAAAATTGGGAATAAGAATGCCGGGGCTTGGTAAGTACTTATGATGCGTCTAATTATTAAATAAATGACGGATATGTGTATTTTTATTGTTCAAAAACAGCATATTTTTCTGCTTGTAATTCCTCACTGAAATCGCATAAAAAGGATTTTAAAAAACATGCCGAAACAAGTCGCTACAAACAAAATAAAATTAATTATTTTATTAAAAATTTTTATGTGGGGATTTCTTATTAAACAGTTTCTTACTAATTTTTTTGAAAATTTTAAATTTGGTCAGAAAAAAATCGATAAAAAAAAACATTAACTTTTAAAGGTTATTTTTTTTAATACATATTGGGATTTTTAGGGATTTTTTTTGAATGTCATAATATGCAACTTGAAGCCGATGTGAAATTGCAGTCGTTAAAAAAATCATTAACGGCGACCAAAATTTACTTAACTTGAAAATTTTTCAATACGGGTGGCAAAAAAACAGTTTGCTACACTAAATAATGTAAAGGAAAAAATCAATAGCAAAGATTTTAACTTTTTATATATTAGCGTTTTTCACCTTTTGTATTAAGTGTACAACTCTGCTTTTCTTTATTCAATTGTTTTATTATGGGTTATTTAACAAATGTGTTTACTACAGCTATTTGTTGGATTTTTCAACCTCAGCGTAGTAAATTTTAGTCCCATTAATTTTGTTGTTGCAGTGTTGTAAATCTTAGTACTTTAACTAATGGTGTTTTCTTTTCTACAAAAAATGTCACATTTTATTTAAAAAAATGCAATGTGGTGTTCGTTTCTTAAAAATGCTTTGCTCTCTAAAAGGGCAGCGTGTTTTATTCTAAATAAAATCACCCTTAAATGTCATAAGGCACTTTACGCCCCGTATAAAAAGAGAATGTTGGTTACCAGACGAAGTTGGGAAAAAATTGCTTCTAATCAGGACAGGTAAAATTTTAAGTTTTAATAGTTAATTTTTCTATTATTTTATAGTAAAAAACAAAAGAAAGCATTACATTGTTAATGGTAGGTTGTCAGTGGTATTAAATTTAAATGAATTTGGTGTTATAAACTTATTTTTGAAAAAAAAAACGTTAAATCAAGAAATCGTAAAAACTTGGTGTTAATCAATCGGCAATCTGGCAAAAGTATTTTCTTGTTTACATATTTTATGAGAAACAACTAAAGAAATTGGAATTTCGTCATTCATTTTGTTCATTTATTTATTTATTTAATATCAATCTATTAACAAATTTGTTTTTATGTATATTTTTTTTATATTTTGAAGAACACACTTTTTGATTTATGTACATATTTTGTTATATATTGAAGAACAAACTTTTTGTCAGCTGTTAAATATAGGGCGATCCAATTCTGTGTTTGTTCTCGTCAAATAAAAAATTGCAGTATTACATGTTCGGCAAGACATTTTATGCATGCACCTTTTAAAATGTGGTATTTTTTTTGTGGAAAAGAAAACACCATAAATTAATAAGATTCACAAGGACTACAAGGGACTTTACTATTAAGGGTGAAAATCGCAATTGTTTTATTAAAATCAACTTCATTGATTTTCAATCAAATTAATTTTAATTTTGCTAAATTAAACTTTTTTTTTCTTCTTTTCACTCATGCATATCTGGGATGGAAACTGTGGTGCAATTGTACTTTTTTTTTTTGATACATTCGTGGCTATCTTTAAAACAAATTTTCATAACTAAAAAAAGGATTTTTTCTAAAAATATATATCAAGAGATTAGCCAGAAAATATAAAATTAGTACCGTCATAGTCTCAAAACTACGTTTTGTTATTGAAGTTGGTAAACAATCCCAAAGTCCATTTTCCATCCCTAAAACGCATGTACATATTTGCAGCGCTGCCAATAGAAAAAGATCTTTAAAAATGATGCCACTGCAGATGCATAAGCTTTGCACATCTGACAATAAAAAAATAAGCTTCCAACGTCTCACAATAATCAGCCAATTGCAACAAAGAGTGCTCACATGATTGTCAGATATCTAACAATATTGTTGTACATATTATAATGGACAGACAATATTTTTTCTAACTACGTTGTCAAACAAAAATTGCTAGTTCTCACGGTTAAAAGAAATTTGTAGCACATTTTACTGAAAATATTGTTAGATCTGACTACCGTCTGTACGAAACTTTACTAACCAAAAAAAGTTATAGAGACCGTTTAGTGAGAAAAACTGCTGTTTGTTGCAATTTGCACATCTTTCGGTTTCTATGCTTTTATTTGTATATCCATTAAGTCGCAATTTACACTATGGACATTTCTTGTCGGACAGAAAAAGTTTGTAGGCGAGAGAGGCAAGAAGTAAAGTGTCACGCATACAGCGTCGACTCCATACCATCAAACTTTTTCTGTGCGGCAATAAATGTCCATAGTGTAAATTGCGACTAACTACTCGTATTTCAACATTTTCCATACGTGTCTTTATGTTTTTGTTTTCGAAGAATTGTTTACTTCTAAAGCTTGGCTCACGCCTTTTTTTTTTGGAATAAGTGTAACGCGATTGTATTAGCGTATTTTGTCGTTTCGTCTATGTTACCATCCTAAATTTTTTGTCATTTTATTTAGTTTTCTGTTTCGCTTGTTTAAAATAAATCTACATGCATGTACAACCATACGCCTTTAAAATATTTTGTAAACAAATATTTTTGATGCTGTAATAAACACATATGAAAAGACGATTTTGTTTTATCGCAAACATTTTTTTTCAGTTCGTATTATTATTATTTTTTTTTTGACGACCACACATTGACCATGAAATATTTTTTTTTATTAAATGCCAAAAGCTTTCATTCAATTAGCAGTAGTTAACTGATGTTGGTTTTTGACTGGTAGATAGTTGTCGGCTGGTTATAAACTTTTTTTTTTAGATGTTTCTTTCTTCCTACCTTTTCACATCTTTTTGGAAAAGTTTGAACAACGTGTTAGTAGCTTTAAAAAGTGTATTAATGTTAAGTATGTATGTATGTATATAAAAGTTCTTGGTTATTAATTATGTTCAATTACATTTAAACAACTCTGTTAGTGTTGCGTGCTTATTGGTATGCAGTGTTGCCAGAAATAAGGGAAAATACCAACATGTAGGTATTTTTGATAATAAAATAGAAGAGTATGGAAAATCAGACAGATTTTTTCTAATCTCCAATATATAGGAATTTTTCGTCCTACCGCATTATTTATGAAATAAATGCAGAAAAACATATTTTTAGTAATATTTTTTTGTCCAAAACGGTTAAAAAAATTTATTTTCCGTAAAATAACTTAAAAATATATTTCCATATGTAGTTGTTTGAAGCATAAAAAGTTGGTGACACTAATATGTTTGTATATGTTTTGTCAAAGATATTTAAAAAAACAAAGTGGTTGGGCTGCTATACAATTGTTTGCTGAAACTACATCAATGCCTTGGTGACAAATAAAGAATTTGTCGTAGTAAAAAATATGTTTCCTACATTACTTTGGGTTGGCGAAGAAGCTAATGAATAGTGGGTTCCAATTGTTACAGCAATAAGTGCCTGGTATACACTACCACTATCGCCATTAGTGTATAGAGTGCAAATGCTAACCGTTTCATTGAATGCAATAGTTTTTTCTTAAACCACTGGCATATTTTTCAATGTTGAAAGATTTAATTGAATTTATTGTACTTATTTTTATGTTCGAATAAAATTTATTTATTTCTATTTTAATGCCAATAATGCGTAGGGGTTTTGGTAGGGGAAATTATTTCGACATGTAGGGAAAAATCAGATTTTTTTTATGTGTAGGTATTTTTTCGAAAAATCCACTGGCAACACTGTTGGTATGGCATATTTTTGTCTTTACGGGTTTTTAATGGCTTTTGTATTTGAGAAATTACAGGAGTATTTACTCAAATTTTCTTAAAATATTTAAAATATTAAAAACAAAAGTAAACATAGTAGAAAGAAGATGAACAAAAATATCAAAACAGTAACATAATATATGTACATGTTTTAATTACAACATATTGTGAATCTCTATATTTTTTATCTTTTACTTTTACGTTTTTTTTGGTATCATGTAGTTGTCGTCACAGGGGTCATTGATGTTTTGAAGGTCGTTCGTTTAATAAAAAAATAAACTTTTGCAGTCAATGGATAAAACCTTGAAATGTTGTTTTGAGTTTTTAACTTCCATGAAATTCTGGAACATTATTGTTGGTAACACGTTTGCAATGCAGTTGTGGCCATGGATAGAAAGAGATAGAGAGCAAGAATAAACTGTTATTGAAGCTCAGGGATGGAATTTTGCACTAACTTAAAAAAAAAACAAAAACAAAACTGACGAAAGCTTACAGCTGAACAACAGCTCCAAAAAGTGATTTTTGTTTTGGTTTATTTATTTTAAAATAACCTCTGAAGATGGTCAACAATGTTGACTGAAATATAACTTAAATAAAATACAATTTTACAACAAAATATGTTTATATTTTTCATTAAACATTTTTGTTTAAACTCATGACCTACAATCATAAAATGTACTTTTAAGACCAACATAAATATTTTTTGTTTGGTCTTGATAAATTTTAGAATCTAGGAAGGGCGTAGTTTGCTGAAAAATATGAAATAAAAATATATCTTGCTTACAAAGAGCCGTAGTAGTATCATGGTTCCAAGAAAGAAAATTGCTCTCAGATTTCCATCCCTGTTTAAGCTTTTGAATGTGTAAGTTTTGTAGAAAAAGTTTACCGATAAAGATCATATTTATGTTTAGGAATTTAAAACATGTCTAGAATATACCTATTAAGGCTAAATAAAGTCTTGCTTAATTTCAGGGGATTTTTATGTTTCTGTAAAACTAAAACTGAAAAGAAAAACTATTTTATCAAATATACAAAAGTATTGTAATTGTATGTTATTAGAAATTTTACTTATTAATTACTTATTTAAATTAATTATTCTTATTTTACTTTGGTGGAAACTATCAGTTGTAAACTTCATATCGTCAAATAGGAAATCTGGCAATACCATAACATTAAAATTGTAGCTGTTTTGTTTTATAAATTCATATTTGTAATAAAATAAATTCGCAAAATTTAATTAATTTTTAAAATGTTGTGAGGCCCCATCAGTTATATATACATATATATTATTTTCAATGCATACATATACATACCTATAGATTTTTCCAATACATGCCAGTGAAATGCGCATAGAAGCTAGTGTATTTATCAAAAACAAAAAATTTTGAATTTAGCACTAAAAAAAAATTTAATTTATAATAAATTTTGTGTTCCCAATAATAAGTTTGAGAAAAATTAATATATAAACCCGTTCATTCCTGTCTTTTACGGTTCAACATTGCATTAACGACATGTACGATTGTAAAGAAATTTGCATAACTTTTAAACTAATAGATGTCCCACAATAAAACTTTTACAATATAGTAAGGACACTATAGGCTAGTTTCGGCAAAAAAAAAAAAAAAATAGGACTAAGTTATACAAATTTTGATTCGAATTGGTAATTTCCGGCTTTGCAGATGAAAAAATTATTTTTTTTTCAAACTAATTTTTTTTATTTAAATATCAATCGATTTTCTATAAGAATCACTTAAAATTTTTTTTGTTTGATTAATTTTTGGTTCGATAAAATAATTTAAAAAACATTTTTTTTGAAAACAGCAACTCTTTACCACCCCGTAACTCAACAAATATTTCGCACACTTATTCATATATACTAGAACTATAGTTATGCCAAATATAAAGAAATTCCAACAAAATTTTTTAATTTTGTTGTCCGCTTCACAAATAATGCCCCATATTCTCACCATAAGGCTAATCTTAAAGTTAACGCTACAAGGGAAGCGATAATATTTATACTGCAATACTGATACAATAAGAGTAGGAGCAGCTAGTTAAAAACGATAATCTACAAATTAAAGCTTAAAAATATCACGATATTTTTGAAGAAAGAGATCGACGGGGCGATAATATGCTTCAAATAATTTTACTATCCCATTCTAAAGCTCAAATTATAACTGACGTTACCATTACCAAACAAAACAGCTGTTCGAACCAACCTTATGGGCAACACTATATTTGATTAAAGGTAACTTGTTATTACAGTAGAATCCCGATAATTCGTAATCGCAAGGGACCGGCCATTTTTTACGAATTATAGGGGTTTTCGATTTAGCGTGGTTTTGATTTAACGGGGTTAAAACTTATTTCAATTTATCTACTAAAACGATACAAAAAACTAAGAAAACAAATGTTTAAAATAAAATATATAAAAAATTATTTTTTTTTTAAATTTCGAAAGGCCGAATAGGAACAACTTTGATGTTTATTTATTTGAAAACGCACACACAAGCAGAAGCAAAAACCCACGCAAAACAATAGCGGTAAACAAAAAATCATTCTTTCAATGTTTCTGTTGTTTGTTTTTATTACGAATTATAAGTGGTAGTTAGCAAACAATTACGATTTATAAGAGGTTAAGAAGATTTTTTTTGAAAAAAAATTACGAATTAGCGAAATTTTACGAATTAACGAGATTTTTTCAAGGGACCGACAGTTTATTACGAATTATCGGGAATGACGATTTATCGGGGTACGAATTATCGGGATTTGACTGTACCATAGTTTGGTTTGATCCTTTATAATTTTTTTAGACTACTGCCTTTAAGACTTAAACCTGCGGCATAGAATACTAAACAATTAAAAAAATCAATTACAATTTATAGGCTCCGACACGAGTAAAGTGTGTCCGGCGGTTAACAGTGATCTTGGAAAAATTTTTATGATATCAAAATTTATACTAAATTTATTTTGCTTTCTGTTTCAACTAGGCGGTCGCAGGATTGAACTGATTTAAATAATTTTAGGGATTTAAGAAGAAAATACACTTAGAAAAAAGCTTTTAGCAAAAATCTTAAAAATGTTTAATTTGTTAAATATTTTAACCCCTTTTTTCATAAAAATTTTTAAACTATAAACGGGTTTTAAAGTTTAATTTTACTTTAAAACTTCTTATTTTAAAAATTAATCTGACGTACCTTAGTTGATTCGATTTTACAATAGGACAAGTGAGAGTTCTGTATGAATTTGGTTGTGAAGATATGAAATAAAAAAATAAATAAAATCCCGTTTCATTGTTAATTATTAATTTTATTAATGTAATTTAATAAAACGTTTTATTTTTGCAGATATAAGGCTTCTCAGCCGCATTATATCTTCATTTTCATTTTACACGGCGTGTAATTGGAAGGCAAGTCCTTTCGTTCCTTGTCTACTTAAAAGTAAGTGGTTTTTTTTTACTCATCTCAATTTATTTTATTAATGTAATGTAATAAATTCTTTCTTTTTGCAGACATAAGGACTCCCAGCCGCATTATAACTTCATTTTCATTTTACACGGCGTGTAAAATTGAAAGGCAAGGTCTTTCGTTTCTTGTCTACTTTAAAGGCCTTTAGAAGACCTTCGTTAAATTGGTAAGAATTAAGCCTTATCTTAGTATAATTTTTGTTGCTAATAATGTAAAGCAAGTAAATCAATAACTCTTGATACACCTTTCCACATAACTTTTAATAGGACGATTTTGGCAGTCCTAATTTAAGAATGGAAATTTAAATTTGTTGAATATTTTATAAAAGTCATTCCGAATAAGCTTCACAAAGAAACCAGAGTGGAATAAGTTAAATATTGTAAAGAGCGCGTTTGTTAGGTTAAAGCGCTGCCATTTTCCCCGCAGGACACCAATCATTTTTTAGCGTTTAGGGTGTATTAAAGCTATACAGTAGACTACGCGAATCTTACAGTTAATTTAAAATGAGGAAATAAAAAAAGCTGAAGAAGATTCAAAAGCAGTAATACAAGGTTTCGTTTAAATCCTTTAATGATTGGAAAGTTTACTATTCATTAAGACTATTTTCAGCAAGAAACGTTTGCAAATTTTAACAAAAAAGTAACATTTGGCGGACATTAGACCCTAGAAAAGCCTTTATTTATGTTACTCAGGGACATTAAATTCAAAATTCTACTACATATTTTTCTTTCTTTGTTTCGCTTTTGATTGTTCTTTTTTTTCCAGGGTAACAGTTTTTTTTATTTGATGAATGGGGGTTTTTACAAAAATTTAAATTTTCTTTTATTTTCTTCTTAAATTACTTACACACAAAATCTGAAATTACGAAATTTTAAACCGAAAAAGAAAAATGTAGTAATGATTATCATCACTCAAGACAAAAACTGGTATTTTAAACACAACTCCTTTGAAAAAAAAAACAAAAAACGTTTTAATTGAACTTCAATTTTTTATAGCTTTTTTTTATTATTTTATAACTTAAATTTAAATTTAATTATAGCCATACATGTGGTAATTCCCAAAGTATTTTTTCAAGGTTTTGGCAAAAGAGATAGTATTTGATTATTACAAAGGAAATATATCTTAAATACAAAACTATGCAAATTACCAATTTTTTTTTTATTTTTTAAATGAAAAAGTTGATCTGTTCAAAATTTATACACCTACATAAGACATCAATTATGAGTTCGTCTTTTAAATTATTATCTATAGAGATTTCATTGACAGCTCTCACTATGACAAGATTCCCATTTAAGCCCTTATGGCACTTCATTTTTTAGTTATTGAATTGATATGTATGTCCCCTATTAGACAGGCAAAGTTTTGAGTTTATCGAAGGTAGGGGAAAAGAGAAAAGCGGGGAGTACATACTTTGCTGTACTCGCAAATTCGTTTTGTTTTTCGTTCGTAGTTTATACCTGAAATTGGCAGCAACTCTTTATTTGTATAAAGCGTTGCAAAAATCTTTGGAAAAAAATCTTCATTTGGCGAAAAAAAAAATCATATTTTGTAGAAAAAAATCTTAAATTTTTTTTTAATTCAACATGAACAAAAAGTAAAAATTATTAATTTTTTATAAAAACTTACTTATTATTATTTAAACTATTTAAAATGAAAAACATAAATACATTTTCGTCAATATATGAAACTTTATAAAAATAAGTTTTTTCTTTTCACAAAAATTTGTTTTTTTCATCAACATTCTCAAAACTAACAACCGATAATCGAAGATGTTTTTTTTTAATATGTTGTATGCCCAGATATAACGATGCAATTTAATGTATTCTAGACACTGGGTACAAAAGTGTGCAAAACCAATAAACCTAAAGCTGCTACAAAACTAAATATTTTTTTTTGAAAAATTTACTTATATTAAAAAATTGTGTATTTAGTACAAACAAACTTAAAGCAAATCATAATATCTAAAAATAAAAAGTCATCATTTGAGAAAAAAATCTTGAAATAATAATTTTGTCAAAAAATAATCAAAAATATGATAAAATCATCATTCTGACAACGCTGTTAATAGGCAGATTCACTGTGCTCGAAATTGACCTTTTTTTTAGACAAGCTGGGCACTTGGCGTTTTAACATAATTCGGCTACGCTGAATCCAATGTGCCGTTTTTTTTAGGCTAGCTCTTGTTTTCGAGATATACCGTTATTTTGAAAATGGAGTAGGTCGCACAACATATATTCGCGTAACTCAAAAACGGTTTAGTTAATTGAAATTACTAAAAAAAACGAAATTCCGCAATAAAATTTCCTTTAAGAAAAGTAAAACTTTTTTCTAATATGAGCAGTCGTTTTAGAACTTCAGCAACACTTTATATTTCCAGCTTGAAATGTAAATTTTAAGTTGAACAATTTTACATTTTTTTTTGACATCACTTAATTTTTTATCGATTACTTTTTTAAAAAGTTTGACAGTTTGCCATTTATCTTAATACAGTTGAATTCTTTGCACTTGGTAAATTTTTCTATTACAACACTTGAACAATGCCTTGCAAATTTAGTGACATAAGGCCTTAAACAATTACACTTCCTTTTTGACCACCCTCTACTTAAAGTGTATTTTTAACTATTTTACTTTAAGGAAAGAATAAATTTGTTGGTTTTTTTTTGCAAATAAAACACAACTTTTGAAACATCTTAAAAAAAAATAATTTTAATTATCATCATCATGACCAACCAACCCAACCATTTTTAGCGTCATCAAAGTCTTCTTTTTCATGTCTTAATAAGCAAGTTGGTCAGTGGTGATGATCATGGTTATTAGTATTAATACAACAAAATTACCAAGTGTTGATGGTAATAATTATTATGAATTTTGTTAACATGGTTTAGATATTTTTTGTCTTTCTCTTTGGAATGCTTAAGTAAATTGAATGGGTAAAACTATTTAATGGGTACAAACACACTCAGCTAGACAAACAGACGGACGCACAAGCAAACTGTCAGATATCAGACAAAAGACTTTTGCTGCAGAATATGTACAAACATATGAAAAAACAGGTGTATATGCTTGTGTGGTAAAAGAAGAAGAAAAAACCATCCAAAGAAGAAATAAACAAATTTTACAAAAAAAAAAAAAAAAAAAAAAAAAAAAAACAAATCTGCAAAACTTAACTAAAAGAAAGCGAAAGTGGTAAAAATGTATGATCGCCTGGTGATGTTAACGCTGATGATGGTCTGTCTGGCTGGATGGTCGTTTGGTCGATCGATCGATCGGTCGGATAGCAGGTTGGTGGGTTGGCTTTAATTGGTGAAGCTAAACGCTACATAATATCGTTTTTTATTGTTTTTAGTTTAATTTTTAAACTCAGAAACGTTTAATAATATCTAATCGCCTTTGACCAGCTTGCTTTCTGTCTTATTGTCTTAATATTTTACCTGATTATAGAAGATACATATTACAAAAGAAGAAAACAATATAATAAAAGAGACAAGTTTGTAAAGAAGATGAAGTAATTTTATTACATCAGATTTTATTGAAAAGAAATAAAATACACAAGAAATTAACAGTGTTAGACAAATGTTGGTCAATAAAGCAACGAAAAATCAAAATATTTTCAAAATATTTTTTATTTTATATTCAATGCGTTGAAGTTAAAAAAAAGGTAATAAATACCGATATCGATATATCTCCGATACTTAAGATTTTCCGATATTTTACAGTTAATACGACGATTGTTTTCAAAAATTTTTTTAGAGTTTTTTTTTAATTTCCACGCTATTTTTGCCTAACAATTAAGCGAAATAAAATACTAAAAAGCATCGCTAGCATAAAATCAAAACAGAATAATGAAATTCTTTTATTTGATTCTCAGCCGGGTTTGCTTTGCACCATAGAACAAAAAGTAAACATACATACATATGTATGTACATGTGTACTTTTATTTAAAACAAAAATATTGATGCAGCCTGTGTCTAGTATTGTAGTATTCTATTCTATAGTACAGGGTCCGCCAAATAACTTTTTTTTTAAATGCTTTAAAAAAAAACTACTGAATATTTTCTCAAATTTTTTTTTTTATTTGAAAGAACAATCCTTCCGGTTAATAATGGAAAATAATTTCATTCAAATGGCTGCCTCGGCTGGCACTGCAGTAGCCTACACGATCGGTCCAATTTTTAAGCACATTATCGATTTTGTGCAGCTGTATTTAACCAATGGCTTCACGAATATTGTCCTTTAAAGCGTCAATTGTCTCTGGCTTGTAGGTGTAACACTTATCTTTGACGGCACCCCACAAATAATAGTCCAAAGGTGTCAAATCGAAGCTCCGAGGTGGCCAAATGACATCAGCTTTGCGGCTGATAATACGATCCTCAAAAACAGGGCGCAAAACATCGAGTGTAGCTTCGGCTGTGTGGCACGTAGCGCCGTCCTGTTGAAACTAAATGTTCCCAAAATCACCCTCCTCTTCAATTTTTGTCAACAAAAATTCGTTCAACATGGCCCGATAACGATCGCCACTGACTTTAACGGCCACTCCTTGTCCATTTTCGAAGAAAAATGGCCCAATTATGCCTCTGGACCAAAATCCGCACCGAACAGTGACTCGTTTTGGGTGCATCGGCTTTTCAATGTATGCGTGTCCCAAATGCGACAATTTTGCTTGTTTACATACCCGCCAAGATCAAAATGAGCTTCCCCTGAAAAGATGATTTTTTTTTGCAAAATCGGCACCTTCTGTAAGTCGATCGCAGGCACACTTAGCAAAGCGAAACCGCATATTTCCCAGCGTTGTTCAAGCGTATTACACAACCATATTCGTTCAGCGGAAGGAAAAAACTAATTATCTGTCAAATCAGACATGAGCTAAGTGTTACCATTCACGAAATAAGCACTAGTTAAAAAAAAACCTTAGATGGCGGACCCGCTATAATAATAATATTGCCAAACGACCTTGATTTAAAAATTTTCAGTGCTCGTCCAGAATCAATAAAAGATATGTTTTGTCAAGATTTTGTTGATGTGTAACAAAAAAAAAACACATTATTTTTTAAAGTTGTTTACAGTTTTCTTTAAACAAAGCTGTTTTTAAAGCAAATAATCTTTTATTGTTTGGCTTAGCGTATTTGTTTAAAAATCTATAAAATATAGCATTCCTTTATACATCACTAATAACACTGGTCTGTAGCAAAAATCGTTTAAAATAAATGCTCGATTTGAGAAGTTGGTGTAGCACAAAATAGTTTTTTTAAAACTAAATACAGAAATATTGACCAAATTTGGTACGCTTGGTTTTTTATACACAACCTCTCTAAAATATGGGCGGGATGGGAGAAGTGGGCGTGGCATATCCCGTACAAACACAATTTAGATTTCTGAGAACGGCAACAGCCAAACTTTCCAAATTGGGTACAAGCTTCTTGGTATGCAATACACAACATCCGACAAAATATGGGCGGAATTGGAGAATTGGGTGTGACACTTATAGACTTTTGCATATCCCGAGAACAGCAACAGCAACAGTTTCCAAAAAGGGTGCAAGTATCTTGGCTTTCAATACACAATATTCGTCAAAATTTGGACAGTATTGTAGATTGTAGCAATATAGATTTATTTATATCCCAAGAACGGTAGTTATATACAACACTCTTAGGGCCATTTATATAACGACGTTAACTGTTATCCGAAGATAAAAGACGCTTTTTGACAGATAACACATTACTATCTGTCAAGTTAATCTTAACTTTAGCTAAGTTCAAGTTGTAATAATGGCCCTTACTTGTTTTATTTTAACTGGTTTTAAAAATTGTGTTATTATTATAAAAGAAAAAAAAAATTTGTGTTCCCACGAAAATTATATTGATTATAAAAGAATTTTTTAGGCAGCGTTTAAAAAAAACCGATGCTTTTACTTCTGATTTATTGTACACAAATTTTCGTGTTTTGTTTGTGGTTGAGACTGCAGCTTTTTAAACCCTGATTTTAGTCAGTTTTTTATTTTCGAGAATCCCTTTTAAAATTAAGGTTTTTTTTACTGAATGCCAAGAATTTTACAAATTTTAATTTGACAAGCCTATATACATATGTATATAGTCTGAATCAAGAATTTCTAAGCCAAGAAACATCAACATTAAGGCGTTTTTTCCTACTTCTGGCAACACTTGGCCTAACTGGCAGTATGTTTTTAATCCATGTTTAATGAATGTTTTATATTTTCTTAGTTAAGTTACTTGTGCACTCATTCTTTCAATTGCTTTTGTAAAGAAAAATAAATGCCCAAAACCTTGCCAGGAATTATATCATAGATATTTCAACTTTCCGGCTTCACTGTATATTAATACCACAACTCTCTTTAAGCATTACTACACCTTTTGTTTCCCACTGTATTAAAATACATATTATGAGATTTTTTTGTTGTTTTTGCTGGATTTTTGTTGAGCGAAGAAAAAGCAAACATAAGCAAAGAAAGTTATTTACCATAATGTTGTTGTTGTTGTTGTTGCTGCTGCTTTTGGCGTTGTTGTATGTGGTTGTAAAGCGTTGAGTTGCTGTGATTTGAGTTAAACTTTTTTGTATTAAAACTTTATTAGTTAGTTGCATTTTAAACTTTAACGTACACGGTTGTGGACAACGGTTAACGATACCACACATAGAACAAACCGGGCTTTTACGGGTTAAACGTCGAACATAATCATAATTTTTTTAATATAAAAATTTGTTTTTTCTTCTTGGATTTATTTTGTCTCTTAATCAAATTGGTGTTTAATAAACTATATTAAATTTTTGATTAAAGTGGTGAATAACTTTTCGCTAAAAGATAACAAATTGTTTAAATTTTTTTTTTTAGTTGATTAAATAAATTAAATAAAAATTAAATTAAGTTAATTGATTTTCGGAAAGTGTTAAGAGACTACATAAGTGAAAAAAAATACATTGCGATTAGTATAAAAAAGCAATTTTTGCCAGTAAAAAAAAAAATTAATCACATTTATAAAATTATTTAAACTTGAGACATTTTTCGTTTCTACTCGGTCAATCGCACTTTTTTCGCGGCTTATCAAAATTATTGTGGAATAATCGGGGAAGAGAAGAAGTTAACTTTTGAAGTATGCGTCACTTTTCGTCTTAAATTCTTTAGAAATACATATGTATAAATTTGTGTTTTTTGTTTTCTTTTCCCATAGTGCATGTGTATGCGTATGTGAATGAGTGTTAACATTAACATAAGAAACAGTAAATTGTTTATGAATTTGATGATTATTTTTTTTTGTGTTGCTAAAACGCCTTTTGTAAAATAAAAATCAACAACAAAACATCTAGAAAAAACCCTTATATACACACATACACCCGGTTTTATTTATTTCTTTTAACTTGACTAAAGATTAGATAATAAGTTTATTCAATTTTTTACTACTAAACATACAAAATACAAAGTAAAAAAAAATCGTCTCAAATAGTTTTGCAACTCTGTCTTTTGTGTGTGGTGTGTTTTTTCTTCTGTGAATTAAAAAATAAAAATAATATTTAATCAAATCAATTTAATAGTGAATATTCACCGGTTGTTGGCTAAAAAAGAGGGTTTGTTAATGTTAAAGCCAAGAAATAAAATAAAATTATTACTGTGATTTTGGATTATTTTATATTTGTGTTCGTAACTAACAACAGGTGCGTGTGTGTCTGAATTTATTTTTATATTTATTTTAAGGTAAATTTCGTTTAACTAATATTAATTTTTAAGTTGAAAAACCTTTTAAAAGAAACATTTTTAATTTTTACCTTTTTTAAATGTTTAAAGAACTTAAAATAGTGTTTCGAAAACGTTTTACGTTTATTTTAGATGTTTATGAAAAATAAAGGCTTCAATTGAAATAATCAGTTTATTTTGCCATGTTTAGAATTTTACAGCCAATGAAGTTTGCGCTTCATTAGCTTCCATAAATACCTACGTAATTGAGTTCAATACTTTTAAAATTCAAGGGACTTAAATAAAATTGAAGTGACAAGATGAGTATTTAAGGAATTTATAAAATACATTTAACGAGGAAATATAAATCTTGAATATTTTAATAAAAGGGCAAAGTTTATTACGGTTCACAACTACCTCTGCTGAATTGTAATTTCCTAATTTTTGTATTATAGTTTACATCTTTTTTATATTGCGGTGAACTTAAACATAACAAAAATTACAACTGATCACATACAGTTGTCTTAATTACAACTCAACTGAGTTGAATTGTGAACCGTAATAGGGGCCTATATTGCAAAGGTAAAAACTGGATATAAAAATTATTTTTTTTTTAAATCAGGTGGTTTCAGAGAAGCTCTGTTCCTAAAATAGGCTAAACATTTTTGTAAAAACTATCAACCCAATTATGAATAAAAATTCTCACGGAGTTTTTTCTCTTCTTCTATTTTTCCTATTTAAAATTAACTGTTAACATGAGAAAACGGAAAAAATTCCGACGGAGTTTTTAATCACAATTCGGTTTTATGATCTCCTAATATTTTTATACCCTTCACCACAGGTAGAAAAGGGTATATATGTACATATATAAGTTTGTCATTCCATTTGTAATTTTAAACTAGAAAAATATACTAAAATTCTATTTGAATGATTTTGAAACTAACATTTATAATGGAAAAGAATTTTAGTTAGAATTTTTTTTTTCAGCCCAATTATGAATAAAAATATCCCGGTAGTTTTTTTCACTTTTCCTATTCTAACAATTGAATTATTATAGCAAAAATGGGATAAGGGAGAAAACTTCCGGGGAATTTTTATTCATAATTGGGCTGTTTGGTTTTGCAACATTCAGAATTAATTTTTAAAATTTTACCATACTAATTCTAAATAACTTTATCTTACAATGTAATGTTCTGAGGTAGTATTCTCCGTAAAATAATGTTTTTATATTTTTATTTGGCTTAAGTTTATCAAATTCACACCTATTCATCGATTTCTAACGTAAACGTTCGCATAGAAAGTTACATTTAAGACAAAAACAAATTTTAGTATTTTGTTTTAAATGTAATTTTCTATGCAAACGTTGACGTTCGAAATCGTTCAACAGGCAGTTAATTTTAATTGAATTATTTTTAGTGAACTAAGGAATTAACTAAATGAATTAAATTTTTTTTGATAATTTTATAAGGAATTGAACTCGGGCTGAAATTACATGTTTAGAGAATAACCACAATCCCATCATTCTTTGTTCTTCTTCTGTTTTTCGTACTTTTTGTCATGACTTTTACTTGAAGGTTAAAGTACATTTGTTTTTTATGTTTTTTCCTTTTCTTGTTTACCTTTCTTGGTACAACTTAAAGGACAAATTTAAACATATAGAGCTTGTGCCATAGCTATTTTATAACAATTGTGATTTGTTATTAAACTGTTAAACTACGGTCACACTTATTAAATATATGACCAAATAAGTGTAACCACTACTTTTGTAAATGGTTAGTTTGATTTAGCACGGTCTTAATATCATAAAATAAAACAAATTATACTACAAGACATATGTAGCAAAAAACTGTAGTTTTTAATATTTTAAGTAGGCTTAAGTTCATAATGTTTAATTTTCATTAAATTATTTTAAGTGAAGGAAGGAATTTGCAACATATAATTTATTAAAATTTTTTTTGATAATTTTATTCTTGACTAAACACGTGTTTGAACTTGGGTCAAATTTACCTGTTTCGAGAATAACCACATTAAAAGTTTGTTTAGGAAAGTTTTTTCAAAATTTGCTCTTATTTGTAGTATAATTTAATTAAATTGTGAGCACTCGAATTAAAAAATACCATACTAAAAATATACGAATGGGCCTTAAAGTAAAAATAGAGAAATAAGATAAAAGCTTTACTGAAAAATGCAGTGATTGCCAACTATTGGGAGGCTAAACGCGTGAACCGGCGCACACTAAATTTGATGTGGGTAACTCTTAGATCAACCTTCATGTTTAAACCAAATCGGAGTACCCCCTCCATACAAACAAAAAAGTTTTTTCTTTTATGTATCTAAGGAACTACAATAGCATACTAAATTTGGTGTGCGTAACTCTTAGAATAAACTTTATGTTCCAACAAAGCTTTGGAGGTATAAGCCTCCTGGTACGCCCCCCCATTATAAAATTATTAATAATAATAAATAAATAAATTTATTATTTATTCACGCACAGTCCTGCTAATTCTCTGCAATAAATCTTCACGTTCGTATTATGTAAAAAATCATTTTTCATTAGTTCTTTTTTAAATACTTCTTATTATAAAATTTTTATTGAATAACCATTGCGTTTCTTTAGGTCGTCTTTAAAATAGGTAATTTTTCATCTAGTGTTTTACAATTGCAATTTTTCAAAAATTTACAAGTTTTGGCGACTGAAAAAAACAACGCACGAGCTTGTTCCTGCAAATTAAAATATATTGCATTGAAATATACAAAACAACATTTAAAATATATAAATTTAATCACAGTCACCGTGACTCAAATGTGACTCACGCGGTGGAAATCACGACATTTGCACATCTCTAAAAAAACACAAAAAACAATGACAGCAACAACAGCAATACAAATTATAGCAGAAGTCGTTCAGCGCTTATTGTTGGTAAACTCAACGCGTGTTGCTACTAATTCGTTCATAACTTCTAAGGCGCACCCTAATTTTTTTCTAAAAAACGCTGATTTGTGCAACCTTTAAAATAAAGTTAAAATCTCTACTTAATTAAGCCTAATTAATAACTTTATGTCCACATTAATTGAGAAGATACATTTTTTTGCATTTCCCATATAAACTAAAAAAAAAATAAAACCATTCTCACAAATAATTTTTTTACAAATTTGAAAAAATACCTGAGCTTGATGGTTGCATGGTTTTATTAATTACTTTTTGAATTAAATTTCGGTATTTCGGATTTAATTACGAAAAAAATTTAGCTTTTTTACCTCTTTTTTTAAATTTTTTGTTACTCTGTTTAATTTCAACGCGTCACTACAAAAGCACCGTTACATATTTGACATAATTTTTTTTTCTACTGATTTGTGCATTTTAACCAAGTACTTTTAGTTTTCACGGTACATGAACTTTTTTTTTACATTAATCCGTGAAATCACTGCCTTCGGTCCCTGTGTGCGGCGTTATTAAAAAAATTAAAATAAAAAATAGTATTGAGTATGGGATAATTTTACATTCAATATTATTAAGGACTCGGCAACAGAAGCTTTAGGTGCCGTTTAGAATTGGTATTTGTTGAATAACATTTGCAATTCTTAGTCAGCATTCCATTAACCACTGCCTATATCGTTGCGTTTCTTCTTTATTCGCATAAGCGCAAACAACTAATTTTTCAGAAAACGAAAAAAACTTAATAATTTTTTTAATATGGGCTTAAGAACAGATTTTTTTAAACAAAACATGGCTTTGCGATTCTCTGAAGGGTTTAGAAACATTTTTTGAAAAAAAAAAAAAAAATTCTTACTTACAAGTAACTGTTGCCTAATTTGTCGCTTACGTGTTTTTGGCGTAGGGTACTTTCTTTCTAAAACTGTAGTTTTTTACGAAACATTATTTACCAATTTCTTTAAAAAAAGTGATGCTCTTTACTAAAAGGTACTTTTTCTAAATTGTCCCCTCTAATAATATGTACGCCTTACGAAAATTTTGTTATGTGTGATTGTTTATTTATTCATTGTTTCAAAAGGGGGGTTATTTTTTTTAAATATTTAAATAAAAGCATAGTGTTTTACCTATTTGTACTTTTTACAAAAAGGTATTTTTAAGATGCTTCTTGAAAAAATAAAACTTTGAAAAATTTAATAACGGGTCCGCCATCTTACGTTTTTTTTTCCAACTAGTGCTTATTTCGTGAATGGTAACACTAAGCTCATGTCTGATTTGACAGATAATTAGTTTTATCCTTCCGCTGAACGTATATGGTTGTGTATATGCTTGAACAACGCTGGGAAATATGCGTTTTCGCTTCGCTAAGTGTGCCTGCGATCGACTTACAGAAGGTGCCGATTTTGCAAAAAAAATCATCTTTCAGACGAAGCTCATTTTGATTTTGGCGGGTATGTAAACAAGCAAAATTGTCGCATTTGGGGCACAGAAAACCCTCACGCATACATTGAAAAGCCGATGCACCCAAAACGAGTCACTGTTTGGTGCGTATTTTATAATTGGGCCATTTTTCTTCGAAAATGAGCTAGTAGTGCCCGTTACAGTCAATGGCGATCGTTATCGGGCCATGTTGTACGAATTTTTGTTCACAAAAATTGAAGAGGAGGATATTGGCAACATTTGGTTTCAACAGGACGGCGCTACGTGCCAAACAGCCGAAGCTACACTCGATGTTTTGCGCCCTGTTTTTGAAGATCGCTTTGTTAGCCGCAGAGTTGATGTTGTTTGGCCACCTCGGAGCTGCGATTTGACACCGTTGGACTATTATTTGTGGGGTGCCGTCAAAGATAAGTGTTACGCCGACAAGCCAGAGAAAATTGACGCTTTAACCCTGCATTACTAACCCTAAATCATGTCGCATAGTTACTAACCATGGGTCTTATCGACCCATGAATTGTATTATCCATTGAAATCGTCTCAACTTATAAATTGATAAAACGTATACTTCTTTTGGTAGATTTTAGTCTTTTATTGATAAATTTTAATACACAATGGTGTGATAAACAACTTATATATTTAAATTGAAATTAAGTTTGTATTCATTACAACATAGCTAAAAAAAAAAGTGAACAAAAAGTTATCCAGCCGAATTGCGCATAAAATTATGAGTTTTTAAGATATTGACGTCAAAAAAAGTGCATTTGAAACCTGAAATATAATAGTAAAATGTTAGAAAGAAAAATTGGTATGGCTAAAGCAAAAATTTTTCAGCTATGTACTGTAAATGGTCTAATCGACCCATAATCTTTGTTACATTATTGCTAACTATGGGTCTAGTCGACCCAGGCTGTTTTTTTAAATAATATTATATGCATAATATCATAAATATTCCTTATGTTTATTGTTAATAAGCGTTCAAATATAAACAAATTTAGATTACACATATATCTTGAGTTAAAATATCGTCTTGTTTTTTTTTTAATTTAAAAAGTTTGCGTGTCTGGGTCGATTCGACCCAGAGGTTAGTAATGGAGGGTTAAAGGACAATATTCGTGAAGCCATTGGTGAAATACAGCTGCTACTGCATGGCCAGCCGAGGCAGCCATTTAAATGAAATTATTTTCCATTATTAACCAGAAGGATAGTACTTTCAAATAAAAAAAGGAATTTGAGAAAATATTCAGTTGTATTTTTTATAGCATTTTCAAAAAAAAAAGTTATTTGGCAGACCCTTCATTTGTCTCAAAATCTTGGTTTTTTCCCCAAAGCACACTTTTTTTAATACATTTTTTAATTTTGATGATTTGTTTTCCAGCAATGTAAAATTTCTAATAATAAATTTTTGTAAAAAAAATCTAAAAATTTCAAATTGAGTATATGAGTAGCCATGTATCGCTTTGTTCCTTTTAGGAAACACAGGACATGATATATGAATAGCCAAGTTGATTTAGCGCAGTCATCGAAGACCCCAGAAATGAGGGGACCTTTGTTGTTTAACATTTCTGTCACATAAGTATGCTCTGTTTAATTTTGCTATCGGTCTATAAATGACTGAGATATAATAAAAACCACGAGTGCCTCAGATAATAAAATCCTCTGTTGTTGTTGTTTTTTTTTATATTTTTTACACAACAAATACATACTTGATTTTAAATAGCGCAATTTGTTTTTGTCGAAAAAATGTTCCCAACATATTTCCTTTAATTCTGTTTGAAAACGTGTCTTAGTGGGTGAGTGTTCTCATACTTTGCATTACGTTAGGTAAAGCGTATTTAAAATTCGGCAGAACCGAGTACAGTACTTTTGCTTGTTTTTTTTTAAGAAAATCTAATAATTATGTCATTCGTTGTGTGTCTGGGCCAAAGTACACGATTATAAATATTCTTTTTTTTTTTTTTTTTAATTTTCCCAATAATTTATAAATTCTAATAATTTGCCAAGATAACTTTTAATAAAAATCGAAATTAGATAATATAAAAATAATAACGGACAAAATCGACTAATTTTTATAAGCTTCTCTAAAATTTAATGGCCGATTTCACCAATTTATTTAAATATCAATTTATGTTTAAAATTCGTTTTTTATGTAAAATAAATGATATGAAAAACTATATTTAAATATGAATTTATATTTAAGTAGAATTGGTGAAATTGGCCACATAACTCATTTTTATTTAATGAATTTTTTTTTTAAATTTTACAAAGAAAAAACAAACAGCTTTTTGGTAATTAAAAAAAAAACTCTGTTTGTATTTTTAATAACATTTTAATATTGTATTATTTTTAATGTTACAATTATTCAATAATTATTTAATGCAATACAAAAATTGCTTTAGATACTTTCTGATTAAAGTACACAAACAAACTATAGTTATTGTGTTTTTTTTTGCTAGTTTTCTGTTTTCAATGTTTAAATATTTAAAATACACTTGTCATGTAATAATCTAGCTTTTTTAAATTACAAAAAAAAAAAAAAATCGCAAAAAACGTGTTTAAAATTTACATTAAAAATTTTCAATCTAAATCTCACAGTCTCTGCTCAGGAAACACGTTTAAAAAATTTTCAGTTCGGAAGTATTCTTAACTGTCTATAACTGATGAAATGAAATAAAAACAAGAAAACGTACGAGTCGAGTATTAATCATGTTTGAATAGCAACAATGTAAAAATTTGGTCATTTTAGATGGGAGTGTCATTAGAATTTATTCGGTAATTTCTTTATTTGTTGTAGATTTTTTAGGGAAGTGCTTTGAACATTTTAGAGGCTGATCGAAGTTTACATCAATGAATCAATTTTATGTGAAGCTTTTATTTTTAGGAAATAGTTTAAAATTTGTTGTTTAAAATATTCATACAATTAAAATGTAACGAAACTCTGCTGAGGATTCTGTTAAAATGCATTTCCTATAATATTTTTTATTATTAACAATTGTGATTTTTTATTGAACTGTTGGTTTTTAATTGAACTTGTACAAAGATAGGTTAAAGTAAAAAAGTCAAAAAGGATATATATATATATATATTAGTTCCTTAAAACTCCTACAAGGAGCATAGGGCCAAAAAAGGATAATACATAAAAACAAATGTATACAACAAAACTCTTTAGATTTCCATCTCACAAAGTATTATGGAATAAGTAAGGTTTGTGCGATAGTGTAATCTAGCCTTAAGGGAGATCGATCGAATAATATTCGACCCGGTTAGTTTAGTTTTGCCCAAGTCGAATATCAGTAATATTAATATCAAATACTAAATTATTGATGTATTTATACATACAAGAAATACAGTTTTAATACTATTTAAATCACTTGGTACTTTTTCTGCAAAGCAGTCACCATTTGAACTCTGTTAATTCTCATCACTGTGTGTGTTGCTTTATGTATACTAACGCTTTTTTGTTTATGTTTTTAAAAAACAGTGCACAAACGAGTTAACAGTACGTTACGATACGTTACATTACATTTCATTACATTTACGGTCGGCTAAAGCCTTAAGTCATATCTAAATATAAATATGTTGTTATTCTAATTAACTTTTTATTACAAAAACTAATTTGATTTTTGTATATTTATGTTTTCGAATTAAAACCGATTGTTTTTAAAATGCTTAACCGAAAACCGGGGTTTTTTAAATAACAACTATTCGGAATATTCGAAAACCGGTTATTAAAAAAAGTCGAATAATCGATCTCCCTAGTGACTCATACTCATGAAGCAACAAACAGAGATGGCGCATTCCTCTTTTTATCTTCTGCAGATGACGTCAAAATGCCGTCTCGCAAGACTAAACTGAAGTTTCGCTTTCAAGACAAACCACCATAGTCTTTTTCAACGTCACACAAGCCATTAAGGCGTAATCTTCTTTATTTGATTCATGGGTCATACTAAAAAAGTGCAAATAATATGTTATCTACTTGCATATTTACCACAGTATCTAAAAACAAACTTTCGAGACTTTACCATATTTGGCACCCATAGGCAGTCATAGACCAGGTTGAGATTAAAGTAAAAGTTCTTTATGCTGATTATTTTTTAGATATTTTCATCTATATTAGATTTGTTTGCCTTTAAGGGCCATTATTACAACTACCAAATAGTTATTTTAAGGATGCTATCTGACAGATAAGTGCTTCTTCGTTATTACAAGATAACATTAACCTTAAAAGTGACTGATTAGCTAACAGCAGTTTTATCCTCATGGTAACTTAACATGTGAACTTTTTAAATTTGAAGCTGCCATATTTCCTGCTGAAAATATGGTAACTTATGACAAATTTATTTACTGAAATTTAAAAAAAAAAAAAAAAAAAAATATAAAAAAATAATTAGAATTGTGGTTATTATGTTGAACTATTTATGGTTTTTAATCCAAATTTTTAAAATTCCTTTCTTCATAAAAATAATTTAATGAAAATTAAATTTGATGAACTTAAGCCTGATTAAAATATTAAAAATTTGGATTAAAAAATATAAAAAAATAAAAAACACAATTAACGCTAAAAACAAAACAATTTACCATAAAAAATAAATAAAAGTAAAAGAAATAAATAAAATAAGTCGTTTCCACAACGGTATGTACTGAAATGTTGTCACAGTATGTAAATTACATTTTTAATTTTCTCAAATAGTTGTAATAATGGGAAAAACTTAATGGTCAGTTTGTTCACGTTTACTGCCAGTGCCAGGTACTTTATCATTAAGTTGTAATAATGGCCCTGAGCGATTTTAGGATGGGGATTTTTTTTACGGGACTTATGGTAAATTTTGGATCTACCAGCAAAACATTTTTCTATTTTCGGAAGTAGTATTCCGATCGATTTCAAAAAAATTTGGCAAGATGATTTAGATTCCAATAAAATATGTTTGGACCAAATTTAATCTAAATACCAACAATGAAAAGATGATTTATGACACAAATTCCGGAAACAAGCTTGTATGGGGCCTGTGTGAAATTATTAATCGATTCTCATCATTAAGGCTTGGTCCTTCGCCAATTTGAACATACATATGTTCCAAATTTCATCAAATTATTTTCAAAATTGGGACCTGTACTTTGGGCCAGCCATACAGACTGATATCGTTAGATAGTGAAGTGATTTTGAATCGGTTTATTGGCTTATTATGTAAAATTAAAGGTTCAGAAGCCTGGTGTAACAGTAACTTAACTTTACTGTAAAAAAGTAAGACCAATCTATTTCTTACAGATTGAGAAGTAACATCTTACTGCTAACTATAATCGTTCTAATTGCTTTACATTCAACCAGGCTAACTAAGCCTTAAGGCATATTATGTATATTAAATCGTGACGTCTGCTAAATGTACCTGTCTGCCTATGAAACGGAAATTATAACACTAACCTATTCTGAGTAATATTCTATCAATTTCTCCGAGAGGCTCATATCTTAGAATAATGTTGAACATAAGAGTATTCCTACTTCAAGGGTATTCCATAGCGATCAACAAATAAAAGAGCGTTCAATCCAATGATGCCCATAGTAGGGAATGATCCATTTTTGTAGGGATTTTTTCGGAAAATTTCAAGCGTAGAAAAATAGGACAGATATTTTATTTCAAGGCAAATGTAGGGATATTTCAAAATATTTTACTCATTTCTAATATACAGGGTCCGCCAAATAACTTTTTTTTTTGAAAAAGCTATAAAAAAAACTAGTGAATATTTTCTCAAATTTCTTTTGTTATTTGAAAGTACAATCCTTCCGGCTAATAATGGAAAATAATTTCAAAGTTTCACTGGTTGCTTAGGAACTTAGAACTGAAGTTTTCTAACGATCTGGCCTAAGCAACCAGTGAAATGCGCATAGGAATAGCTTATCCCTTCAACAATAAATTTCAGTTTCTCAATAGTATGAAATGGGAATTTGGCACATTTGAAAGAAACCTTGTTAATTAAAATAATTTCATTCAAATGGTTGCACATTATCGATTGTGTACAGCTGTATTTCACCAATGGCTTCACGAATATTGTCTTTTAAAGCGTCAATTGTGTCTGGCTTGTTTGCGTAACACTTATCTTTGATGGCACCCCAAAAATAATAGTCCAACGGTGTCAAATCGCAGCTCCGAGGTGGCCAAACGACATAAGCTCTGCGGCTGATAATGCGATCTTCAAAATCAGGGCGCAAAACATCGATAGTAGCTTCGGCTGTGTGGCACGTAGCGCCGTCCTGTTGAAACCAAATGTTGCCAATATCCTCCTCTTCAATTTTTGTGAACGAAAATTCGTTCAACATGGCCCGATAACGATCGCCATTGAATGTAACGGCCACTCCTTGTCTATTTTCGAAGAAAAATGGCCCAATTATGCCTCTGGACCAACATCCGAACCAAACAGTGACTCGTTTTGGGTGCAACGGCTTTTCAATGTATGCGTGCGGGTTTTCTGTGCCCCAAATGCGACAATTTTGCTTGTTTACATACCCGCCAAAATCAAAATGAGCTTCGTCTGAAAAGATGAATTTTTTTGCAAGATCGGCATCTTCTGTAAGTTGATCGCAGGCCCACTTAGCGAAGCGAAAACGCATATTTCCTAGCGTTGTACAAGCGTATACACAACCATATTCGTTCAGCGGAAGGATAAAACTAATTATCTGCCAAATCAGACATGAGCTAAGTGTTACCATTCACGAAAATTGATAGAAAAAAAAACGTTAGATGGCGGACCCGCTATAATAATATTGCCAAACGACCTTGATTTAAAAATTTTCAGTGCTCGTCCAGAATCAATAAAAGATATGTTTTGTCAAGATTTTGTTGATGTGTAACAAAAAAAAAACACATTATTTTTTAAATTGTTTACAGTTTTCTTTAAACAAAGCTGTTTTAAAAGCAAATAATCTTTTATTGTTTGGCTTAGCGTATTTATTTAAAAATCTATAAAAAAAATAGCATTCCTTTATACATCACTAATAACACTGGTCTGTAGCAAAAATCGTTTAAAATAAATAGTTTTTGTCTATCACGTCAAGTTCTTCAATTCATGATGAAATGTATTACATATTTCGAACAAGGTATTACCGAAAAAAGCAATTTTTGTTTTAGACATGTTGGGATTTTTTTTTTTAAATTTCTACTGGCATCACTGGTTCAAACAGAGTTTTCAGTTCTTGTGCTAATATTATTGTTGTGTTGCTGAAAATTATTGCTTATGGGTAGTTTTAACAGACTCCGGAAGTAATATTGCCATCCCCATACCCTTAAAAAGTTCTCCTTACTTTCTAAATCCCCTTTGTAAAAAAGTGCGTTTTTTAAGCTGACCACCACTGTTCACAAACTGTTATCAGTTCTATTAATTTTCGCATGCCTATTAAATGTTAAATTGTGTTAATTTATTTCAATCGTCTAAAACAATTAATACCATTATTAGAAATAACCCATTTTTTTTTTGTTTAAAAGATCTACATACATATACATGTAGTTTGCGTGTTTTAACAAGACTATTTTTTTGTTTGAACTCGTATGTGATTGAAAATGAAATCCGCAATATACGGTTATGTACGAGCATTAGAAACACCCTTCATCGTTAATCTAAAAATTTAAACAAAAACTAGGTGGGTTCTTTATATTTGAAATATTATTGACATTAATAAATATTTCGTTACCAATTTCAAAACTTATATTTGAAAAAAATTTTGTAAATAATTAAATCAATTATTTGTTAAAGGTTGGGCTTAGTTGAGATTTTAGCAGAAGACTTTAAAATAATATGTGAATATGTATGTACATATATAAAAGTCCATATTAAGCTAAAGAGCTAATATAATAAATTATAATTCTGTGCTTTTCTTGAAATACCGCATGAATAAAATTATTGATTTTTTAATATATGTATGTACTTTGTTAAGAGAGGGGTCAGTAAACTTATGTTAAAATACGAAAGCTTTGTATCAATTAAAAAAAAAGTTGGAGTCGATAACTTTTAATACTAAAAATTGTATCAAAATATTATCAGTAAAAAAACTTTTATTTATTTTGTATCAAGATTTTTCGACGGCAGTGGGCTACAATTTGTCAAACATAAAGTACACATGTTTATATGAAAATTGTTACTTGGAACACCAGCACAACTTAACGCTTGCGAATCAAAGAGAGAGAGTTATGCTGGTGGTCCCGTTTTTTTATATGTATTTTTTTTTAAATAGATTTGACATTCAGAATAAATATAAAAATACATACAAAAAAGGGGCCAGCCAGAGTAAAGCGTTCCCGTCAATAAAGCCCTTATGACACTACATTTTTAATGCATTGTTTAAGTTTTGGTGAATAGTGCAAATATAAAGTAATAGAAAAATTTACCAAGTGCAAAGGGTTCAGCTGTATTAAGATAAATGGCAAACTGTCAAAAAGTTATCGATATAAAATGAAGTTATGTCAAAAAAAAAATTTAAAATTGTTCAACTTAAAATTGACATATCAAGCTTGAAATATTAAAAGTGTTGCTGAATCAGCGGCTTATGGGCAAATTATTCAATCCCAAATTCGTACTTGAAATAATCCGAAAATGAGATTGATTAACATAAATAAAACTAAGAGAATTCGTACTTAAAATACTCCGAAAATGATATTGATTTTACTTAAACATGAAAATAATGTGTTTTTGTTCTTTCTACACACAACAAGCAAATCTTTTTGTAACTACTTGTTTGGTGTTGTTGTAGTGTCTGCAACAAACTTTGATAAATTAAATGGGATTAAAACGCTCACTTTGTAATTTTACTCTCAGAGTGGCACTACCAACGAAAAGTTCAATCTTTTTTTTACTTGGTTTAAGAATTTTATACTTATTTTAAGAAATTCCGGGTTTTATTTTTGAGTGCGTTTCAGTGTTATTCGTAATGCATTTTTGAGTACGACACGTACTTAAAGTTAGTATAAAAAACTCAATTTATCCCGAGTGTTTTTCTTTCTGTGTGCAGAATCATTCTCTGCTATCTTTAACCATTTAAAAGATACTGCATTAATAAAAGAGTTTAAAGTACAATAAGGACCAGTCTCATATACATTTAACATCAAGGTTAGAGTAGGAGTCGGAGTTGATTCTTCTAAAGTTTGAAAGCTCTAACTAATACATCGTTCCAAATAGACGGAAATAAGTGTTAGCTTTATTTGAAACGTGCCAATTCCACTAAATCCTAAAACAAATTAAAAATTCTTTTAATTCTTTACAGGCTAGTTTTCAAGATTCGTTCGATTTTAAATCCACTTCATTTTGAAATATCCAAAAGTTTTTAATAATCTCTTGTACGATACATATTTTGTAAATTTAATTTATATACGTTAAAAAAATTCGTTTTTATTAAATTTATATTTTTTTATTTAAGTATGTATTTATAGTGTTTATAGTGTTCGATTAAGGCCCGTTTTCACAACTTACCGATAGCTTAAAGTAGACTTTAATCGGCCTTTTAAAAAGTGTTCCATTATTAAAACTTTACTTTGACCTAAAGTGAGCGATAAAGTAGATTAAGGTTCATTCTACCTGGTAGGTTAAAGTAATGTTGTAATAATGAAAAACTTTTTATAAGGCCGATTAACCTCCTACCTTTAGCTATCGATAAGTTGTGAAAACGGGCCTTATTGTGTTAAAAAAAAATTTTGTAAACAAAATTTATTTGTACAATTGGGGTCTGAAAAGAACAATTTTATTTACATGTTGGCACAATTTGTAAATTCTCATTTAGCATTCCTGGTTCCCGTAACCAGTGATGTCAGATAAGAAGATTTATACCCAAATTTTGGATTTTATTTTTTAAACGGGAATAAACAATTTGATTTGGTGATTTTTTTAATTTTAGGAATTTTTTATTTTGATTTTATTTATTATTAAGAAGCAAAAACAATAATTGAATTAAAGTTCTTCACAAAGTAATAAAATTTTTCTTGTTGAGTGTATTTAGTCTGGGTTCACACGATGATGATCTCCACGGCCTAAAACGTACTCCGCCCATTTTACACAATATTTGGTTTTGATATGGACAGAAGAGCAATTAAGTTATTAACTGTTAATTTTGTTTTGTGCTTGCGGTAATGTTATGACATTGTGCAAGTCAAAGTACAGAACCCGAATATTACAATTCGTCCTGCCTTTTTTCTTTACGCGCATAGCCTTCTTCCTAATCAAATGTTCCTCATGTTTAATTTTAAGTTTCTTTATAGCTTTATTTTCTTTTCTTGTAATCAGGGAAAAATGTCTCAAGTCTATTTTTGAAGCTGTGTACTAGAGCAATTTTAAACTTTAAAGGTGATTTTAGAAAATCGTCTCCAATTCTAATATAATCATTATTTCTCTACGTTTATGGGTTTTAAGTTTTAATTCCTAAATATTTCTGATATCACAGATCGGAAGTAAACTGGATTTTTTTTCCAAAATTAATAAAAGATAAGAAAAAAGTAATTTTCCTACAACTTCTGGATAAATCTTACAAAAGAACATCTGAAAGATGCTATTAACTCAAGTTTAGATGAAGTTAACGAAAGCACTTTTTTCTTTTTGCCACTAATTTTCTTTGCAGAAATGAGGATTTTTAGGGTTAACAATTAACAATTTGGGGATAAAATTTCGAAAACATCTGACAACGCTTCCCGTACCTTAACTTAGTGTAAATGAGAGCGGATTTGAGAGAATAATAGCCCAGACCAGCGTTGCCAGAATGAAGACTTTATCTTATTTTTGAAGATTTTTTGACCAAAATAAGATTTGAAGATGTTATTTCTTAAATGAAGCCTTTTTATTTTTAGAAATAAAGATTATTAACTTTTATAACATTTTTTAACTTTTTTAAACAATAAATTTTTAAAACAATGAGGTTTTGTAGCAGCTTGTTGTCCATTGGTTTTGCACACTTTTGTACCAATTGTCTAGCATACACAAAAGATTTGCGGTTGTTCATTTTGGGAAATTTATTTGTGAAAAGAAAAACATATTTTTAAAAAGTTTCATAAATAAATGGACAAAAAAGTGCATGTATTTAGTACCAAAAGGTAAAACTTATGGAACTTAATCCTAGGATTACCGTCTTCAAAAAAAAAAAAAAAAAAAAAAAAGAGGGGCGTGAATTCTATAAATGATTGAATTTAACTAATTTGGAATCGATTGGAGCAAATAAGTAGGTGAAATTCCTTTTTATGCAAATGTCTTTGAAATTTGCACTCTTGGTCAGACCAGTTATTTATTTTGTTTTGCTTGCAATATCTTTCAAAAAGGACAAAATATCGAAAACAGAAACGTTAATTCTATAAATTGAATGAATCAAGTTTAAATCAAATCAGAAAAATTCGGCCCGTTATGAGTTAAGTTCAATTTAACTACAAAAACCAAGCGCAAACCTCGTTTCAGCTGTTGTAGATGCAAAAAAGCAATATGCAAAACTAAGGACTACATTTTCGATGTATTGAATGTAAAAAAAAAATAATGAAATAATAAACTTATATAATAAATTCGTTTAATATAAAATAACAAGCATACGTTAAACAAAAAAAAAATATATATATTTACTTTTTATTTGATTGAGTTTTTTGGCTGTTCTTATTGTGGTCTGGCCAGACCAAGAGGAGAACTTAGTTGTAAATAGTTACCGAGAATTCTTTCGTTTGAAAATTTCACATTTTTTGTTTATGATAATTAAATTATTTTTATGAAGAAAGGATTTTTATAACATGAAATTAATTCAAATTTTTTGATAAAATTTTCTTCTTGGCTGCCGCGAGAATCGAACCCAGGCTTTTACGGACATGTTACCCTTACATGTTTCAATTGCAACCATCTGAAGAGATTGCGCATAATTTTAAAGATCAAAAACCACGATTTTCTTCACTTTTAAGAAAATAATTTAAACAAATCTTTTGGCAACGTTGGCCCAGAATTTTTCTTCGTGTAAATTGTGTAAATAATCAAACAGCTGTAAAAGAATAAACAAAAAACTAAAAAGGCAAACAAAAAAATGGTGTTCAATAAGAGAATTAAAAAAAAAAATTCTGTAAAAAATTGTATATTTAATAAAATGAACACATTTAAACGTTCTACTTTGTGTTTTTTGTGTTTCCACACTTTTATTCTTACTCTCATCTTTACGAACTTTCCCCAAAAATTGAAGAAACAGACACACAATGTATAAAGTATTTCGATTTATTAACCCATTTAGATCCAATTTAATTTCTTATTTCTTTAAATTTTTTTAAACATAATATTTTATAGAAAACAATTCAAGCTTTTTAAAATGATAAAACCGCAGACCATAACATGCAGTCTACAACTGACATGAAATGTTTAACATTAACACTAATATGATGTTAGTGTTAAGTATAGACTCATCATGTTAGAGGTTTTCTCATGTTATAACACGGTTGTTAATGCAAATGTTTTAACAACGCTTTTATAACATAATGTTATAACAGCAAATGATGTCAGTTGTAGACGCGGAGTAAAATACCAAAATTATTAAGTAAACTTTAAATTAAATTATATTTTGATAAATCACTGACTAAGTTTTATAAATAAGTTTCAGTAAAATTTATGTATATGTACATATGTGTGTATGCGTTAGATTACAACAACTGAATAACAAGTACATTAATTTTTAACACATACAAAAGGGTTTCCAAAATTGTGGTATAATTTAAATTTTAATAAACAAGGATTTTTTTTGAGATTTTAAAAATATTTTTACAAAAAGGTTCCCCGGCTAAAAATGAAAAATTTTGTCAGTCAAGTGGCCCGGCAGGCTCCCAATCTTTTACCAAAATTCTCAATCACGTGTTTCAATTAACTGCTGGCAATGGCTGATATCTGCTCGATAATGTTGTTTTTATACTCTCGAACTGTTGTAGGAGGATTATTGCTGTATACGTTCGTTTAAAAAAAACCCACAAAAAATAGCCTCAAAGGTATCCATCGTTTTCCTTGCTGTGTAGCAAGTGGGACCATCCCGTTGAAACCACATACATACATATTCTCTACGCGCAAAATCAATAACTTTCCGCCAAAAGAAAGCTTCGGATCATGCTTCGGATGATAACTCAAATTAGGACACCCTATTGTTTACTCCAACTTACAAATATAAATAAGCGGTATAAAAGTAAAAATATGTTGGTGGCACATATGTATTTTTCAATTGCTTTATTGCTGTAGGATCAGCTGTTTGCTATGTTTTTGTCGTTTTCAAAATAACTAAAGGTAGAAGTACATAACACGCGTTAGTGCGCGCGCGCTCTGTAGACTTCTGTCAAAAAAAGTTAAACTAGTGTATTTTAATAGAACAAGCTACATGCAAAATGTTTTGACGCGTTAGCGCCAGAAAGTTGGTTAACTTTGAACTTTTTAACGCGTTGTGTTTTTTTGACAAGCTGACAATACAAAAAAAATTTTACAAATTTGCGAATCGTGAAAGAAAAATTTATTGAAGAGCTTCAAAAACATACTAGATTTATATAAAAAGAATAAATTCAATAAAATAAATCTTGATATACTTTCGAATCCGTTTTCAATGCACAAATAAGTACACAAATAAAAAACAGCTGACAGGAACAGCTTTTGTAACGCGTGTTGTGTAACTTGCAATTTTTCATGCGCTGAAGTTTTTAAACGCACGACAAACGCCGACGAATGAACGCCTGATATGTACTTCTACCTTAAGAAGCTACAATTGCAGCTAGCAGCATGTATTCGTGTATTTATATAGCCGCAGTCTTCTTTTCATGTGCTTAATCTCAATTTTTAGGATTGATATTAAAACACATTTATGTTTAAAATCGTTTTCAGTAAAAAAAATTCTTTTCTTCACTAAAAACTTAATTGTAACTTAATTCTCCGATGTGGTACATTTAAATTCATTTTAAGTTTTCATTGAAAAAACTTAGCAAGGTCTCAATATTAAACCAATACAACAACTAAAACAACAGGCAAAGCAATATCCTGAGGCCACCTTGTAAATAAATACACTTTTTTATGATATTTTTTTGTATTTAATAGTGCTACCATACTATTATCTTAACTAAAAAACACTTTTTAAACAAAACTGGAAAAATCAATCTGTATTTAAATACGATTTAAGTTTATGTGATAATTAACTTAATATAGTTTAAATATTATCCTGAAAATTGGGCATAAAGCATAATAAGCTTATAAACGATTTTTTTTCTGAAAACTCTACTTTTATTTTCCAAAAAGGACTCAATTACTCACGGCAATTTTCTATTCTTGATGAGAATTTCAAAACCTGATTATTTTACCGTGTTTTTTTTTGATTTGATTTGATTTTTTCAAAACCATTTTAAATTAATCTGTTAATCTTTTGAAATTATATTAGATGAATAATAACGCTGTGCTCGAAATTTACACTTTTTTTAGACAATTCGGGTACGCTGAATCCAAGGGTCTTACCGTTTTTTTTTTTAGGTTAGCTCTTGTTTTCGAGATATACCGTTATTTCGAAAATGGAGGAGGTTGCACAATATATATTCGAGTTACTCAAAAACGGTTTAGTTTATTTAAATTATTATGTTTAACCCATCTAGGGGCATTCTTGGCACTGCAGTAGCCAAATTTAAGAATTTCAACCATACACATAAGGCTTAATAAAATTCTTAAAGTTGGCCCCTGCAGCGCCTAGGATGCCCCTAGAGGGGTCAAATATACAGGGTTGTTCTGGAAATCGAAAACGCAAATCGCAAGAATTTTAAACCTCGTTTTTTAAAAAGACTGTAATAAAAGAATTTAAGACAAATATTATACAAACATTTCTCAATTAAACAGAATTTTATAATAAAAATTATAAAAATTAGATTAGAAGTGTATAAAAAATAACTTCCCAATTCTTGCGTTTTGCGTTTTCGCTTTCCAGAACATCCCTGATAGTAATTTATCAATTTAGCGACCGTTCCTAAAATCCCTTTTAGACAAAAAATCTCATGAGTTTTAACATCTAAATAACATTTGGCGCAAATAACTCTTATATGAATTTTAACCTATTAACATAACTGTGTTTATGTGAGTCGGAGACGGCCCATCGTTTCCAAAAAGGGTAAAATCTCGAAAATTCGTCTGTAATTACTATGGAGTTTAGCCTTTACTGATTATAATTTTAGGATTGTTTTTATTAAATGGAACTGTTAATAAATTGTTGAATATTTTGTTTTCAAATTAGCAATTTTTAAAATTTTGAGTTTGGGGCATATTTTTAACAATTTTCAGGTCATATTTAAAAGTTTTTACTGCATATTTAATGCGCATAAAATGTGTTTTTTAGAGCATATTTCTGGTTTCCCTTATTATGACAATATAACATGATAGTTCACCTTGTGAATACCCCAAATATCTAATATATTAATTTAGTAACGGTCATGCGTGACCCATGTGTGGCTCATGCGTAAGAAATCACGAATTTTGCACATCTCTAAAAAAACAACCGCAATACAAATTATAGCAAAAGTCGTTCAGCGCATTTTGTTGATACTTGAATTTTTTTTTAATTAATTCGTGAAATCACTGTGTGTGACGGTTGTATTTTTGCCGCCGTCGTTGAAAAATTTTCAATTTTAGTAAATTTTGCAATGTTATGATATTTATAACGTAACGACGTAATCTCTTTGATAGTTTTCGACATGATGGAATATTTTGTTTCAAATCTTTTCGATGCGAGAAGTTCTCACTAAAGTTCCAGAACATGGGTACAGGTTTATAAAATGTTTATTAAATGGATTTTCTATAAAAATTTGATTAATAAACCTTTTACAAACCTGTTTTATTTGTTATAAATATGGGAGCGGGTTAATTAATTTCAATTGAAATAAACTCTGTAGAATACCGGAGATGGCGCCTTCGCTTGTTTTATTATTAAATCATACTTTTGAAATCAATTGTAGAATTTATAAACGGAATGCCAAACTTATATATAACCTTACCTTCACTTATACTTAATAATTTTCTTATACAGCAGGGCCTCGATTATCCGCGAAAGTATAGTCACATAGTTTTTAATAATTTTTGCGGAAAAAATCGTTCAGTTTGTTTTGCAAAATATCAGTAGAACATTTCTTGCATATTTATTGTAAAAGTTGAAGCATTTTGTTTTTAAAAAAACCGTAACAAATCAGACCCAATAAAGACCACTTTCTTTCCTTACCCCGACCTTACCGCTGACGTCTAAAACCAAGAGTTACGCAAGAGACTTGCCCTGCCCATACGATTTTTTTTTTATAAATTCTAATCTACCATTAAAAATTAAATATTCGTAAAACAATTTTGATTTTTAGTTGAACTGTTTATTTTCAATTTTTGATATTCTTTAATTAGGCTTGAGTTCATCAAATTTAACTTTCATTAAATTATTTTCACTGAGGGAAGGAATTTAACAACTTGGAATTTTTTATTAAAATTTATTGATCATTTTTCCTGGCTGAGCTGGGATTCGAACCCGGGTTGATCTTTACATGTTTCAAGAAACACCACTTTCTTTCGTCAGAAGATCTTTGTGTTCTACCCACTGCACCACTGCGGTGCCCGTTAGCCAACAGTCAAACATCAATCTTTAACCAGTAGTACTGGTGGTTCGAAATTTGCTGTTATTATCACTTTTAATTTCAAATTACATGTTGCCTCCTTTTTCGTAAAACATTTGATCCCTCTCAGTATACTTTTGTGTGGAAGTTGAAAAAAGGACAAAAATTACCTCGTTAAATGGGAGTTTGAGGGTTAATATATTGTAAGAAATGAATCGCCATACAATTCTACTGAAGACATCTGAAATTATTTTTTAACTAAGAAGTAAATTAAGTATATTTTTTTTATTTGTACCAAACGCCTTTTCAAAAAATTAAAAAATTTTAGGGGCCGCAATACGGCAACCCGAACTAACTTTTTAAAACCCTTTGGCAGACTTACACTACCAACAGTCAAGTTTAATTTGGTATTGCAAATATTGAGGCTGGCGGCGATGACCCAAATTTTTTTTCACTGTGTTATTAAAAAAAGGCAATAACAAGCTACTCAAAATTGATTAACTATTTCCAATGCTCCCGTTCCCGTCCTTAACGTTTAATCGAGGTCTCGCTGTATTATTTAATTTAACACACAAATAGCACAGCACAAAATATTTTCTATTAACAAAATTATTAATTTACAATTGCGTACTTTGGAATATTTTTTTTTTATACAAACCAATGACCGACCACATTCCTTAAGTAAATTATATAATTTTTAATAAAAATTTTAATTAAATTTGTTTTGTCATTGTGTCACCAACACCGAAGTCTTAATTAAATTTTTTTTGACGATTAATTAAAGTATTTTTGCATTCTTAATGTATGATCGTGACTGTTAATGAAAAAAAGTTTAAAATATGTTTTGTTTTTATTTTATTTCTTACAAGTGTGTAAATACATTTTGTTTACTTAAGCATATTTGAAGGCTGCATTTTTACGTTGAAACTAAAGCATGCTTTAGGTTGAATGGGAGGGAATGTTTTTTTTTGTATTGTTTTTAGTACTACATATTCTTCTTTTTATTTATTATATTATGTATTCAATTGGTCTTAAAAAACTATTTGAATTTTCATGTAGCTGTTTTTTTTCATTTCTATGTATTTTAATTTAATTTTAATTAATGTATTTTTCTTTCTCTCTGCTTACTTTCAGGTTTTATATTTAATATTAAATTTTAGATTACATTTGTTTATTGTTAACATTTCTACCTGTGAGTTTGGTAAGTTTTTAAAGAAATTTTTTATTTTTTTTTATTTTTTTAATTATTATTATTATTGTTGCATTTGTATTTGTTGATAAGAAATTTTGAAAAAAACACACTTGATCAAATTAATAATTGTAAAGTTCCAAATTAATTTCGGCCTCATTCCTAAGCAGTTCTTTACTTGCCCTTAGTCTGCATTTCGATTACGCATCAATCGAAAATAGGTATTCCAAAAAAAAACCCCGAGTCGAAAGAAAAATAAGAAGACAAGATGGGCAGTTTTGCTATAAAATGTATGAAATCGGAAATGAAAAAATAAGCAATGTTGTGAAAATTTTAATAAAATGTTTAATTTAGTGCAAAAAACAGTGTTTAATAAATTAAATAAACAAAAATTAAAAAAAAAAATGCCAGCTTTTCGAACTGTAAATTAGTTGTTGTTTTTGAGCTGCAATGAATCAAAATTCTTAAAAATTATGTAAAAAAAACTTAAAACACTGTGAAACAGTCAGTAAAGAAAAATTTGGAAAAAACAAAATTTTTTGGTTCTTTAAAAATTCATAAAAAATAAAAATGGGATACAAATCACAGTTTTGGTCTAAAAACATTAACTTAACTGTTTTCGAATGAAATGTTGTTTATTTCATTGTAATCGGTTCACAACTTTTGATTTTATTCAAAATTTGCTGAGAAAACTGAATACGGTCAACAGTTTTCAAGTGAAAGTGCCTTAATTTTGGACATAACGATACATCGCGAAAAGAAGAGCTGATTCTGCTAAACAAATGCATATTTCATAGAGCTGCAAAGCAATCGATAGTTTTATTTTTGGCGGACTATCGATGGTTTTTACCAATATCGATACTATTTGATAATTTTAAAAGTAACTACAAAGTTGATCAGATGTAGTCAACGACACATTTTTAGCAACTCATTCGAAGCAAGTTTTAAGCAGTGCATAAACTTTTTTAATTTTGTGGCAAAATGTAGAAAGTACTTCAATTGACTAAACCTAAATTTGAATTTATGGCATCTTTAAGATCTTCATATTCAAAAGTACAAATGCAACTACAACTAGAAACAATGGCACGTGTGCACTTTGGTTTGAAAGTTGTTTTTTTGAAAGAGATTAAAGAACACTGGTTGTGTTTTACTGGTTGCGTGTCACTGGTTGTGTAACTTTAATCTCTTACAAAAAACGACTTGATCGATTACGGCAACGTCAACCGGAATAAGGCTTTCGGTACAAAACAAGCAAATCGTTGTTTACCTACATTTGTAGTATTGTTGTTGTTGTTTCTACAACAAACTCTTCTAAACACACGCGTATAGAATGCAATGATTTTCGAAATTAATCCCATTTCGGATTGTCTTAAGTACTTTTTGGTGTTATTCTTACTTAAATTATTAAGTTCGACTCGTACTAAAAGTTTGTGGAAATAACTAAATTTAGTAGGAGTTTTTTCTTTCTGTGCACCTTCGTTTTGCCCATATGCGACAAACTAACCATTTCCACATTTGCAGATCATAAAGCAATTTTAAATTTGCATGTGAACCCGCCAATGCCTTCGTGTCCACTTAAAGACTGTCTACACCCATTTAAGCCCAAACAAAAAATACCGGACAAAAACTAAAATATTTTTTATTTTATTATTAAATTCATTACATATAAACAAAAAAACCAAAAAAAATTTTTTTTGATGTTATAGAAATATCTGAACTTTTAATTTATCGATTATGCAAACATATATTGAATAATGTCAAAAACTGTGTCATAAAACGCAAATAATGAATTGTTTCCAAATTTTCACAGCGGACGTAAATGGGTTAAGCTACCTACGTTCACACCTTTAAATATTTGATGTCCTTAACGTAACCCTTAGTTTTATTAAACAATTATTTGCTTTTGCTAAACGTTTGGGTAGATTAAAAATCATTGAACAGTTTCTAAATTATAATATACGATTATCTTCTTACAAATTAAGTTTAGTAAACCTATAGAAATAGTTTAAAATTAAGCTAAAGTTTGATCAATTTATTGGTCACGCTTTTTTTGGATTTTTTTCGTCAAATATTTGTTAGGTCAGAACATACCTTTAAGGTACGGTCACATATGGTAAACATTTGTCAAAAAATATCAAATATTTGTTTGCCCTGATCTGACTACAAAATATTTTTGAGGGGCAAACAGAAAAACAGCTGATTTTGGGCAAACAAAATTATTTGCTTGCAAGCAAAAATGCTCCTAATGTGACCATTTAACGTCAAATATTTTCCTCGATTTTAGGCAAATAAATATTTGTTCTTACAAAAATTTTGTAAGACCAAACAGCGGCAAATAAAAAAGCTTTAAAATAAAAATTATTGAATAAAATTGAAAAAATTTACAAAATTAAATAATTTATTAATTACGAAAAAACTTATTTATATAAAAAAATTTGTCCTGTGTTCTCTTTTTAGCAAAGAGTTGTGCGGTAGGTAGGTTTCAAGATTCTACAAAATACATTTTTCTTAAGTAAATAGGTAATTTATTAAATATGGGTTCATATAATATATAAGCTTATGTTACGAATAATGCATTGCAAGAATGGCGTATCTATATAAATAGATAAATTTTCGAGAGTGTACCAGTTTGGAGTCAGTCGACAATCATGGACACGCCAAAATAAAATTACATAATGAATTTAAGATTTATATAAAACTTATTAGTGCCAAATAATTTACCGACATCGACATCTTTATGAGATTTTTTCGTCTGGAAGTGATTGTAGCAAGTGACCTAGAACCAATTCTCGGCCTATCAAGACAACATTTTGACACGACGTACAAGCTATTATAGAAATTATTGCCAAAACTAACATTTATAAGGTTATAATGCTATTAAAAGCTATTTACAGAAGGGGTATTTGTATAAGAGCTATGGTAAAATATGAACCGATTACAATAACATTTGGTTGGGTGATAATAGATTGTCTGTGGGCACAAAACTTTTCTCCAGAAATAAGTTTTTATGAGCAACAAAGATACGCGAAAATTGCAAAAACGCCGATCATTTTTCATATATCAAACAAGCCATCAAATTGATTAAGAGTCCCTAAAACTATGAGGAATGGCAAAAATTCGATAAAAGTGGCTAAATTGGCGGAAATTCGCAAAAATTTGCTAATAGCGGCATGATAGCAAAGTTTCATATGCATTTATTACAAATCGTTAAAGCTGTCACGAAAAATTGCAAACCCAAAAATTTATTTAAATTTGCCAAATCGGTTAAAAAACAAAATGTCGGAAAAAATCAAAAAAAAAAAAATTTACAAAATAGCGAAAATTCGCGAAAATCTTTAATATTTCAAACAAGCCATAAAATTGATTAAAAGTCCCTAAAATATAAGGAAAGGTAAAAAATTGCTAAATTAAACATTTGAAACTAAAAACCAAAATTATGTTTTTTCCTAAAAATGTTCTCACATACATATCGTCACCTAAAATACAAAAGGCCGTAACTACTCAAAAATTCAAATTTGACTTTTTGATTGATTATGACGTACTTAACCGAAACACATCTACACAGAAAATCTTACATGTATTCGTCCAAAAATAACGACTTTACTTCCGAAAAACAAAAGGCCGTAACTGCAACGTTAACAATTTCATAAGCCGTAACTACAGTTTTCCAAAAAAAAAACAAGAAAAAAATCAAAACAAAGTTGCCTTTCAATCTCTTTCAATGTGTGTTATTGCGTTATTATTTTTCTTAACCACTTTAATTTAATTTTATTTTCTCGAATTAAATTTATAAATTAAATAAATTTTTTTTAATAGTTATGAGGAATTTTGTGTTTTGTTTTAAAATACTTACAATAAATAGATACAAAAAGACATCACTTGCCTAAAAACTTTTTTAGTTACGTCCTTAAAGCACTATTTTCTTATCTTAACCATTTGTTTTATTTTATGCACAATTTTATTCTTGTAGTTACGGCTTTTTGGTTTCAGAAAAATAGAGTAAAAAAGGCCGTAACTAACATTTCTTAAAAAGTACTTTTTTCCATTAATTTCTTTTTTAGAAACAAATCCGTCTTTGTTTTCTAAGCTTGAATCTAAAATTTGGGTATTAAGTTTTAAGTAGTCTTTAATTTATAACGTTTATTCCTTCTCCTGTAAAAAACCATAAAGTGTAGTTACGGCCTTTTGCATTTTAGGCGACGATATGTATAAGAATTAAAGTCGATAAGTTTTACTTTCACTAACCCCTTACCACTTTAATTGAAAACGAATAAAAACACGTGGAGGTAAATTGCAGAACACAAAAAATGCTGAAGTAATCCACTTTCGAGTGAATTCGGATTCTAGAACACACCCGATTATCTCAAAAATTGTGACATGTACTTTGCGAATAAGGTTAACATCGACAGCTAGCCGGACGGATGGATATTGTTATATTGATTTAGAAAAGGATGCTGACGAAAAATAAAAATGTTGGACGCAAGTTCGTCCAAGCAGTTTGGATTGAAATTCAGCACTTTTGGTTCAGTAGGAAACGAGTTATGGAGCGATATGTGAAACAACCTCTCGAAAAAATCAATATTTATTTACAAAAACTAACGTAAATTGGTGGCGGAATGCACCTTTTATCGTTAAATTTTGCACAAACTCAATTTATATGCCTAGAAACAAGATCCACTCTCTAAAACACTTTATTGCTTGCGTCTAAAACCGTAACAAATAACGCTTTAGTTTCATAATTTATGTTAATTTAGTTGTACAAGACTGGAAATTACTTCGCCAAAATAACTTTATCCCTATATTTGTTATCTTAATCCTCTTTTACTTTTAAAACTTCTGTTCTCGCTCTTCTGTACCATAAAACCATAAAAGTTTCAATATTTTTCATCAAAATGTTAATTTCTAGTTTTAATGAAAAGTAATTTTATTTATTTAATTTTTATTTTTGACAATTTGTTCAAATATTTATTTTTAGGCAAATATTTTTATATGTGAACACAGGGCAAACATGTTTTCCCATTTTTTATTTGAAGGAATTTAATATCTTTTTGAACAAACAAAAATGGGCAAATAAATGTGCGTAGTGTGACCAGCAAATAAAATTTTTTTTTTTTTTTATCAATTTTTAAAAAAAGGCCGGCAAACAAAATTTGACAAATGTTTGCCATATGTGACCGTACTTTTAGTCAAGTAGAAACTTGATAAATTATTGGCTAATCCGAGCAAAAGAGTTAAAAAAAACTGGTGACATTAACACTCAGGAAAGGACGCTGCCCACTTGCCGCACTTAGTTATATAACAATACCCCAGTCTGATTTGGTTACATACATTGGTGTACATTTGAATAAACGGCGACTTGGAATCGGCATATAGAAACCAAGGACTTCACTTGATGTTAACAGCCTCTAGATTTCACTGGTTTATTAGTGACAAATTTAAACTTAAACTGGACTGAAAACTCATCCTGTATACATTTTAAAACCGATTTGGATCGAAAATTCTTAGAATCATGACCGGAGCGCTGTGGTTTATAATTAATGATAATATCCATAGGGATTAAGAGATTCCACTGGTAAAGGATGAATTTCGTAGAGTCCATACATATTATTTAACTAAAAAACAACCCAAATCCGCTGAACTTCAAACGCGAACAAGGCTTTGAACAGCCAATCTTCCACCCTGCTAAGTCGAGGACCGTCAAAACATTCAGCCTTCTAACGGCTCTCGTTATCGGTAACACCGTCAGTCGAATATTGTAGTAGATTAAAGAACACAGGTTGTGTGTTACTTTAATCTACTACTGAGTTGTTTTCGACATCGAGAACCGTTATAAGGCTGATTGATGTTCTAGAGTGGGACTAATTTTCCAGTTTCAACATTTTTCTACTAATTGTTAGAGCTTAATCAGGCAGATTCAGTAAATAGATATTAAAGAATAAAAAAAAACTTCCCAATACCTAGAAATCAGAAATAAGGGCATTAAACATGGAATACTTTTTTGTACAGCCAATAATAAATTAAAGCGGTTGATTTTAACTTGTTATAAGAACATTGCAAGCGAATTTTTTTTTATAAGACTTTTTAATTCGTTTTCCTACAATTTGTTTTCTTTGTTTTGCCCTGCCTTTACACATGCAAGTAATTACTTGCAAGTTGATTATACGTATTAACATTGAAAATGTCGCGTAAATAGCCGAATGTCATACAAGTTGCATGAATGTTTACACAGTCAAATGGAAGATCCTCGTAATTCGGAGTAACCAAGTGCAAAACTTGGTATTTGTACTTTTTCTAATGAGATTTATGTTTTAAAGTTTAAATCAATTGTCTTCTTTTTTTAATTTGCAAAAAAAAAAAAAAAAAAAAAACAATAAATATTTTTTACATAAACTTAAAAAAGAGTTAGAACTATAATTATTGTTTCCGCAATTGAGTCGATTTGTAACACTCTTTATGTTTTGGACATTAACTGGCTGCAAGGGTCAAAAAATTACTGTCTTCAGAAATGTCTTACAAGTACGAAAAATGTGGTGTGGTGTGGTGTTAGTGAAAAAGTTTTAGTGTATTGAATTTTTCGAACTTGCAATTGTACACACGCACTTTCAAGGTCATGACTTCTTTTTTGAAGGGTAATTTACGAAGACTAATAAAGTAAAGAAAAAAAAACTAAATCAAAAAATGTGAACACAAAAATGTTAATGAAGGTGGTTTCATCCATTTGAAAGGCCGCACAATTAATTTTTTTTATGTAGGACAGATTTCAAACTACACATAAAAAAATGTGTGGAAAACGCCTTTTACGATGAGTTGGGTTTTGTTTTACATAAACAAAAAAAAAAAAGAAATTACAATACCGTTTTTGTTTGTTTTGCATAACTTTACGATTTTTTTTTGAATAATTAAATAAACTAAATAAATTTGTTTTTAAAACATTAAAAATTTTTTTGCGCAAGTGTTACTGACCCACTTGCCATATGAAACAAAATAAATATCGATTTTATTTAAAAATTATTGTTGTTAAATTTAACACTTAAGCTTCATATTTAACCGATAAGAAGGAAATATTGACTGTAGATCGTTAGGGAAAAACTAATATTATATGATAATGATTAGTGTGTTACACAAAGGGCAATTTTTACAACTAACAAATAGTAGTTATTTTTAGGATGCTTTCTGACAGATAAATGGTTTTTGTTATATTAAGTCAACATTAACCCAAAAAGTGACTGATAAGCTAATAGCGGGAGTAACCTCATGGTAACTTTACAAGTGAACTTAAAGAATTTGAAGCTGCCATATTTTCTGCTGGCAAATTTAATGAAAGTTTTATGTCAAATTTATTTACTCAAACTTTTTCAGAAAAAACACAAAAAGCAAAACAATTTACCTTAAAAAACAAAAATAAAGCACAACAAATTGACTTTCCTTTTAATTAAAGAAATAACCAAAGTAAGTCCTTGCCACTACGTTTTTAAGACGACCAAAAGTAGTCGGTATCTACTGCAATGTTGCCACAGTATTTAAATTACAATTTTCATTTTATCACTTTATTGTTCACGTTAACTATAAGGAACTTTATCATTAGGTTGTAATAAAGGCTCTAAAAACATTGGCTCTAGACAAACCTTTAAGTATACCGATAGACAAGATCACTTTTTGAGTTGGTTTAATGATGTCTGTCCGTCCGTCTGGCTGGCTGGTTGTCTGTCCATGTAAACTTGTTCGCAAAGTAGTGAAACATTTTTAAGGTAATTTAATTAAATTTGGTGCATACGTTTCAGTTGTCACAAGGACCAAGCCGACTGAAAAAAAAACATAATTTTACACAGGTCACATACAAAATGCTTTCCGGATTTGAGTCTTTGGGCCTATAAACCTTTTTTATGTCGGTGTTAAGATTAAATTTGCCGCAAAAATATATTTTAATCATCCTTATTCTATTTGACTTCGTCAACAGTTAGCAACACCGTTTTTTAGGTTTTGTTTCAATTTCGTATTCCCGTTGGCAATATTGCCATATTTCGATGACTGTTAACATATGTTTGGTATTTTCTAAGAAAAATTGGCGTTGCTATTGCCTTTGATTTTGTCGTCGGCGTTTTTAGTGTTGTCTTGTGCTGCTTTGTGTTGTGTTTTAAAAATTTTACGTCATGTTTGGCTGAAATTTTTATTTTACGCCGGTTTTGATATTTTTCTACATTTGTGCTGTGTGTTGATCTGTTTTTTGTATAAATAATTGAAAAAATTAAATAACAACTAATTGCCAGTTCTAGAAGCTAGTGGGAGCTTGTAAAAAATCCATCACTATCCAGAGGATTTTGCAGGGTCTCTTTTCCTAAACAATTAAATATCCCTTGCGATTAAAGTAGAGATGCAGGGAGGTTGCCGCGTATTCCGATTCAAAAGAAATCATTGACGAATTCGAACAATTTGTACTGTGTGTTAAGAGGGAAGTTTTTAATACTTTATCGAAAACAAAAAAATCCTTTCCTAACAGCCACTCTCTGTTACGAACAAATAATTTTATCAAATTTCCCATTTTTTTAAAATACAACCTTTGCCATCGTTTCGAACGATTGCGAAAATCGTAATACACAGTACAAATTGTTCGAACTCGTAAATTCTTCCTTCAGAATCGAAATACGTAGTAACCCTCCAGGTCTTGTTTATTTTTTGAAGCTAAAATTTTTACGTGGGTTCCAATTACACCTGGAAATGCTGATTTTCAAAGAAATGCAACTTAATCTCACTCTTATCAGCATCCGTTATGTCGAAGTTTATCCATTATGGACAAAGTTCTCTCTCCATGAGTTCCAGAGTCTCGGACAACATTTTTGAAACTAGTGCTGGGACAGTCCAAACTTCAAATTATTTCCAACGCTGAGCTGGTACGATCATTGGGCAAAAAAACGCAATGTTGCAGCAAATTATATTGTGTTTGGAACAAACGTTCCCTTATTTAAATGAAGGTTTATTTAACCGAAAACAACTTTCAAATCTTAAAAAGACTAATAAAATCCATTAGGCATTTGGGAAAATTTAATATGTATGTCACATACTATTCACTGGGCAAATTAAAAATGGAAGATTTCTGTCTTAAGCCCTTATGACACTACATTTTCAATGCATTGTTCAAGTTTTGGTGAACAGTGCAAATATAAAATACGGTATTTTTGAACAAAATAGTTCATGCGTTTCTCTCTTTAGATTGAGTTTGGTTTAATAATATTGTTCGAAGGATAAAAGGCTAAAGGTAACAGGTGTCCAAAAATGTATTGAACGTAAATGGTTTTCAACAACTTCACTAATTTACCACTTGCACCCCAAAAAAAATGTTATCATTTGGCGCAGCACCATTGGTACATTTAAAAAAATAAGCGCACAATTATGCGCTACGCAATAAGACATACAGAAATGCAGTAAATTAAGTGAAAGAACTCTCAAAAACTTTTATAAAAAAAAGATAATATTTTAAGTGCTACGGCATTCCCTTACCACGAAGCAGGTTTGTAAGGGAGAATACTAAAAAACCTGTATCAAAACATTCAGTTTGTAAGGCCGATCGTTACATACAACAATTTTTATATGCGCTGAATAATGCGCTTTATGTGTCAAAAATGTATTGCTTCAAAGTGGGAACTCGCCATATAAAACTCATGTCTTTCGTCAGCGCAATGGCAAGCGAAACGTTTATGTTTCTCCCTTACAAACCTGCTTCGTTGGAAGCTCCATTTTTTTTTATTGGGACAGTACTTAACAATGATGGGATTTGTGGCTCAATTGTATACGAATATGCGCGTTTTATGAAGGGATGGTACACCAAAGATACACGTATTTAAATCTTTAAAATGGCTTTCCTGAACAAAACCCTTAGTTCCCTTTCTATTTTGCGCGTCACATATACAGAAATAAATTTAGTGGATCCGCAAACTTCTGATACTACATGCAAATTTAAAACGATTTTATTTCTATGCTGTGCAAATTTTTTTACATTATTTTATTTCTTATACATAGTTTAAGTAAAGTTGAAATTTTAAATTTAAGCAAAAAGTTTTTTCAAACATCTACACTACAAAATGTTTATCTAAATATGTACAAAGTGAAATTTCTTTGTACTTTAACATCGTAATATCAAATACTTAATAATTTTTACAATCAACATGATGAGGGAATTTTTTATATTCCTTGAATATTCTATTTTTTTTTAAATTCCATTTTCATACGAAGTATCATTTTGAGTACAACTATTTAAGTCAAAATGTGTTATAATTTATAAAAAAAATTTAAGCTAAATAAAAAAAACTTTTCGTCAAAATTCTTAAAATAAAAAATGCTACAAAGCTTAAATATTTTATAAAAATGCTAAATAAAATGCCAAGTCCTAAATGAAAATTTTGCAGCTAAATAATTTTTTTAATGCTAAATTTAGCTGCAAAAAATGTTGAAATGGTAATACTGAAACTTACTAAAAAAAAAAATGTTGGCACATCAAAAATTTAATTTGGCAACGCTGATAGTAACATTAATAAATCTTATGCCTCTGTGCATACACATGAACTTGAACGCGTTGCGCATTTCATGAGCAACTCATAAAATTCGCACCAATAAAATGCGCATACGCATACGAGTGTCCAATACACAAATATAAAAGATCGCTCTTAAGCCTGGTACTCTGTTCAACATTTCACGTGAAATGCTGTCAAAACGCATATGAAAAAAACTTGTGCGGAATATCTATGAAGTAATGTTGATAGAGTTGTACTCTATTCATTTTGTGCAAAAGTTCGGAAATGTTTAATCAGTATCAACTGATTATTAAATAAGAAATAAAAAATTAAAATAACACAATCGGTAACAGTTTTTTATCCATATTTATATTCTTTTTTATTAAAATTTTTAATAAAAAAATAATTTTTAGTTAAATACATGTGCGGTTTGTTTACATTCGCAAAAAAATGTCGCATACTTTGCAGGAAAAAAAAACGCAAAATTGTACAAACTCGCATGATAGGTAACATTGATACATGTCAAAATTTTCGTGTGAAATAATTAATGTTACTCAACATTTTTCACAAATTTGAACAGAGTACCAGGCTTTACACATGCGCATGCGCTAGTTTTTGTGTGAGTGTCTTTTTGGCAAATGAGAACTCTAACTTTAACATATACATATGTATATTAGAGTGGTAAAACTAATGTAAAATTGTTGCAAGTGAGTTAGTAAAAAAATTTTTTTTTTGTTTTGGTTATACATTTCTTATAGGGATACGACTCCCGAGAATAGCTTTAAGTGCAATAACTTTCTTATAAAGTTGGTATTGATATAAAACTAGGTAGATATAACATGTATAATAGCACCTATATCACGGCAAAATTGTGGTAGTAGGTCCCAAATTGACCATATGTCCCACAAAAAACGCCCTCCCTAAAGTCACTTAACCCTTTCCGACCTATAGCCGATCCCAGTGACAGATTCATTTAAATTTTTGAATTCTGTCATGTCTGTGTACATAAAACATATAGGATATTAAGCTTTGTCAGTAAGACCCTTCATCCTTTTTTTACAGGATACGCACAATTGTTGCAGTCCGGTTTAATTTACAATTGCATATAATTGCGTTGGGCTTTCTCCAAACAAAAAAATAATAAATTGATTTCAATTAAAAATTTGTGATATTAATAAAAAATTTCATTAAATTTGCAGCAGTAACCGATTTAATAGTATCAATTAAATATTTTTTGATATTAACAAAAAATTCTGCAGAAATGCTGTTGGAAAAAGTAAAATTGATTTTATTTTGATTAAAAGGCGACCATTTTCTCTGTGTATAGTTGTGATTTCCAGGACATGGATTAAAATCGAATGATTTCAATGATCACAAAATATTGCAATTTTGAAAAGATTTCCTTTTTAGATCTGAAATCATTTTGAAATCAGTTTTATTGAAATCTTTCAGATCATTATTGGTTTGGCGCATATCATGGTAAAATTATAAAATGTATATTGTAAAAGTCCGTATAATAAACAAAAACAAAACAAAATGTGAATATACCTAATCCAAAAGTTGTGAAACACTATTACATGCATATGGGTGGACTTGACCTGATGGGTAGCTACTTGGGTCATAATTATATACGGGGCCAAAGCCAAATCGCTTATTTTACCACATTTTGGACCTCGCGGTAATCTTGGCTAGTTTCATAATGCCTTGGCTAGTTCCCCTTGTAAAATAGGTTCAAGTGCAAAGAAAACGGGTCGGCCCAGCAATAGCTCATTTCCTTGAAATAAGCTTACAGACAATAAAATCGAAGGGATCACCCTAACCATTGTTTAAATCCCTAAGCTAATCCTCACGAAGCTCTTGGCTTATCTGCAGGAAATAAACCAGAGACTCTGGCGGGAATCGAACTCGCAACCCCGTCGCTGATAGACTAGCTCACTACCAGCTAAGTAGCATACCGGGCACCATAGATGTGTGAAAAGACGGCGTTGATAACTGGCCTATGTTTGCAAATAGATTGCTATTAAAAATACCGGAATGTAAGGGTACAACACCGTGCTAACGCCAGAAATTTAAGGTGCCTTTATGATTAAATGCAAAAAATAACCGTTTTTTAAATTTCCATACATATAAATTATTAATAATTTAAAAAAAAATTTTTGAAATATGAAAACTCTCTTTGTAGTTCATTATAAGAATTCAAGGAATGATTACGCATGATGATGTAGATATATATCGGTATGTTTTTCTCAAAACAAAAAGAAAATGCGCATATGACAGTTATAATTTAATTTTTTCCGTCAAAGCTTTTGTCGTAACACCATTACATCCACAGAAAATTACTGTTTAGTGCGCTTTATGGGCTGGCGCAGTCATTGGCCCATTTGTTTGTATATTCCAAAACGATGATGGTAAGAATGTTTGTAGATGGTTTAAGTTAAGTTTGCACGAAATCGGCTTAGGGGTTCCGCAGATATGTCATTACGATTTTCCTATATATTCCAATACAAATATCAACAAATTTCATTCCATTTTAACCTCCTCCGAAACGACTTGACTGATTTTTATGAAATTTTGTATGTGTATTTTTTAGGTATGAGATTAGGTCGTAAAGTATATTTTATATCGCTAGAGGGAGAAAAATAGGGCATAGGCTCCCCCTCGCTACATCTTCTTAGCTAATCAACCGGGTTTCTTAAAATTTGGCATGCACGCACTGTAACATCTGAAAGAAAATAGGGAGTAGGGCGTGAAATAAGGCAATAGGGGTAAAAACTTCCCCTCCATATATCTATTAAACAAATGAACGGGGTTTCTTAAAATTTGGCATGCAGACACTGTAACATCTGAAAGGAAATAAGGAATAGGAAGTGAAATAGGGCAAGAAGGGTAAAAGCTCCCATTATCTTCCTAACTAATTAGCTTACTGCCTTGCCTGTGATGTTGCGGTCGGTGCGTGATCGCGTGAATTGTTTAACGGTTTGCTACCTATGGACCTGAACAGTGGAAAAAAGGTAAAAAAAAATTAAATTTTCGAGCGATTTTTCACTTTTGTGGCTCCCTAAGCGCTACCTAAACGGTGTTAAGAATTATTCCTAGGAAGTTTATATGCTCTAGAAAGTTGTTTATTTAGATCTTGGGCACATACATTTTTGTGGTTGATTGTTTTCTTGAATTTTGAACGGACCTGAACAGGGAAAAAAAGTTTTTTGCGATTTTGATCTTGAAGATGAAGTTTTTTTGATTTTATATGTTTACAATTTTTGTTATTTATGGCAAGAGCTTTGTCTCAAGATATGAGCCTGAGAAATTTATCACTTTTTTGCAAAAATGACACCGAGGCCCTAAATCTTTAAGGTCCCATAAAAAAAAGTGCATGACTTTCGGTAAAACTGGAAGACGGGTCTTTTTTTTTTTGGTCCTTTAGGTTATTTATTGTCCGTATATGGTTATTCGACCGATTTTCTTAAAATTTCGCAGGCAAATAGTGTTACAGCTGGAAAGTACTTCACACCTATAGTTTTTATTATTTAGGGCGTGAAATAAAGCAAGAGGGGTAAAAGCTCCCCTTCCATATGTTTTCTTAACTAATCAACTGATTTTCTTGAAATTTGGCAGGCAAATAGTGCAACATCTGGAACGAACTATAGCCTACCATTTTTATTATCTTCTCAACTAATCAACCGGTTTTCTGAAAATTGGGCATGCAGACACTGTAGCATCTGAAAGAAATAAGTTATATGGCAAAACAACGTTTGCCGGGTCAGCTAGTTTCATATAATTTTCTTTCCAATAATGCCAGTTTCATTGAAATAAAAAATATATTTCCTTTTTTTATTATGATTTCAACGTGTGTCACAATTACAAAGACCCTTTTATGAATGATGTATGTAGATTTTTTAAACCAGAATCCGCATTTCTTTCAAACCTTTTTGTTTCACCTCATCAATTAAAAAAAAATCAGCAAAGTTTTGTCTTGTCAGTGATTAATTAATTAAATATTTTGCATGCTAGACAGATTTATTTATTTAAAATTTTTTAAGAGTTATTAACATATTTAGCGTTAATTATAATTTAATCTTTTATTATTTGAATCTTTAATTAATAAATTTTGCTTTTCAAAAATAACATCGCACAATTAGAAAAATACCAAGAGAATAGATAACCATTAATGGTTTTTTGTTTAAGTAATTGTTGATTGAAATTAATATTATTTAATCAGTTTTTCAATTGAAGCAATGCAGCGAAAAATGGTGTGACAAAAAAAAATAAGGGTTTCATGATATCGCTTCAAAGTTTCGCAATCTGTGCGAACTGTGCATTTTTAAGCGGTCACAAATGAAATGTCAGAAATTGTATGAAATTGTATGTATACGTCTTTTTACCTGTTAATGGGGCTGTGCGCGCACAAATCACAAGTAATTGAAAATTTTAAATATCTTGTGATTTGTTCGATGTGTTTGTGGGCTTGTGCGCGAACATTAAAACATTTTTTCTTTGAGGTATACAACGAAACATTGTGTCCATTGCGAAGTTGTTTAGCATACAAACATTTTTTGTAATTGTCTTCAATTTGTTTCTTCAGATTTATTTTTTTTGTTGTGTGCACAAATAAATTATCAAAAGTGCGATTGCATCGTCCGCTTCACAGTTGATGTTTTCATTTTTAAGTTTTAGGTTATTGTGATTTGTTCGTCGTGTGTGGAAAAATGAAACGCTGACAAATCACTAGTGTGAGGTCAGCTAAACACAAACTTCGTAAATTTACTCAATATTTTTGACTCGTAAACTTGCTTTGTTCAACTGTGCATTTGTACAAACAGATTTTTTAACGCTCATTGTTGTTTTCAATGAAAAACGCAAGTGTTTAAAAATCACCAACAATAAATTCGTTCCTAATCTCATGGTCTAACCATTTGGTGACAAGCAATGCCTTTGCTAACTACTAGGGTATTCATTTAATCGACATTTTGCTTTAATCGCTTGATTTATTAACCGAGGTTTAGGTTAAATCGGTTAATTTTGTTTTTGATCGGCTAACCGATTAATAAAGTTTTTTTTTTATAAATTAAGTATTTTCAATATAAAAAATGCATTAATTATTTATTATTTGCAGTTTATTAGTAAAAAAATAACAATAACATACCAAACATAACAATTCTTGAACAAAAACGAGCAATAAAAAAAAAATTCATAAGTATGTATGTATTATGCATTTTTCAATTAATACATAATTGGTGTATTCACAAGGTGTGCTATCAAATAATATCGTGATAATGTGCTAAATAATATTTTACAATTGTTTAAAATAAATAGCGGTTTTCACCCTTTGCATTAAGTGTACAACTCCGCTTTACTTAATACGATTTTTTCTATAAAGCGTGAGTGTCTTTTTCGTATATTTATTGTTATAAGTTAATGAAGTTGCTGAGTGAGGGAAAGAGCCAGATATAGTTTCTTCAACCATTTTATTTTGGGTTATTTAACAAACGTGTTTTCTACATCTTTTTGTTGGATTTTTCAACCACAGCGCAGTAAATTTAAGTCCAATACCGATTGACGGTTAACCGAATAAATACCCTACGAACTACTCTTTGTGTATGAACGCTACTAACACACACAGTTTACAATTTTCAGTGTATCATCCGGCAGAATTATCCCTTGTGTCCTTTGTGAGCTATCTAACCTTTGCTGCTTCAGGAGCAGAATCTGTTGAATAGCAACAGCAGGCGAAACTTCCCCCAAAGAGGTTGAAAAATCTGGCCCTTCTAAGATCTTCTCGCAATTTTGGGTATAAACCAAAAGTTTATTTTTTCGACAAAAGTACGCTCCTTGCATAAGAAATCTCTCCGTGGTGAAATGCATTATTTTACAAAAAGTATCCTTCCGGGGGCCTCAACAGATAACAGATAACATCTCTAGTAAGCCGCCACTTCAAAGAGATTTGGAATTTTGTCGATTTCCAGGTATTCGCTGCATCTGATTTTCCCTACATAACCCTGGGAGGAGGGGGTGTCACCTTAAAGCTAATTGCCTGTATTCATAAAAGTTTTTGAAATTTAAAAAAGGTTTAAAGAACAAATTTACTATGACAATTTTCCCTTATAAACTATTGTTAATGATAATAATCGTGAATACGGGGGAATGTCTTCAACGTTCACATTGTGTCCCAAACAAGATGATTCTTTGCTCGATAAGACCCTTAGCTTCCTCTTGTGCTCGTTTACCTCTAAACCAGTTTTCGCTAAATCCTCACTTAATGGTACTTTACGTTATCACACAAGTCCTACGTATTTGGACTAAAATGTATCTTTTATCGAATTGTTGTTTAAACATTAAAGAAAACAATAACAACTTTTCATGACAGAGTTGAATATTCCTCAAAATACGCAAGAATTGTGTGATACTGTAAGACCCCTTTCACACTTGGCAGGTTACTTGCGCAAGTCTCTTGCGCATCTCTTAGTTTGTAGACGTCAGCGGTAAGGTCGGGGTAAGGGAAAAAAATATTTAGTACAGGGGTCTAATCACCGCATACGATATCGAGCAAAATTGAGCGAAATTATTTATTTTGGTATCTTGAATCTCGATATAGAATGAACTTTATTGAATTTGAAATAATAGCATTCGATATCGAGTAACTCGACATTTCATTTCTCGAGTTTTCATTCGATACGTCAGTATCTATCGTATGCAAAAACATTCGCTAGTTTATTCGATACGACAGTATCGAATGCGGTGATTAAACCCCAGATTTTGTTGTACTCGGCAAGTAACTTGCGCAACTAACTTGCCGAGTCTGAAAGGGGTCTAAGTCTTAATTTACACTATGGACATTTCTTGCCGAACAGACGAAGTTTGATGGCGAGGGCTCCAAAAGGTAGAAAATATAAAGTACATGAATATCTGTACTGGACATTTTTCGTTTCTCTTTTCTTACTTTTCGTAGTTTTCATCTTGTTGCTTTTATATCGTTTTTTTTTTCAAATTTCAGCTTGAACCTACAAGAACGAGACACGAAACTTTACGAAAGAAAGAAATACGAAAAAAAAATCTGTCTGACTTTTATTATTTTATATGTAAAAGCTTCAGGCTAGTTTAAAAGAAAATTAACAAATAATGTCCGGCATGAAATGTCCCTAGTGTAAATTGGGACTAAAATTATCTTTTATTTTATATACATATTTTTTTAAATAATTACATATAATTTTTTTCTATAGAATTACAGCTTATTTCTTATTGTGAACTTTCTACAGTTAATTAATTTAATTATGTATGCATTTAAACGATTTTAATTACATCTATTAAATCGAAAAGAAAAAAAATAATAATCAACTATCGATCACTCCTTTAATCGAAAAGAAATAAACTTCTTCTTGATTTTTAGTTAAATATTTACGATTAAGTGCAAATAATTAAATATGTTATACAAAAGAATAAACAAAACCGAATAGAGTAGAATCAACAATATTCCGTGAAAATTTACTTAAATATTCAATAAGCAAAATTTGTTATTTAATTTGTTGCACAACGATTTGATTGAAAACAAATTATCGGTGTTAATTAAACCAACGGAGAATAAATACTGAGAAATATAAAATGGAATTTTTAAGTTTTCTGAAACGCTTTTTCTATATGGATTTTTCTAAACATATCTGTGGCAGTTTGAAAAAAGGTTGTTAATCATACGAATTTCATTCAAAAACATTTTGCTTTGCGTTTTTAAAATGTTGTATTATAAACGAGATTTTTCTTTAATTTTGGTTTGTTTTATTATTTAAAAAAGATTGATGTTTGACTATTGACTGCCCGCAGTGATCAATGACTGCGAGTGTTAAACGCCAAACCCCTCAGAAGAGATTGAGTGGTTGCAATCGAAACATGAATGTAACCTGTCCGTGAAAGCCTGGGTTCGATTCCCTCGGCAGTCAAGAATGCTAAATTATCAATAAATTTTAATTAATTTCATGTAGTAAAATTCTTTCTCCATAAAAATAATTTTATGAAAATTAAATTTGATGACCTTTAGCCTAATTAAGATATAAAAATTTATATTAAACCAGCGCTTAAAAAACTGCAGTCAAAGTAGAAAAATTGCAATTTCTTCCACATCTTCATTTGTCATTAGCCAAAAAAATTTTTTGCTTTTACTTCCGATTCATTAAATGTAAATAGTCGGTGTCAAACCAACTCAAAAAGTGAAAAATAGTACACAAATTTCTGTTTTTTGTTCGACAGTTTTTGATTTCGACTGCAGTTTTTTAAACCCTGTTAAAAACAATAAACAATACCCGTGTTCTGTAACTTTAGTGAGAACTTCTCGCATCGAAAAGATGTGAAACAATATATTCCAGCGTTTCACGAAAATTGAGAAAAAAAATGTGCCTGTAACTCATGCCGAAAACTATCAAAAGATATTACGTCGCTACGTCATAACATTGCACCCGAAGCCGATGTGACATTGCAGACGTTGTGAATGTCAGTAACACATATCGTTGACGTCGACCAAAATTTACTAAAATTGAAAATTTTTCAACGAGGGTGGCGAAAATACAACCGTCGGCTATACCAAATAATGTAAAGTGGAACTTTAATATCTGTTGTTTGCAAACGAGCTTTGAAAAAATTCGTATATTTTATAAAAATGTTAAAAGCAAAATAATTAAACAAAATAATATTATTATTTTCTGAATTTTGCAATTTTAATTGTTTTTTAGTGTTAAAAATTTTTCTCGCCCCATTTTTATTCGTGAGTTGACAGTCCAAAGCGGGAACTTTTCTCACAAAAATCTTAAGCGGCTCATACACTTGCAATAAAATTGTTCAATTTTACGTATTGTACAATTTAATCGCCAATGTGTATGTAATATTCGAAGGTATCACAATATATTGGCAACAATCAAAAGACTTTTGATTTTTATTGCCCAACAAAAAGAAAGTGAAATGTGGTGGCAACATTGTACAATGCTGTTTATGTTATTTCTATAGGTTTTGTTCACTTTTTTTATTGAATGAATGAAACCATTGTGTGACTTATTGCATGGTATAGGACAAAATGGAAATAACATGGCGAATATTATATACAATAATATTGCAAGTGTATGGGGTGCTTTACAGACACCCTTTTCCTGTAAATTGGCGAGTAATTTCCTTACGTGACAGCCAGTACTCGCCAAAAAAGTCACAGACACAGTTTAGTGAGAAAAATAGCTGTTTGTTTCAATATGTGGCATTTTGGTTTCATTTCACACATTTTAACGAAAACTTTTTCGACGCGAGAGTTACATAACATGGGCGGCACAGTTCAACAAAATAACGACAATACTAATTACACTAGCATATAAGGAAAGTATCCGAAATAATTTTAACTAATTTCTGCTTCTCTGTACATGCAAAATAAGAATTGATAAGTAAACTTTATATATGTATTAGTTTTTGTTTTTGCGAGCCCTGATATCTTTCGAATTTAACGAAAGTACCTACATTTAATTTCATAGTGTTGATATTTACTGAGTTAGTTGGTATCAAGTATCCAACATATTGCGTTATAGTGCCCTTTCCTCGATAAAAGTGTTAAAAGTAAAAAGTACAATACTATTTTATGGCAAAATGTCTCGAAAATATGTTAATAATTCCGAAAAATTTTGTTATATTTGCGGTGAAAAAAAAAATAAAAGAATCCTATTATTATTACTTAAAAAAAAAAACATTAAACAGCAAGATAAAGGCTGGGTTACACATTTCTGCTGCAATTCATGACCTACAGGTTTGAGAAATTGGCTGAATGTCAAAAAGACATCATTTAGTTTTGCAGTGGCGAGAATCGACGAATCTGCCTGACGACTCATATATTTGGAAAAGGCAAAGATGTTTCTAAAAAAAGATGAATGTCATAATATATCCAAATATACCATCGGCTACTTGTCCTTTGCACAGCAATCTTCATCCGTTCCTGAAACGTCTTAACATCGGTGACGACGAAGATGAAATCACGGGCGGTTGACCGTCAATTTCGTTAATGTCAGAAACACAGCTGCTGATTTTGTAAGGGACTTAGAATTGCCAAAGAATAAAGCCGAACTTTTAGGTTATAACATGTTTCCGAACCAGATAAAAACAGTTGATGCAATATTTCGAAATGGCTGAAAGCTTGGTTTTTTTGTAAAGATGCCCGGGGTTCGATGGGATCCCTTAACATTACATATAATCGGGACGAATAGAGACTCTTTATAGATGGCTCTAAATTAAGTTTAAAAGCTGTATTGTTACATAACCAACATATTTTACCATCGAATCCTATTGGTTATGTAGTCCATATGACAGGATCTTATGATACTATGAAAACCCTCTTGCTGCAGCTAAAATATAATGAACACCAATGGCAAATTTGCGGAGATTTAAAAGTCATAGCTATTCTACCTGGACAACAATTGCGCTAAACGAAATTTTGTTGCTTTCTTTTCGAATGGAATAGTCGTGACAGGAAGCAGCATTACACAAAAAAGGTGTGACCTCATCGTTAGTCACTTCAGCCTGGTAAAAAAAAATTTTTCAAAATAACTCTTTAGTTGACCGACAAAAAGTGTTACTTCCACCACTGCACATAAATCTAGGGCTTATCAAAGAGGGTATATTCGTTGGTCCCAAAATAAGAAATTTATTTAAATATGAATACATAGACTCCATTTTGGAAGGTAAAGAAAAATAGCCTGGGACAATTTTTGCCTTACGACAAAAAACTTCTTGGGAAATAAGAAGAAGAATTTGTTATCATCTTATACCGCGTTCAGATATACCTTTTTTATTGAGTCAATATTCAGTTTATTGACATTATTATCTCTCTGTTCACATGTACACAATTTAGCTAACTCAATACAAATTACTACTACATAAAACATTCAACGTAAACAAAAATGTACATGTATAAGCAAAATGTAAACAACTTTTGACATCTTTAACGAATGAACATCTCGCTTTTGCGCAGACCTAATCGATGGGCCTTTGTTTTGTTGTAGTTTCAGTTGCCAAATGTCAAAACACTTTTTTTTTTAGCAAGTTGTGTTTTGCTCACTAAACACACTTGTCACAGGGTCGCATTTAAATTTTACTCAATGTTTATAACAATTTCGTATTAATTGAGCAATAACTAAATTGCAATTTTATATGGATAATTGAACTCAATAAAGTCATTTATTGCGAAAAACTCAATTAATGTGCATATCTGAACACGGTATTATCAAGAACTTGGTTGTAAAACATGTCCCTGAAAATCCACTTTTAACATTTTCATTTGGACTTTTTTCCGGATAACTGTTGGGCCTCCAGCGGTGAACACGGGGAGCGCTTCCACCAGGACATCGCTAGCATGTAAAAACGATATCAGGGCAAGTGGAACGTTTCAATGTTAGCGGATTACTGCTGGACTATTTATCGAGATGCTCCAGAGTCCCACTACAATAGGGCAGCGAAGAAACCACGTCGCAATTCTACCAACGAATAGAAGAACGGTGTAATATCTGTTATTTAATTTTAAACAAATTTTGAACATTTTTGTATGCAGTATGTAAATAAAAATAAAAAATCTACTTACCCTACAAAATACTTTTTCAAAATTAAAATCTTTATATAAGTGTTATTTAATCAAAATGATTTATTCACCGAAATTTTTTTCAAAACTTTTTTCTATCTTATCTCGACTTAAGATGTTTTGTCAAAGTGCCACAGAAATGAATTAATTTTATGATTTTAAAACGTCTTTTGTTTTGTTAACTTGTGAATTATTGTAATTTCTTGTTATCAGTTTTTTAAAGTTTATCATTTTTCTTGTATTTTATTATGCTTGTAAAACCCCAACAAGCACTTTGTATTTTTTTTTATTAATTCCCTATTTTTTTTTCTCCTTTTTGCAGTTATTATAAAAACAAAGTCAAATGGCTCTTATTATACTACATGACGTTTACGACTGGTACAGGGATCTCATGGACAATAAAAGTGGTAAGTATCGAAAATTTTAATATTTAGAATAATATATTAAATTATTTTTAAACTTTAAAAAGATTTTTATTATTCTCATAATACGCATTCATTATAAATAAATTGGTTGCCACTAAATCGATTAATATAGGATAATTGTTACACTCGTCCACAAGACGAATTCGCCTACTGCAGGTAGCAGCGAAAAGCCTGCTGACTTTGAGATTCCAAATTAAATGTTTGCTTGGAAAAGTCTTAGCATAGAAATCGCTTCTTGTCATATACAAGAGGGTGAAAGGCAGGTGACCCCCATTAGGCTCTTAAAATATTCCAAAGTTATCCTAACCTCTAGAAATCTTATAAAAAAAATAGTTATCGAATTGAAATTCGGTACGAAAAACTTTTGTAACGATATACTGACTGACTATTTATTTCATCATCGGACAGCCTAAACGACTGAAACTAAATAGTTGAATTTTGGACTGGAGGTTGGTCTCTCGCCAAATCAATCCACTAAGACGGGATTTTAGGACATTCGAATGTTTAGGGGAAAAAGTATAAATTCGCTAACCTCCTAAAATAAAAGAGAGAAAAAAAAAATTAAATATTTACCGTTGTTTATTAAAAGAAATAAGCGGATAGGTGTCTGGTACTTTTTTTAAATTTGGACCTTTTGGGGAGTAAACGGGTAAACGCTGTATTTTGGAACTTTTTTGGCATCCCATCTGTCTTTTAAACTAATAAGCATAGACACAAAAGTTAAAATACAAAAATGGTAGTTTTTCGAAATTTGAACGTTTAAGGAGTGACAGTACTTAGTACGTTAGTACTTTTCTTATGAAATAATTTTTCTCCATTCATTGACATTTGCGTATTCAATTAGGGGGTTCCCACTTCAATATTTAACATTTTTGATCCTTCAATGGGAACAAAAAAAGTATCAACAAGGGAAAATATAGGAAAATAAATTTTCCTTTCTACATATGGCACTTTTTGAATTTCCTATAATATTGAACTTCGAAACATAAAATTATAGGGGCAGGGTTGTGAGTGAAAAAGGACCTTTAAAATGAAAAATGTTGGTACTTTTTTTATCATTAAAACCTGAAACATAAACTTTGGCATATAAGTTAATATGTACACAAAAGAAGGGGAGTTGTTAACACAGTAACGGTTTAAATGCTTGTAGAAAATATAAAAAATAAAAATATATGTAGAGAGTGGCGCAGAATGAGCACTATGGTTTAAATTGCATATTATTCGGGATTTTTTTTTATTCGCTGCTTCACACATGAGTACTTGCACTTTTAAACATATTTTCATAACCTTTCGCAAAATTTCGGGTGTAATGGTCATAATTTCATTTCGAATGTTGGTTTCTAGTTGGCGGATGGTTCTTGGCTTGTTGACTACACTCTTTCTTGTAAATGTGTCCAAGGAAAACTGTCAGGAGCTGTTCAGTACGGTGAACGTGGAGGCAATTTAAAATCGCTTGTGCGCGAAATAATGCGTTTGTTGAATATATATTTTACTTACACAAGCCATTGAGACAGCTGCAGTATGTGTTGTGACTACAACTTGTTGAAACCATAAGGTTAAATGGTTTTCCACAGCTGGCCAGTTCAAAGCGCGGAGACAATAGAAGAAAAAAAGAGCACTTGTCATCGACAAATAAACAAAGCAAACGCACTTCCGGTGCAACAAATAGAAAACCTAAAATCAAAACAAAAAGTGAATTATAAATGAAGTATAAAAAATAATACATAAAACGTGAGTTTAACAATCAAAGCAAATACAAAGTTTCTGCAAGGAAAACAACTAACGAAACGGGCACACACAAGTTTATAAAGCTAAGAACAATTAAACCAAATACAAAAATTTTAACAAACGGAAACAATTAAAACAAAATAACATTTAAAACAAACATTACAAAAATTAGAAAACTGCTACAAATTATTTGGGTGTCATTTTTCAACAGAAAAACAAACGATTGAATTAAGAAAATTTATTATTGTAATAAACAATATCGCTTAAACCGAGTTGTGCTGTAAAGAATAATTGTAAATCTATAAAAGTTTGGCTAAAGTCTGTGCGGGAGCAATAATTTATATAAAATAATCTGCTGAAGAATATGTTTATGTGCTTGTGTTGGTAATAATGGTGTTAAATAACCAAAAAAAAATATATAATAGGACGTTATGTCTAATTTCTTTTAATTTGTTCATAATAACTTAAGATCTATTTGTCGGCATCAAATTTTATAAGTAAATAAATACTCTGCATTAAATATGTTAATATTTCAATTAATAAATATTATTCGTAGAAATGAATGCTCATGTTGACATTGTCAAAAAGACTTAAAAACATTAAAACTTTACTAATCAAATTTTATGTTTTGTAAAAGAAAATATGTAGAAATCTATATTTGTATAGGTCGATTACGGATAGCAAAAAAACTGAAGTTGAGTTGCCTGCAGCGAAATCAAACAACGCCGCTCACGATAAAATATACAAGATTTTTTCGTTTTATTTTATATTTTAGCAGGAGCGGCGTTTTCTGATTTCTCTGCTGGCAACTCAACTTTAGTTTAGTTGTCATCCGTAATGGACCTATTATTCTAACAAAATAAAAAAAAAAAAAAATTTTTAAAAATATATTTCAAGTAGGACTTTGAAAAAGGCAGCTGTCGATAGTGAATTGAAAGGTTTAACTTCTATAAAGAAAATTAATTCAACAATGGAGGATAAAAAACAAAGTCAAACAACTGGCGATTTAGCCAATGAGTCAACTTCAGACTTTAAAGACAACACAGTGCAAAACAAAATTTCCAGCCCGTGTACAAGGAAAAAAATGGAGAAAAACAAGAATAAAACTATAGAGCCAAGTCCATGTACAGCAATGCAAAAATTTAATCCTAATATGCGTTTTATACGTAAAAGTGTAGAACAATCGGCCCGAAACGCCAACACAAACTATTTAGAGCTCGAAACAGAGTTTCCTCGTGATTATGATGATAATATTGAGATGCTGTCCCGTGAGGCAGAACATTTGGAGGAACAGTTTCGAACACCAACTCGAACAAGCACAACGGACTTGGCTAGCCAACACAGTTCTTCAAATGCATGTGCTACAGTAGGCATAGAATCTTTGGGGCAAGTAATTACTTTGCCTAGTGATGTCAGCCATAGTCCTGATGACGATTTCTTAGTTCCGCCGGATAAAGAAACCAAATCGAAGGAAGGTGTCGGCAACATTAAACGTGTTGGCTTTAAAGTGGAAGAGAAACTTGAAGAACATATCGCTAAAAGCAGCGTTGTGCCAAAAGGAATTACAAAAATATTGAGAAGCGTTGAAATAGTACCGAATGCTGCATCGTCTTCTATAGATCTCCTGTCGTCGGACGAAAAAAGTTCAACTTTTGTTGCTGTAGACACAGAGGCAGAGCAATTGAAGTCAACACAATCATGTATGCTTACACAAAAATCGTCCCTATCTGCTTTTGTTAGCTCTACTGCTCTTTCATCATCAGCTAGTACTCTTGCAATTGCCAAACCATCAATTAAAGATGACGATGATGAACCCATTGCTATGTCACCATGTGGCCGATTCTTTAAATACGACAAAGAAGTTGGTCGTGGTAGTTTTAAGACTGTTTATAGAGGATTAGATACAGAGACTGGAGTCGCCGTAGCCTGGTGTGAATTACTGGACAAACAAGTTAAAAAGAGTGAGCGTAAACGTTTTCGAGAGGAAGCTGATATGTTAAAAAAGTTACAACATCCGAATATTGTTCGTTTTTATACATATTGGGAATGTACAATATCACGTAGAAAAAATATAGTTTTAGTGACAGAGTTAATGCTTTCCGGAACCTTAAAATCATATCTTAAACGTTTTAAGAAAATAAACCCAAAGGTTCTGAAATCATGGTGTCGCCAAATTTTAAAAGGCTTGCATTTTTTACATACTCGTCAATTGCCAATTATTCATCGTGATCTGAAATGTGATAACATATTTATTACGGGCACCACTGGAAGTGTCAAAATAGGAGATCTTGGTTTAGCTACCCTGAAAAACCGCTCCCACGCCAAATCTGTCATAGGAACACCAGAGTTCATGGCACCAGAGATGTACGAGGAGCACTATGATGAGTCAGTAGATGTTTATGCTTTTGGAATGTGCATGTTGGAAATGGCCGTGTCTGAATATCCATATAGTGAGTGTAAAGGACCCGCTCAGATATACAAGAAAGTTATTTCTGGTATTAAACCGGCAGCTTTGTGTAAAGTTGAAGATCCTAAAGTTCGAGAAATTATTGAAAAATGTATCGAACTAAAAAAGGAAGACCGTCCAAGCTGTAAGGATTTACTTAATTCAGAATTTTTTGAAGAAGATATTGGCATACGTGTAGAACCAACAGCGACTGAAGCTTTTCTGAACAATGCTGACAATAATGTTATTGAATTTCGCTTGCGTTTTTTAGATCCTAAAAAGCGGTCGTCGAAACATAAAGAAAATGAGGCCATACAGTTCGAATTTGACATTAAAAAGGATGATTGTGAACAGTTATGTCATGACATGAACCAAGAGAATATTATATCAGAGGAAGACGCCAGGGCTGTGGTTAGGCTTTTAAAGGTTCAGGTATTTTCTTTGTTAAAAGAACGAGTTCAGCGTCAAACGCAACTGCAATTACAAAATGAAAAATCTCGCTTGGAAAAATTAGCTTTGCAAAAGCAAAGAGCAATGATGCCACCTAATGTCGAAGAAGAGGAAGAAGAAGATGAGGTCGATTCTGAAGAAGACGATGATACAAAAAAACTAAATCTACAAAATCAACAAAATCAGCAAATACAGCAAGGGCAACAATCACTTCCTATACAAAGCGAAGATGTTCTTCAGCGAACCAGTGAAAATAGTGAACCACAACACCAAACTTTTGTTAGTTATTCTCAATCAGGCATGACATCTCAGTGCAATTTTAGTACGACTTCACAAGATGTTCAATCTCCACAGCAGGTATTATCACCAACAACAGCTCCTGTACAGTCCCAATATTACAACTCGCAAACATCTCAGCAACAGCCTTTGTCAAACACCACTGGTATTCAGCACCAAGTGAACTATGTAACACAGCAGCCGACTCAACAACAGCAATCGACAGTTATTTTACAAACACAGCCCCAGTTTTCTACTCAGTCTCAGCAGTTTCCTCTGCAATATACGACACAACAAACTGAACAAATGTCTCAACAGCAACATTTAGTTCAAATGAACCAACAAATAATGCAACAACAATTTTCACCTCAAGAAACAACTGTTCAACAATCTCAACAACAGCAGCAGCAATCGCCACAAGTACAGGCTAATACACACCAACAGCAAATGTCCTCCCCACACTTAAATAACTTGCAAGTTCAACAAACCACACAAATCAATCAACCAGAGCAAACGAATCAACAACAGAGAATAATGCAAAAACCACAACAATTGACAGCACCATCACCATCACCACAATCTACGACTCAACAACCGAAGACAGCAGAATCCAGCTCTCAAAGCACTAGTAAAAACTCTGGCAACGCTACTTTTTCGAACTTGCTTCAGCAACAAATCGAAGATAAATCATCTAAACCAAAGCATCGCCGATCCACTCGCAGTGGAAGCGAACGGATATCGAAATTAAGCGTAACCGGTATCGATCACGGCACTGTTATTAATTGCCATATGGAGAATAAACAAAAGACTATAACATTTAAATTTGATATACGCGATGTAAATCCAGTTGATGTTGCTAGCAAATTGATAGCGCAGGACTTACTCTCACAGTGTCAAAATAATGCGTTTGTGGAAATGATTAACGATATTATACGACAAGTAAAGGCAAATCCTAACAAAATTCCAGTTCCACACATTTTTAAAAGAAATGTTGAAATGGTACGACATGCCTCCTTAACACGCCAACGATCGGCATTCAGGACCCATCAGCGGCATAGATCTCGCGATGAAACATCGATAGATTTGTCTAGAATATTTGATTCCAATACTATAACTACTACAACTGCGGCGTTAATGACAACTTCTAACCTAAATAATGACGAAGGTCTTAGCGCTAGTCTCACAGCATTAAATAAAATATCTACGGATGGCGGCGGCGAAAGTTGGGATAACGCTCAAAAGACATCATCCCACCAGCAAAAATCGGATTTGAGTGTCGGCGGCGGTAACATGTGCTCAACCCCGATATCTTCATCTACACCCACTACTACATCCGAAGGCGGATACAATAGCAGTGATATTGTCCCTTCTTCAGCATCGACATCGCGTAAAGCCAGTACTGCTTCGGAGTATACATCTCTATCATCCGATTATACTCCGGACAACACAATTACACCAAACTCAGGTTTCTTGTTAGAAAACGCTCGTAACACCCATTATTTTGAACTTAACGAAAATGCTGATATAATCAATTATGAAAGTAATCCTAAGGAAAATACTCAAATTTCTAAAATTTCAACAACGACAAGCAGCGTCAACTCGGAGGGTACTGAAGTTAATGTTGGTGGAAATAATACAACATCGCAAATGGATGCTGATGGTAACCAAGTCGCTCAACCAAGTAATGCAACTTCATCTATTTCAAAAGCAGCCCGGAAAATATCTAGATTTTTTGTTAATCCTGTAGTATTGCCAACTTCTAGTGGAGTTTCTGTAGTAACAGCCTCAGTACCATCGACAGCTACCGAAACCCAACTGCAAGTTAAAAGCAACTCAGAGGAAAGCCAGCTTCCGCTTCAAACATATAATAAAAGTACAACAACGTCGCCTTGCAAAACGGAGAATAAAGAAAACTTAGAACAGTCAACAGAAAAATGTTCACTCAGTGGCGATGTGAGTACACAGAATGGAAATGGTGGTAATGTGTTAACCAGTAGTGGAACTAAACCAACAAGTAGTGGCGTTTTAAGTTCTGTAACAAATACGGCTAGTAACACAAATAATTCGTTGGAACAACTTAAAATTGAACTGGAGAATATTACGCATGCACAAGCATTTGCATCCGCTATTGTCGCTTCGATTAACAACGATCACGTCTACCAACAACAACAACAGCAACCTTCTCAGCCCCAGCTAAATGTTCAACAGCACTTCATTTCACAACAAAATCAAGAAGAGAAACCTCAACAACTAGCAAATACTACGTGCCAGGCCTTGGGTCAAAACATACCGACTGGTCCTTTGAGTTCGACTCGCACATCTTCTACATATAATTCCAGACGCACATCCCTGGATAATAGTATCGGCAATGATTTGCAGAACTCAACAGCAAATCTTATAGAAATAAATGAGAATGTTCCGGTGCAATCTACAAATGTTGAAACTTGTATTTCAGAAAACACCCAAATAACCCAAAAGCTCTCTAAGCAAAACAGTTTGGAAAAAACTATACCATCAATATCAGCAGGAAGCGCTGATTCAACAACTAATAATTCCAATCAACGTCTAGGCGGTCTTTCGCAAAGTTCCATAGCTGATTTAGAAAAAAAGTTAGCCGCCCTAAGGAATGCTGAAATACCAGATGAGTCAAAAAATACAACAACCTCATTAACTGCTAGTAGCTCGTCCACATCAAATAGCCAAAGTCAGGTTGGAGACGATCAGCAGCGTGGAGAAAGAAAAATTTCACGTTTTTGTGTCAGCCGTGTACAAGAACAAAAATCTAACGAAAATAACAGCAATAAAAAATCTGCATCTGACATAGTAACACCTCCATCGGCTATCTCTTCTACGGACTTACAAGAAGCGAATAATGCTAACACAAATGATACAAGTAGCTCTCTTAATACGCCAACGGAACAGTTAGCTACACCAATAAATTATCAACAGCAACCTCAACAGTTCAAACAGCAACAGCCTACGAATTCAAACACCAATGTGGTTTTACCACTACCAACACAAGTGCAACCATCAGTTTTGAATTTGCAGCAACAGAGCCAACCGGCGGTTTTATACAGTCCTAGTAACAATTCTGCAACAGTACAGCTTCAACTAGTACAAACTCAAGGCATTCAACCAGCAGCTATTTTACAACAACAGAAACTTGCAACTGCTGGAACACAAAATTTAATGCCAAATTTACATGTGCACCAATCAAATTTCCAGCAGCCGTTAGTTCAAAAGTCGAGCCCACAACCAAGTCAACAGAAGTCTACAACTCCGGCTACTTCAGAAACACAGAAGCAAAATATGGTACAACAACCACAACAAGTTTCTACATCTCAACAATCCAACATACAGACAATTCAAAAAAATTTGACTCAACCACAAATTACTGCAACTCATTCGGTACCAGGTATTCGTTCCTTACTAACACCAACTTTGCCTCAAAATTCCCCATCTTATATTATTCAACATTCGCAGCAACAACAGCATGTTGCAAATTCAGTGCATTCACAGCAATCGCAAATTCAAACAGCTAATCAGCAGCAGCAGCAGCAGCCGGTCTATATGCACAGTGATGGCGCTGAAAATACCATGCGTTTACAAATGTCTCAGGATGAACCAGTTTCTTTAGCTGCAACTCATCCGAACTTACTTCCAACGGTTATACAGTCGGATATAAAACATAATTTGGATTCTTTGGTAAACCAACTGTGCAATCTACGCTTGGGTACAAATCAACACCAACGATTGCTACTTTTAAGACAACGACACCTCATTGAAGAAGATGAATTGCGACTAAAACATTACGTCGAGTATGAGAATTTTCAAAAGGCCATGCGTCAATCGAATGACGTACCTACTCAACAGCCCCTTTTGTATATTCAACAATCTGCTGCTGGTCAACAAGGATTTATTAACTTTTCTGGCGGCTTCTTGCCCAATACTAGCAATACTACTCAGCAACAAATCGTCAATACAACTTCACAAACAGCTGCAATGTCAGCTGCAGCTCAAGGTTACACGGTTATGTTTAATCCTCAATTAACTATGCCGTCACAACCGCAGCAAACAGCTTCTTTACATCCACATATTGGCTCTCCATATGTTTTAACAAATCCAAATATACCGCAGCAAATACAGTGTCTTCCTGCAAAACAGTTCCACTCGGGAGCAGTTATACAACAAGGCAACACTGATATTTCATACAACCAACAGCCAATAAACCATAACACGTCTGCAATAGATGCATACCAGCAATTCAACACCCAGACTGAATTTAATTCGCCAGATTCAACTGTAACGATGCCTACGAAAGATGTTCACAATGCGATGCCTCGTACGTAAAATGTACTTGCGAAACAAAGAGAAGAATGCGCTATTGCCTGCCTGCCTTTACACTGAATTTTGCAATAGCTAAAATCAAGTCAAGTTCTATGGATGAATCACTAATTAAGAAGATGGAACGCAAACTTTTATTTTTAAAGTGTGAGATACACAACGCATATTTTGTTTTCTAGTTTTCAGTGCCTGAATACAAACAAGTCTGTGGCGTTTGTAGTTTGTTTAACACAATATATTTATTAAATTAAAATAGATCGTTTATATTTTTGTTTTTTGTTTTATTTAGTCAACAAAACATGCAATTTTAATTTAATCGAAAATTATTTGTAATTGTTTATTTATTTAAGCTTGAGATCTTTTATTTAAAAAATAATATAATACATAATTAAAACAATTAAAAAATAATAATTTAATAATAATAACAAAAAAAAAAAGGTCAAATAAAACTAAATAACTTTTAATTGAGAATTTTTAACTTTTTCAATGTTTTTTTTTTCTTTTGAGTCATTCAAGACCAAGAAGAGAAAGTTAATGGAAATGTAACAAAAAACAGTTTCGTGTAAATCAAAGAATGTGCTTCAAAATGTTAGCAAATATTTAACTGAATATGAATTTTGAAAAAAAAATTGCATGTTTTTTAACATATGCAATATTTATGTAACAAATATTTGATTTTTAGAATAAAAATATGTATATTTTTCGTTTGCCTAAAAATAAAACAAAAAAATATGTCGATATCGCCCGCATTATAACTCACTTGATCGGCTTCGACTTAATGTTGCGGTTCCCGTCGTGTAAGAACAAAAAAGAAAAAAAAGGTCAATTGTTTTTGACAAATAAACAAAACAAACGCACTCCCGGTGCAACAAGTAGACAACATAAAATCAACAAAACAAGTGAAGTTAAAAAAAAAAACATTAAGTTAAGCATTAAACAAAGTTTTACAAACCAGAACAATTACAACAAACACAAAGTTTCTGCAAGCAAACCAATTAAAGAAACGGATACACAAGTTTACAAAGCTAAGAACAATTAAACCAAATACATATGGGCATTTCCATGTCATCGTACGTGACATTTGTACGCCTTCAGAGAGGTAGAGATTTTGCGAAAATTGTAGTAACTGGAAAGATTTGTTTATCATTATGTTTCACTTAAAAGTTACTATATGGGTGATTCGATTTCAAATCGACCAAGGGTGGGACCCGACCTCTTTAGATTTTAATGAAATTTGGTGAGAAGGTTCCTTTTATCCAGTGATGCTAACCGCTTCCTTTCAAGATATACCGTTATTTCGAAAATTTAGGAGGTAGCACAGCATAAATGCGCGTTTTTTTTAAATCTAATTTTTATAATTTTTTTATAAAATTCTGTTTAATAGAGAAATGTTTGTATAATAAAATTCTTTTATTACAGAAATCTTATTAAAAAACGACTTTTAAAATTTTTGCGTTTTGCGTTTTCGATTTCCAGCAGACCCCTGAGTCGCCAGAACACAATTATGCTATGAGCTTAAGAACCATATAAAAGTTATTTGTGCCGAATATTATTTAGATATTTTCATCCATATGAGTTTCATTTGGCTTAAACCGATTTAAGGAAGGGGTTTATATGGGATCTATGGCTAATTTTAGACCTACCAGCACAACATTTTTGTCATTATTGTCGCCAATTTTTATGAAAACACCATCATTATTACAAAAGTCATGGCGTATGGGAGCTTAGTTCAAGTTTGGACTGGTTCCAATAATATTTGGTTAGATGATTTAGATATCAATAAAAGAAGTTAGGACCAAATTTTATATAAATACCAACATATCGTGAAAAAAATTCCTTTGGAGTTTTTTCCATTTTTACAATTGAATTAAGATAGGAAAAATGGAAAAAGGGAAAAAATTCCTAAGGAATTTTTATTCACGATAGGAGTGAATAAGATAATACATTTCTTTTCATTTATAGTACATTACAATGTCGTACGTGACGACCTTTAAAAGCTTGAACAAATTTTATTATACCAATTTAAAAAAAAAAATTCCGATTAATATTTTTTGAAGCAATATCTCGCTTTGCTTTGCAGCAATATCTTGCTCTGCTTTGACACACCTGCGACTGATCAAATACAAATGACATAGACAAATGATGTTTTTACATGCACCACGTACGTGACTTTATAATGGCATCCAAAACAAACCAAAAAGTATACCGCTAATTGAACTATAAATTTTGTCATTCCTCATGGATCTTGTTCATTGTTATTGTAACATTAATTTTAAAGTTTAATTGCAATGCTACCTTTATCCAGTGTTGCCAATTTAGCCATTTAGTGACTTAATTTAGCCATTTTTCACTTTGTTTAGCCATTAAAAAATTTAGTTTAGCCATTAGCAATTTTATTTAGCCATTTTTCAACTTGTTTTGCCATTAAAATTTCTTTTGCCGTTTTTATTGTAAACTAATAATTTTAATGATCTTTTAAAAATGCTTAAAGTAAATAAATAAAAATTTTTAACAATTAGAACCCTTTTTATTTCAATTACAACTTTTACAAATGTTTTAAATAGCTATAAATTATGATGATGATGAAACATCTTTCAAAAATAAAGGAACAGTATTCCAATATTAAATTTATAAAATGGATCAACACAAACAACACTTGCCAAAACCCCACTTCACAAATCCCCTTGTATCGTTGTATCGATTATATGTTGTATAAAAAACAATAGTGATCTTTGTAATTCTAATACAATATACAATCGATACAACTATACATGGGGTTTTGTGAATACAGCAACTGTTTCCTTCTAGTCGGAAGTATTTCAATATAGAGAAGCAGGCGAAATTTTTTTAGAAATTTAAAAATATCCTATCAAGTTGCTCTCACTTCCATGGTCTAATGCTGAAGTAGAGAGGGTATTTAGCCAAGTAAATATCGTTGAAAGTAATTTTAGAAGTAAATAGGTAACATTTAGCAACCGTTTATTCGATTTTGTAAATTAGGTAATTACGTTTACCATAACAATATAAAATATTTTTTTCTTTTTATTATATTTTACGTTAATAATAATTTACGTTTATTCTTATGTAACAAATTGAACTCAATTTACAATTTCATTGTAAAAAATTTTGAATGCATTATTTTTGTTTTGTTATTGATTTTTAATGAGTTTTTATTTAAACAAGTTTTTAGCCAATTTTTTAGCCATTTTTGGTCACCAAGTTTTGGCAACACTGCCAATATCAGGGGCCAAATTACGGCATTCGATATCGATCGAAATTCCCATTTAAATTGTATTGTAATTTTGATCGACATCGATGGCCGTAATTTGGCCCCTGCTGAATTTATTCGGCAGAAAAGGGAAAATTGTTGATTACAAGTACTTCAAATGAATTAAAGAGATAGTCGGTTTCAATGTTTATTTTTTGCTTTTTAAAAATTGTAATAAGCCTTAAGTACCTCTGCATAGTAAAGTTTGAGGGGGTTTTTTTTACTTATTGAAAAAGTTTTAAGGGTATTTATTGTTGTAAGTCGTAGTTGACATTCTCATGGAAATGCCCATAATGTAAGTTTCAACAAACAGAAACAATTAAAACAAAATAATATTTAAAGCAAACAATAAAATTATTAGAAAATTGCAACAACTACAAAATATTTGTGTGTCATTTTTCATTCAAATAACTTATGTATCACTGTATTACTGGCATGACCAACAGAAAAATAAACCATTGAATTAAGAAAATTTATTATTGTAATAAATAAATTCGTAATCCATAATTTTGAAGAACTTTTGTTTTCTTCAAAACCAAACCAAGCAAAGTAAGTATTCAGCTCTAGAATTTTACAAATCGCACATTAATAGTGGCTGATATCCAACACCGCTGTTGTACCCTACATCTATTACATTCCGTGTAATAAATTGTCTAAATAATCTATATTGGATTCGACAGAAGGAGACAATAATTTCTAATTCACTATTGGAAACTTTTTAAAATTCGTTTGAATCCTTTGAAGAATCGATAGTTAAATTTAGTTTTAATTTCGTTAAAATAAAATAGACTTTAAATTTTTTACTTTCTTCTAAAATTTGTTTACAACAAAAATCAAACTGTGTAAATATCAGCTACATATTGATTTACACACATATTTTATCTGTTTTAAAATATTGCGTTGTTCTTAGTAAAAATTTGGTGATGGTTTTGCCCTTTTCTTATTTGCTTTGTTCTCATTAAAAGATCTCTTTAATATTTACGCTAGTTCATGGCGAAATACAAACAAAGATAAATAAACGTACATAAATACAGGGAATAAAGAAGAATTTAAATTCCCTTCAGTAACGTGGTTTTCAATAAGGACTTGACAATTTTTTTTTTAAATAAAGCGCAAACCATTTGAGGTATTTCCACAACTTTATGATCGACTTGAAATACAATCAAAACATTTATGAATGGAACTCGACTTCGTTCATATGGCCACCGCGGGCACGTCGGCAGTGGCCGATTCGTTGTCTCCGATTTTCGATGACTCACACATTTCGTACGTAACGGCCGCTATTTCGCCTCTAATGTTGGCCCTGAGTTATTCCAACGTCGTCGGCTTGTTGGCATAGACCAATAATTTGACGTAGACCCAAAGAAAAAAAGTCTAGAGGCGTTGAATCGCACGAATGAGGCGGCCAATAATTTATTGGTCCATTTCATGAGATAACGCTCATCAAACTTCTTACTCTTCAATAAATCGATTGTAAAGTGTGGCTTGTGGCACCGTCCTGTTGAACCACATGCCGTCCAAGTCCATGTTTTCCAATTCGGACACAAAATTATCCGTAATCATGGCGCGATAACGATCGCCATTCACAGTAATGTGAGGATCGTTATTGTCGACGAAAAAATATGGCCCAATGACGGCGCCGGCATGCAAACCGCACCAAGCAGTTATTTTTTGTGGATGAAGTGGTGATTCAAGAAGCCATGTGAATTTTCACCAAACCAATAACGGATATTTTGCTTATTGACGAACCCATTGAGCCAAAAATGAGCTTCGTCACTGAAGATGATTTTGCGGTGAGAGTCATCATCTTGGCGCATCTTCTCCACAGCCCAATCGTAGAACGTTCGTCGCTTCAAATGGTCCATCGGCTTCAATTCTTGAGTCAGCTTGATCTTGTATGGGTGTAAACCAAGTTCTTTACGCAAAATTCGCCATAAAGTGATCTTGGCGATGCCCAGTTTTTGAGAACACCGTGGAATCGACTGATTTGGATTGTTTGCTATGACGCCAGCGATAATTTCTTCACTTCGGCCAACCCGTTGTGTTTACTGAAAAAAGGAAAGTAACAGTTAGATAATCAGTGAAATAGTTCGTTTACAAACTCATTCAAAGTTGTCAAGTACCTATTGGAAAACCCGTTAAATTTGTTGTTAAATTTACTTGTGTACCCTACCCCTAATAAGTTCGTCTATTTTGTAAAACGTACAGTTTGTATGGGAACTTATTTATAGAAACAAAGATACAACAGATATCAGACTATCTAATGCTTTGATTATTCATACATTTAAACGTTTGCATTTTCAATTGTATTTGTACTTATGGTACATACAGAAGATTAAAACAAATAACTTCCGGCAATTATTTGTTAAAATAAGCAGATTTATTTATTGGCGTTATCAATAATTATTTAAAAAATAGGTTCAATCACTTATAAATCTGAGAGCATAATAAATGTTTGCAAAAAGTTTTCAACACTTTGCATCGAAGACTTGGCCGAATCTCTGGTTAAAGCAAAGATGCAGACATTTGATGGAGATTGGCAGTCACTCCGCCCTGCCTTTAAAACGTATATTTGTCTGAAGATGGAGTCGTCGGTGAAGACTTTAAAAAGGATGCTTAATCTAAATATGAAACATGCAGGGATATATACCAGCAAAATAAAGCTGAAATGGTCGATTTCATTAAGTGTTAAGGGGCTTCTACTAAAAATTAAGAAATAAGGAATAATCGGAATCATTTATCAGCAAATGACCAGTTTAATTACCATCCAATTAACATCCATATGAAGCGCCATGCTTTAGTGTTAACGTATCCTCGGGCGATGCACCAGATTTTCATGGTTCCCATAAATAATGACCTTCATTTAGAAACATGTTCACTTAACCGTACCTCAAAAAAATGTTTCACTGTACTCCCTGCAGCAAGGAAGTTTTGAAAATAAACATTATATTTTGCCGAACGTAGGGATCGCCTTTTTACATTTCCCGATATATCTTAGGCATTCAGAGTCCGATGTTAAAGTATTATATATCAATGTTTTGCCGAACTTGCGAACTTGAACCATACAAATATGGCGGTTAAATAAAATTCTTAAATTTGGCTCCTGCAGCGCGTAGAATCCTCCTAGACGGATCAAATGTATGAACAACCCCACTTTATTTTTCACCTTCTTCATTTGTTTCTAACATACCTTTTTTAAGGGGGCTCCCATACAAACATTTCAATTAGTAATGGGAATCGATCGATAGTTCTATCGATACTATCGATGGTCTTAAAATATCTAAAATATCGATAGGAAAAATATCGATATCGATATAATTTTTTAAAATAAAGTTATGATAACACGTAACAATAATAACAGTTTTTCGCCGCAAGTTTAATTGATTCAAATTCGCGCCATTAGAGGAAATGTTCTCTTGACCGATAACCATTTAATAAAATTATCTAAAGATTCAATAACATATCTTATAGCCCCTGCTAATTCGGTTCCTTCAGAAAGGTGCTTATCAGTAGCAAAATTTTTCAAAAACTGCCATCTAAAATAACGTGCGTACATACTTATGTACATACTTCTCATACGTTCAATAACCGTCCTCAATCATTGGGCTTCTATACAACTATGGCGTTTTTTAAATTCTTAATTTTAATTAAAAATTTTAATCTTTTGTGAATAAAATCAAAATTGTATTTTTATTTATTTATGGCTGTTCTGCAGGAGTTATACAAATTCAAAACTATTATGATTTTTTTAAGGGCTTTAATTTTCTAATTAAATTTAAAAAGGTTTCTGCTGGAATTATCGAATTACTTCCTTAAGAACAGAAACATAATCACCCCTACCGTGAATAATTTTTCGCTCGCAATTTTTCCCGTTTTCACATATTTGCGATCATAAAAGACATCCACGAAAAAACGTAATTCAAAGGAGAATAATAACGTTAAAAATGTTCACGTGAAAAAATTCCCCTTATCGTGAAAAGTTTTTTCCCTCGTAATTTGTTCACGTTTCCCTTTAATTTTCTTACTTTATATTTGCTAGGGAATATAACATGTATCTAAGTAGTTCCTCCTATAAATCTAATATTAGCGGCTGGATCCGTTAATAAAATTTAAAAGTTTCAAAAAACCAACGTTGTAATTAAACTTTTCTTTAAAATATATACATACGTGTATTTTTTTGAACAAATATTTCATTGATTTTTGATTTTTTAATCTTTTTTCTTTTTTTACATTCACTGGAACTGCTAGCGTGAACAATTTTTCACATGAGATTCGGGATTGCTTTTTTCCCTTCGAGGGGAATGAAAATTTCATGGGAACAAAAATTCCACTTGCTATTCACGATAGGGGTGATTAAGTAGTCTGATAGCTATAATTCTATATACGGTTGGTATATATTTCGTCCGTTTATAACAAACAACACTGCTCATGTGTCAAAAAATAATATACCAAAAAAAACAAAAAAAAAATTTATTTAAGTTTATTCCAGTTAGCATTGATGTGCCTACCCAATAAAAACTGTAGCTCCTAACGAAGCAGGTTTTTTAGAGAAGAAACGAAATAGTTTCGTTTACCATATCGCATACGGAATACATAAATTTTATATAGCGAGTTCCCACTTTAAAGCAATACATTTTTAACACAGAAAGCGCTTTATTGAGCGCAGTTATTGCATGTAACGATCAGCTTTACACACTGAATTTTTTGTTGTTACCGTTATTCTTTAATATGCTCCCTTACAAACCTACCTCCTAGAAAGGGTATGTCGTGGCTCTTTAAATGTTATACATATATATTTTTTTAATTTGTTAAGAATTCGTTCATTTACCTATTTACCTTACAGCATCTCTGTATGCTTATTGCGTAACACATAAATGTCCGCTTACTTTTTAAAATATGCTATTTGTGCTTTGCAAACCAAGAAAACTTTTTATTGGGTACCAGCACTATCCTTGTATCTGTGTTTAGGATATTTAAAATACCAAATTGTAACTCAATCCCATTGAGTATAAATTTACATGACAATTCCTTAGTAAATTCAATTTAAATTATTTGCAAAGTTACACAGATTTATGCAAGGTTTTGCAAGCACTTGTATTGGAAATTTTTTTTAGCCCACGTTCTTGCTTTTTGGGATTTATTACTTTACTAATCTAATGCAAGTTCTCGTGCATAGTTTGTGTCATTCTTCAAATTTAGTGTCGAAACGATTCTGCTGTTCTCTTCCGTTTTCTTTTCTCTTTTCAGGCAAAGACAAATTCTTCCACGTTTCACCATCAACCGTTTGATTGGGTCAAAGTTAATGTTCCGTTCCCAAATTCCATTCCTATTGTCAACATTGCATGTCGAAGATCGATCAGTCGCTAACGCCCGAAGTATAAGCGACTTGATCGACTTAAATTGACAGTTCCTGTCGAGTAAGAATGCCCAATTCAAAGTTCCAAGACAAAAGATGAAGACCAATCACAACAAACACAATGTTTGTGCAAGAAAAACAAGTTAAGAAACTGACACACAAGTTAACATGATAAGAACCAGTGATGCTAACTATTCACTTCTAAAAATAGCTAAATGTCTAATAAAAAATTTACAAAAAGTGTCTAAAAAATGGCTAAACAAGATTTAATTACAAGAAACCCATCAATTATAAAAAACAACTTACAACATCCATTTACTATACATATTTCTAATTTATTTTATATTGGAAAAATTTTGGTTAAATAAAAATGGCTAACGGCTAAATTGCTTTTTTTATGTGTAAACGAGATGAAAAATATCTAAATCTAGCCATTAAATGGCTAAATTGGCAACACTGATAAGACCAATTAAACCAAATGCATAAGTTTAAACAAACAGAAACGATTAATAAAAAATAATTTAAAAAACAAACAATAAAAATATTAAAAAATTGCTACAAATTGAATTAAGAAAATTTATTATTATAATAAATAAATTCGTAATCTATAAACTTGAAGAACTTTTGTTTCCTTCAAAACCAGACCAAGCAAAGTAAGTATTCAGCTCTAGAATTTTACAAATCGAACATTAATAGTAGCTGATATCCAACACCGCTGTTGTACCCTACATCTATTACATTCCGTGTAATAAATTGTCTAAATAATCTATATTGGATTCGACAGATTGAGTGATGGTTTCTAATCAAGTAATACGTTTGTTGTGTGGAGCTCCAGATATTTTGTAAAAATACATACATATGTACATACATACATACACGCTTGAAGAATTTTGGTACCAGTGCGATGTTTGTGAAAGTTTTTTCATAAGAAGTCTGAGCTGTGATATTGAAGAGCAAATTGTTGAAATTTTGTATCAGCTTTGCGTTTAAGAATTTAATTATTTCATAAATCTTATCTCTCAAGAATTTTGATGGAAGTATTAAAGAAAAAAAAAAATCATGTCACTTAAATAAAAGAAATAAATAATAAAACAAAACTTGAACTTCATCAGCTGAACTATTCTAGCAAAATATTGGGCTTCATATTAGTATTGCCAGATTAAAAAATAAAGTCGAAAAATACGCCTAAAAGTATGCAAGGGAATGCGGATATAGATAATGAAAAAGTGGGTACAGTGATGCAAAATCCGAAAAGAAAATTCATGGAAACATCACCCGAAATAGTTACTGTTTGAAAAATGGCTACTGTCTGCAATTTTGGATGAAATACTGAACAATTTGCCAACGAAGGACGACTTTGAAAAAGTTAAGCAACATATAAATGAGATTAGCCAAGAATTTCGTAATTTTAAAATCGAAAATCAACAATTACAGGAAGAAGTTAAAGCTTTAAAAGAGAATAGAGAAGCAGAGAAACGTAGAATGCTTTAACTGGAAGAAGCTTTAGGAAGAAAAAAAACTTATGATTAGACGTCTCGAGTGTCAGCAGTCAACTATGAGTGCTGTTAAAACAATTTTCAAGGGAAAACTTAAACTTAATTCAAATGTACAGATCGATTTTATTAAAAAATTGCATGAGAATGATGGGCAAATGACTGTTATGGTAGAAATGAGGTCAGCTGGAATGATAGCAGAAGTTTTTAAGCGTGCAGGAACGTCAGTTTATATTGAACGGGATTTATGTATCGAACGTCTACAAGACACAAGGCACAAAACGGTTACAAAAAAAGTTGGTGTAAGAGGAGATGTACTTCTGGTTGAAGATAAGCGGATCTATAGGAACAAAAATAAACAGCTTATGTGTGGGCAACAACCGGCTCAAGAAGAATTGGTAAATATATACGGTGAAGATGTTAAAAATATAATTTTAGATTATGATACTATAAGTTCAAAAAACTAGGAAAATTCCAACAAAATAATCAAATTTGTAATTGTAGTTCAGATAGCGTTGATAATATACACAAATTAGATAAAGATACTGTGCATGTAAAATATTGTCTCATAACCTTCATGTCTCGGAGCATAACTAATTTAGTAAGGGTATTCACGTCACAAGTTGCACCCTTGCAAAAAAGAAAAAGTGCAAACACATAATAACAACCACAAAGAAAATTATTTACGCACAACTAATTGTCTGTATGGCTGTTGTTATATTTTTGCACTTTTGCTTTTTCGCAAGGGTGCAACTTGTGACGTGACTACCCATAGTGATTTCTTCAAATATTTAGATACATTTGATGTTATTATATTCACCCTTATTCCATTTAGCGTTATCAATACGAAACTATATCGTTTTGTGTCGATTGTTGCAAATCTATATGCCCATTGTCAATAAAATGTTTTATCGATAAGCGTTGGTGTATTTTTGGTATGCCGTACGCAATTTATATCGTTGGCATCGATATAAATGGTCTCTGATTTTGTCGTCAGTCTTATTTCCTTTTTATTTTTTTAATAATACATAATAATGTTAAATTAAAAAAATGGAAAAATTGCAACAAAGCTTCAGGATAATTACAAAAATTTGCAAAAATTGCGAAAGTTCGCGAAAATTAAAAATTTTCCAAACAAGCCATAAAAATTGATTAAAAGTCCCTAAAACTTAATTACCGGAAATTCGCGAATTTTAGCCACGTTCGCGATAGAAGCAAATTTGCCTGTAAGTCGCAATTTTCACTATGGACATTTCCTGTCGGACAGAAAAAGTATCGGAAACATTTTGAAGTTAGCAAAACGAATTTGTAATTATGGAGGAGGTTAAACACAGACTTGTGCAAACAGTCTTACAACATCATTTTCGTGATATTGATGGAGTTGATATAGTAGATTTTTAAACAAGACATGAAACCATTTCAAAGTTCCTCTACTCTTGTGTGTACGGATTGGGTAAATAAGTTTTTCAAATGAATCATTATGAATCGGCTATAAATCTTGTAACAAAGAATGTCTTAAATGTGAGTTTGATAATGTAAAACAATAATTTTCAAATGAAAAGATGCAAAATACAATTATAATCGTGGACCTGAATGTAAGCATTGTAGAACAATAACAAACACATGATGATACTTATGGAAGATAAAACTGACAACAAACGAGAAAAGCAACTCTGACTCAAGGTAGACTCGTTAGTGTCAAATTCGTGTGTATGCGCCAAAATTTGTACATATGAACCAAATTTTGACAAGTCGGGTATTTTTATAGAGCAGCATCTCTACACTCCCAAATAAGTCTACCATGTGTTAATGGTCCTTAATTACACTGGTCTACAAATTTGGGAGAAAAAAATTGACTGCAGAAACGATGCATGTTTTTTAACTAATCTGGGTGCGCTGAATGCGTTGAATTGCTTGAGTATGTTACAAGGCCCTAAAAGATATAATGATATTAATTGAAACTTCATCAGGAAGCAAATATGCAAAGTGAATGACAGTAAGGAGTGGTGGTCAGCATAGCAAAAGAGACATTCACTAAGAACTGATACTTAGCAGGAAATTCAATTTTTCAAGGGGGATTAACGATTGATTTTTTCCATTCGAGGGGAATTGAAATTTCCTGGGAACAAAAATTCCACTTGTTATTCACGATAAGGGCGATTATCGGAATTTCTGGCTGGCTTTAAAAAAAATTATTCAACAGTTGATAACATATATAATCTTGCGGCTATCGTCTATCTAAATGTCCAAGAAAATAAGAAAGTTAATGCGTTTTTTGTGGATCTGGAGCAGCATTTGATAGTGTATCCAGAAAACTTCTGATCTACAAGCTTCATGAGATGTCAGTAAATGTCAACAAAAATGGTTAAGCCATATATAAAACCACTTAATGTGCCATTTGGACCGGAAAACAGTTATCAAATATGAAAAACTGGGAATTTAGCACGTCATACGGAGATCGTATTAATAATAAATTTTGTATTCCAGAAAATAACTTTGATAATACACATATTTGCATGTGCCCGTGCAAAAAACTGAATTGGCAAATTGGTTTTTTTTTTGTTGTTTTCTTACGAAGACAGTAGAATGAAGCAGTTTGTTTTTCAATTTTGTTTTTTTCAATTCGAGTCGGAAAGAACCCAACCAATTGTAGGGGAATGTAAGAAAAGATAAACTCACTGTTTATTGTTGGTGTTTTGTTTTGGCTTTGATAGTGTTACAAGTAAGACTTTGAGTGTTTATAATTCTTATTTGCTTTAGGGTTTTATTTGTATAATAATTTTGGCCTTTCTAAAATCTTTGGAAAAGGTTTCCTGATGAGCTGGCCTAAGCAACCAGTGAAATGCGCATAGAAGCTAGCTTTTCCTCAACAATTAATTTCAGTGTATTTATCAAATATGAAAAACTGGGAATTTAGCACGTCATACGGAGATCGTATTAATAAGTTATCAGAATAGTTTGAAACACAATCGGAAGTTAAACAACGGTGCCTTCTTTCACCCCTTCTGTTTGCACTTAATATAAATGATTCATATGATGTTCTCAAAGGCAGGCTATATATAGATGAAACAAACGCACTTTTGCTTTTTCGCAAGGATGCAACTTGTGACGTGAATACCCTTAATAACAAGACTGTCTTGTTTTTGCAACTTGAAAACTGTCTTCGAAAATTAACGGAACATTATTTAGCACACGGGTCGATTATTTATTTTCCTGTTACACCATGTTTCAATTGTGTTGAATTCTCATTTGTTTACAGAATTATAAGAATCTAGCAGAATGTATCGATATGGTTTCCGTCTACATTGAAGAATTTGATGTATTCAACTAAGTAAAGAATACGAGAATTTCCATTCTCTATATTAAATTTTTTACCATGAAAATAATTTGTCAACTCTAAAACCAACCAAAAATGTACATGTTTCGTCTTGTAGTGTTGTTGTTGCTTCTACAACAGCTACAACACTTTTTCACTTTTGTTACAACAAACAAGTATTTAATCGTAAATTTTATAATGAAGCTTAAAGTTTTGTCCACTATAACTCTGCCATTAAATGACTCATCTTCACAAACGACCCATGGTTATTTATGACATTTTATTGCCTCTCAATAAAAAGAAAGAAATACCTAGTCCATTTAAAATGTTTAAAGATACTTGCATTTCTGCCACATCATCTTTTTTAAAAACACAAATAACGGTTATTTTGGAATATCTCAAAAACGGTTCTACTTTTGACAATTCTTCTTCATATTCGGATTCAGGGGAAAATTTTACATAAAGATTAGCTGTTAGATTCATTTGGTCACGACTTTGTTGAATATTTGTCACGTAGTGTAATCACCAGGCAAAGAATGCGAAGATATGTGAAAATTTCGGTGTTATTTTTTAATTTGGCTTTTTCTGGATTACATATTAATGTTAAAGAAAACTAGTACAGAGCAACATTGTTCATAAGATATAGCCCTAGAATATTTGTGAATAAGGTTTTTCTCTAAAATAAATATTACTGAAGTTATCAACAATCAAAGCGACACATAGTGAGAAAAATAGCATTTTTAGCAAACTTTGTGGGCTCAAGGCACGCCCAATAACTGTGCAAACGATCTAAAATTTTTTATATACTTTTTTTTTCTTATTTAGAATCAATCTAAGGGGTTTGTCAAGTAAAAATACGAAAAAAAAAATTGTCCATATAACTTGCGGCCACACTAATGTATACACATAGTTGAATTAATTTTGGAAACTTTTATTTAAAACCTCGTATGCTGATTATATTGTTGTATTTAAATTAAATTTGTGAACACGTACAATACAGTATTATTGTTTTTTCACTACTCAAAATTTCATCATTCCTTACTTTCACCTTCATTTGAAATTTTTAGGCCCAATTTTGGTAAACATTTAAAATTTAAAACCGCCAAATATGGACCAATATAATTATTTCTAGTTCATTTAAAAACCAGTATGCTGATTAACGGCTAATTCAGTTTGCGGAAGAATTTGTAACATTTAGAAATCATTAACCCTTTCATGCATCTGTTGCATGTGTACAATAAGCACTCTTGCCAATTTGAGGGTTTCCCGTGATTCTAGCTGCTTTTTTTTTGCTTATGACGGTAAAATTTCCGCTTTGACGGTCAGAGGGAAATTTAGACTTAGAAATAATAGCCTGTTCGTCGATATCGAATGAAGACTTATATGTAAAACAAAAACAATATTTTTTATAATTTCTAAATTTAAGCGAACGAAATGTTCATTCGATATCGAATAACAGGCCAGGGGCCCTAAGCATTTTCAAAGCTTATTTCTCATTACTAACTGTAAATATTTGCAAAACAAAATATTACAAAAAAAATGTAGTTTTTTATATTAAAGCCTTTTCATGCTAGTTAACATCTACCATCAATTTGCGAAGATGTTGAAATTTTCCCATAATAAAATCATACAGCTTAAAATCAACATCATTACAAGATGTAAAAAAAATATTATATTAAAAATGATTTGAGAGTGAGTTTTTCTTCTTGTTTCTAAAGATTTTAATGTTAGTAAAGCACATGTGCCACTTTAGCAGTTAATCAATTTGTTTTAATTCATTCTCTCATTGCAATTAAAGATGTGTGACAGTATTGGGACCAGTATTCGAAAAAAACTGTACTCTTACTTAGTGCATTTTTTTAAAAAACACACTCTTTTGTGTTTGTGAAGTTGTACACAAACAAAATACGGTACACAACGATTGTGAGCTTGCGAAAACCAATAATTTTCAGATTTTATTGCAGTTGATTTATAGATCACAACTCAAAAGCTATTAATCGTTTGTGTCGTGTTTTTAAGCGTACGCGTTCTGTATTTTTTAGTGAACGCGTAGTGAACTTTTAATGTTGTGCTGTTCATACGTTTGCTGCATTTTGATTTTTTCATGAACTAAATCGCATGTTAAAGAGGACGCATGAAACTACAGAACTTGTACGCTAAAACAAGATCGTTACGTAGTATACTTTGTTTGAAAACAAAATCCCAAACACCAAATTTTTTTTCTATTGTATTTTTGAATAGAATGCGTATGTATTGTGGTAATGGCAAAAAACGGTACGGTAGACTAAAGTGCTGTGCCTTAGTGTTTTTCTAACTCGGATTAGGACCCCATATAACAGACTCTTATTGTAATTAGATCTAACAAAATAAGAAAAAAATACTTTTAGTGTAGTGATCAGTGTTCGAAACTAAACAGAACATTATTTAGCGTTCGGCTCAAGATATCTATTATTTTAGTGTTTGTGTAGACGAACAAACCCCTTAATACCGCTCATAACTATTTTCAAGGAAGAGCTGAACATTATATAGCGTTCTGTTCTTCGTTGAAAATAGAAAAATTGCAGTTGTACTGTAGACAAACATTATATTTTAATGTTCTGTTTTGTTCGTGTAAAATTATTTTGCTGGCTTTTTGTTTTTTTTCGTATGTGTATTTTGTTTTTGTAATACATTTTTGGATTTTTTTTACTGTAGTGAATGCTATACAAATAATAAAATTTTCTTTTAGAATTGAAAAAAATCCAAACATAAAAACAAAAACTAATCGCTAAAAGTATTGCTAGTCTAAATCAACACATCCTCTTCAATTAAAAAAAAAGTTATTTAAATCATGAAGTCGCCTGTTAGTTGCGAAAATCGATGGCAGATTTTTAAAGTAAATTTTAATGATTTGGTGGCGTTGTTCAAGCATGAATGTATTCATGATGATGTGTCTGAGCAAAAACTGAGAGCAGTATAACAGTTCGTTTGACAGCTAACCTTTTGTAAGCTCTATCGGTCTTAAAAACACCCATTATAAAGGAATGCCAATGAGCATTTTGAGCCTTCTCTAGATATATGCAACCAAATCTTGAAGTTAAACTCATTACTTTAGGAGTTTTATTTTATGTTTTATTAATGGTTTTTAAATCTTTAATTTTATTTTTGTTAATTTATTTTAAGTTACAATAATAATCTTATCAGTTTGACTAATATTAATCTTCTTTCAATGAGTTTGTTGTGTTTTGCTTCTTTGTAAATATCTTTTTATTAAATAAAACTTAAATTTTATATCAGGTGTAATTTCATTTAAATCGTGTAATTTTGCTTCATCTGAAGTGTTATTTTGAATTTTGCTGGTGGAAACACTGGGTCTACACTAATGATAAATATCTCAGCAATTTGGCAATAACGTGGGCAAAATGACAGAGCAATATTTCTTATTGCTCAGCTCATGTTAAAGGCATGGGATAACGTAGTTATGTTAAGTAAAAACTGATGCGATATTTCAAAAATGATTTTTATTAATATAAATTCACTTTTTTCGACTTAATTTTTAAACGTATACTAATTTTTTTTTAATATTAATTTATTAAACTTATTTTTTTTTGTTAAAATAAAATTTATCAGCCCAATTATAAATACAAATTCCCAGGGAGTTTTTTCCATTTTTACAATTGAAATTACATAGGAAAAATGGGAGAAGGGAAAAAACTCCCGGGAAATTGTTATTCGTGAATTGGCTTAAACAAATTAATATAAATTTTAAATAATAAAGATCGAATAAGACAAAAATAATACATATTAACAAAACTAATTTTTGCAATTTTATTTTAGTGTTTATTATTAAAAATTATTTAAAGATTTTGTAAGTCGTGCTTAATTTCCAATTTTTATTCTTGACCAAAACACTGAAATTTATTGTTGAAGGGATACGCTATTCCTTTGGGCATTTAACTGGTTGCTTAGGTCAGATCGTCAGGAAACTTCATCCATATATTTTCGAAAAACTAAAGATGTTAAACAAACAAAACTGTTAAGCGAATAAGAATTATAAGCAACAGCTTTACTTTTTACAATATCAAAGCATAAACAAAAACAACAACAATAAACAGTGAGTTTATCTCTTCTAACATTCCCTACTACACTTGGTTGGAATTCTTCCAACATTAATTGTAGTTGTAAGTAGTTTAAGAAAAAACTAAATGAAAACAAAGAATACTTGCAAAAGCATGTTGCCAGTTAATTTTTTTAAGCCGTGCACTTGCCAGTTTATTATCAAAGTAATTTTTGGGAATTAAAAATTTTAATTTAAAAGATTTTGTAAGTCGTGCTTAATTTCCAATTTTTTTTCTTGATCAAAACATTGAAATTTATTGTTGAAGGGATAAGCTATTCCTTTGCGCAACTTCATGCAAAGATTTTAGAAAAACTTAAGATATTAAACAAATTAATAATTTATTTTTCTGGTAAAGACGGGCAGTTACTTTGACAATAATTAATGTTGTGAAGACTTCTGGTGGAAAGAAGGGCACTTCAGGTATGCTCGTAAATGCCTCACTGCGCTGCATCAGAAAAGCAATTTTTTTAATGCAAATAAAAAATAATTTAAATTTTTTGTATTGTGTTATTATTATTCTTGTGAAGTATTTGATAATGTTTTGGTCTACATTTTTGTCTCATATTTAGATTTCCGATTTAGAAAATAAAGAATCTTCACCAGAGTATTGAAAAGCCAATGGTTCCCTACTTTATATGGTATGGGCATATCGTGTCAAAATCCTTAGTTCGGGAGCACATTTGTATGGGCGCTAGGGGAAATAATAGGTCGACCAAACAAAACGAAAATATTTAAGCTCAATTTATCAATCTAGCTTATTTGGACAATTGTTTGAGGGGCCAGGTAAAATTGTGGACCGATTTGACCCATTTTCAATACTATTTATATTCAAGTTTGGTTCTCCGCAACTCATATGCTAAAGGCGCTATTGTGCCAATACTATTATTTTGGAATTTATAACCCGATTTTGTTAACTTTCACTACTACTAGTTCTCTTTAAAGTTTATTTAAGTTAAAGTAAAAAAAAGCTAATAATAGTCTTAGAAAATTGGTAAAAATTAGAGAGTTTTGGGTAAAAATAAGATGCCATCGTGGTTTTTTGATCATATCTCAGCCATTTGTGGGCTAATCTGGCTGTATTTCAATAGCAATCTATTCCAAACTTTATGTGATATGAATATAAAACAATGTATTTTATTTCAACCAACAGACAGACGGAAACCGTTTGAACAACTTCGCCACTCTTAAGAACCCAGATTATACGTATTTATGTATATACTTTGATCAATATTGTACATATTACAAACGAAATGACAAACTTATATAATTAATTCTGAAAATGCTAGTCCTAATTGACACGCATCAGTCTTAAGGTACGTTCGCACTAATGAAATATTTGACGATAATTTAAACTGTGTGAAACAAAAAAATATTTTGTTTAATGTTCAAACTAATCTCAAATATTTGGCAATTTTTTTTTGTGAAAACAGTTGGCAAATAGTGTCAAATAATATATATTAAATCATGTTTGCCATGCGTTCAGACTAACACAAATATTTGCATCAAATAATTATAATTTTTATAATAATTATAATAATTTTTTAATGAAAGTGTTCAAAAATAAAAATATATTTTACAAATGGTAAAAATGAGCGCAGAAGCTAATTAATTTGTTTTTTTCTGTGAACCAGCATCTCTTATAGTGTTATAACAGAAGAATGTAGAAGAATAAAAACACTGGAGGACAGGGGGTAACGAAAACATGGCAAAAACTCGAGAAAAATTGCAAACAAACCCTAAAATTTATTTTAAATCGCTAAATGAGTTGAAAAAAAACAAAATGTCAGAAAATAAAAAAAAAAATTCGCAAACAATTTTAATATTTCAAACAAGCCATAACATTTTTTAAAAGTGCCTAAAACTATAAGGAATGGCAAAAATTCAAAAAAATTGCTAAATTAGCGGAAATTCGCAAAAATTTGCTAATGGCTGCATGATAGCAAATTCAAATAATGACTTAATAAAAATCTTTAAAACTGTAAAGAATCCGAAAACTTACAGAAAAATTTCTTCTATCGGGAACATGGCTAAAATTATTTGTCGTTTTTTGTAATATCAAATAAATGTTTGCTAAAAAATTACCAAAATATTTGATCTTTTGTGTTCACATTGGACAAATATTTGTGTGCCGACAACTACTTTTATTTGCCCAAAATCAACTGTTATTTAATTTGACACTCAAAAATATTTTGTCATTCTATCAGTCTGAACGTACCTTTAGCTGAACAGTTTTTGTAATTTTTTTTTAACACACAAACAGTTTGTGTAGTCAATTGTTTTTTGTTTTTACCTCAAACTCATATTGAATAAAAACCATCTAAATTTTTTAATAATTTTTCTAATCATCTATTTTTTTAATCTTTTTTTAATTTTAGATCCTCGTGTCAAAGATTGGTTCATGATGTCATCACCTATGCCCACATTTTTATTATGTGTATTTTACGCTTATTTTAGTAAATCTTTAGGACCAAAGTTAATGGCCAAACGCAAGGCCTTCGATTTAAGACAAATATTAGTTTGGTATAATCTTTTTCAAACCATATTTAGTGCGTGGATATTTTATGAGGTAAATAAATTTTAAACTCAAGAAAAAAAAAATTTTATTTTGAAATTTACAAAAATATTTACATTAAAAATTTTTGTAGCAATTTTTCATTGAAATAAAAAATGGCCAATACATAAATGTTTTTGATACAATTAAATTTTTGTTTGCCCTTAAGATATAATCGAAAAATAACACTTTAAAAAAATATAATCAAAATTACTCAAATAATATTTGAAATTCAAATGCACAAATCGAATTTGTGGTTAAAAATTTTTTATTAAAATTTAGTCCCTTAAATCAGTGTTCGAAAATAAACATAAAATATAGTTCTTTAGTGTTCGGTTCGGTAGATTTGTGAAAAACACAAAAGCTAATAGTGGTTGTGTCGTAAATTATTAAAAAAAAAAAAATAATTATCCAACTCAACAAATAGATGAGAACATTTAATTGCGTTCTGTTTTTAAACCAAAAACTTCGTTGTGTTCGTTCATTTCAGTTGTGCTTAGCACCCTTTTAAAGAAGCAAAATACATATACGAAAAAAAGCCAGCAAAAAATGTTACCCAAACTAAACATGTAGACAATACAGACTTAAGCTATTCGTGCTGTGGTCGTTGCTAAAATTGTTTGTTTGCTCATTCCTTTATCAATTTAAAAAAGAAAGACTATAGAACATTAAAATATAATGTATGTATACTGAACCACTACAATTGTTCTGTTTTATAACAAAGAACAGAGTGCTATATAATGTTCGTTACTTTCTTGAAAATAGTTAGGAACGGTATTAAGGGTTGTGTTCGTATACGCAAACAATAAAAAAAAATATTTTCTGTTTATTTTCGAACACTGCTTTAAATTCTTTTATAAAATTATCTATCAATTTGATTTTTTTTTTTTTTAATATTTTCTTTCCAGTATTTAATGAGTGGCTGGTGGGGTCATTATAATTTTAAATGTCAACCTGTTGATTACAGTAATAGTCCTTTGGCCTTAAGAGTAAGTAATGTTTTCTTGAATTATTTTTATCATTAAAATAAATTTTCAGAACAAATTGATTTAAATTATAAAGCTAATTATGCGTTATAGTTAAAGAAAAAATCCTATAAAACACATATAAATATATTTCCACTCACGTTTTTTGTGCAAATAAAAATTTTAAAAATTTAAAAAAAAATTCATCATGATAAATCGTTATAATTCTTGTTATACTTATTTACATAGATCTAGTTGTTCGTTTGTTTAAAATTTGCTACCAAAAATAATTCAATTGTTAAAATTTCTTTATAAACTCATATCTCAGGAATGCTCCAGAACTAAACCAATTTTTCCCTTATATTTTCTTATTGTGAAATAAATTAGACAATGAACCAGAAAGAAGAAGAAAACGAATTTTATGTTTGATTTTGATAAAATATTTTTTCAGGATTCGGTAAAACAAATTCTATGCACATAAATTAAACAGGAATTATTTCAAAGAGTTACTGTCGTAAGTTAAATCTGTGAAATATCAAAAATATATCCATGATTTTTAATACACACGTTGGCTAAAGTGTAAAATATTGTTTGAATTATTTACTTTAGTGCTTAATAATTTTCAGTTGTTTTTTTTTTTAAACTCTTAATTGGAAATTGGATATTTAAATTCTCCTTTATTGTTTGACACATTTGGTCTAGTTCTGACACTCGCATCACGCATTACATTTGACTTGAATTTGCAAGAGAGGTTTTGTGTAAAACGAAATCGCTAGATTCTTAGCGAGTTTTAATCTCAACAGTATACTAAAGTTATTTTAAGAAAGTATTATAACCAGGGACCGAAAATAATAGTTATATTGGAATTTGAAAACAAAAAAAGGAAATATAGAAGTAAATATCAAAAAACTGATTCAAGTATACCTGTTCATAAGCATCGAATAGGGATGCGATTTCTGTCGATAGTCTATGCACGATGTCGTCCAATTATCTTTCCGAATAAAATAAAATGGTATCGATTTATTTTTGCATATTGTTGCATATTTTGGTGAAAATTCATATTTTTGTATATTTAGGATTTTAATGCATATTTTTGCTTATTTTGACAGTTTTTAATGTTTTTTTTTTAAATACATATTTAAAAAATGTCCTTAAAACATTTTTAAATAAACAAAAAAAGCCTTAAAAAAATTTTTAAAATTAATAAATAAATTTCTTTGGAGCTTTGCTTTAAATACAAGATATTCCAGATTTCGAAAAAGACCAAATTATATCCAAAGTTGTTATATCCAAAGTTGTTACAAGCAAGCAACTGGCTATTTGTATTTTCCAATTACTAATATATTGGTGAACCAATAACTAATTAGGAGGGATTTAGTTCACTTAATGCTCAAGTCAAATACATTGATATTGCAGAAAGTAAAATTAACAATGTGGAAGGAAGAATAGCCCGAAAAATGGGAAAAAACCCAAAACGTTTTGCAAAAAAAATTAAGGATTTCAAAAAATAAAATAAATTTCAAATGTTTTTGATCTTATCGGGAATCAAATTGGGATCTGAAAATAAATTTTTTAAAAATGCATTGGCATTCTTCAAGTACGAAAACAATTTTACTCTTAATTTAACAGTATTTAATTATTTCAACAAACAAAAATTTAAATTATTAAAGCTATGTTCACACCTATTAAATATTTGACGTCGTATACGTAATCACTAGTTTCATTAAAAAATTATTTGCTTTTGCAAAACGTTTGGCTACATCAAACATCATTCAACAGTTTCTAAATAACATTATAAAATTATCTTCCTACAAATAATTTTAGTAAATCAGTTGAAATAGTAAATAATAAAGCTAAAGTTTGATTAATTTATTGGTCACGCTTTTTTTGTTTTGGATTTTTTAGTCAAATATTTGTTAGGTCTGAAAATACATTTATTTAAGTTTTTTTTTTAGAGATATTTGAATAACAATAGTCTGAATTCTTTATGTTTTTGTTTTCAGTAAAATTAAAAAACGATTTTTTATGGAAATTTTTTTATGTTTTTAGTGCATATTTTTTATTTTTTTAGTGCATATTTTGGATTTTGTAGTTCATGAAAATCTCATTCTCCCTACTGATAAACTTGTTTGTCTATGATAAAATATATTGATTTTTACAAGTTTGGTTTTTACTTTTTCGATCAAAATTAACAGTTATTTTATGATTTTTATTTTTTTTTAACAAATATAAAAGTTATTCTCTAAAGAAAAGTACGTGTAATAATAATTTAATTGGCTTTAAATATTTATTTTGGTGTGTAATAATAAGGGAAACCAAATTTATGCTCCAAAAAAAGTGTTTTATGATCATTAAATATTAGGGTGATCGATTATTCGACTTTTTTCAATAACCGGTTTTCGAATATTCCGAATAGTTGCTATTTTAAAAAAACCGGTTTTCGGTTAAGCATTTTAAAAATAACCGGTTAACCGGTTTTTATTCGAATACATAAAAATACAAAAATCAAATTAGTTTTTGTAATAAAAAGTTAATTAGAATAAAAACAAAACAATTCACGAAGGTAAGGAACCAACAAAATACATAGAAATGACTTAAGGTATGTTTAGACCTAACAAATATTTGACGATAAAATCAAAAAAAAGCGTGACCAGTAAATTGATTAAACTTAAGCTTTATTTTAAACAATTTCTATTAATTTGCTAAACTTTTTGTCTAAGATGATAATTGTATTTATGTAAAAGGTAGTTAAGAAACCATTAAATAATGTTTGCTCTAGCCAAACGTTTTGCAAAAGCAAACAATTCTTTAAGAAAACTAGTGTTTACGTTAGGAGTCAAATATTGAATAGGTGTTAACATAGCTTTAGAATTTTTTAAAAGCTTTGGTTTTAAAAATATAGGAATTTAATAAATTTATTATTTGACCTATGTTCCTAAATTTATTGTAAATGAGTTTTAATTTGTTGCTGGTTAAGCATGTCTATATGAAGCAGTAAACTTCAGCCATATTTTTGAAAAGTGGCAAACAAAACCTCTTATCCAGGATTATATATTTCAATTTTTTTTGTTTCAGCATTATAGAAACAATAGTAATATGAACATGCTTTTTGTATGAAATATCAGTCAATTCGTCGATCACACAATTTAAACCCTCCCAGGACATTTTTGGTTCCTTCAATTTTGTTTTAAGTTCTTGGTGTTTTAGTTAATAAAACTGAATAATTTTCCCATAGCGTTGATTCCGCCGGTATGTTCTTGCTTTTAGCATGAAGATATGCTAGAACTACTTAAGAGTTTTTCATTAATTATTGGCAGCATATTTTAGTAAAGTATTATTTGCAGTCTCCTAAAAACTACTTGACCCTGTTAAGTTTTACTTGGCGTATATTTATGTCAAGCTTGTAGACTAATTAAAAGTGATTAATAAGTCGTGATGTAAAGAACTTTTGCCACTTATCATTTTAGGGCCGTTTAAGCACAATTTTCTTTTAAGTCACTTCGAAATATCATCAGAGATGACATCTTTATAAAGATATATGTATATACATAGTATTTATAATACTGTCCAATTGCTTATTACTTTTTATGCTGAACTTTTTTTGTAGTACTTTATATTGTTTTTGGTTTTTGTTTCAAGAACACACGCTTTTGTTTCATTTTGTTTTGACATTTTTTATAAAAAATTTAAGTTTGCCAAAATTCAATTAGAAAAATACTTAAAATACGGGTGCATTTATAACAAAAGTAAGGAAAACGTATATAAATTACACATTACTAAAATAACCGGGTAATTTTACTAAAATAACCGGTTTATTCGATATTCGAAAAATGGGCATTTTAAAATATTCGACTTGGGCAAAACTTAAATAACCGGTTAAAACCGGTCGAATACTATTCGATCGATCACCCTATTAAATATGCAGTAAATACTTATAAATCTATATATATAAAAATGTTTGTATGTTTGTTTGTTTGTTGGCTTATAGACTACCAAAAATAGACTACCGATTTTCTTGAAATTTTTAAAGTAGCATCACGTGAGCCCAAAAAATAAAAAAAGGCTACTTATTTTTTCGATAGGGCAGGGGAATTGGTACCCCCCATAGGATGCCAATATTAATTATCGCATATCTTAAGAGCCGCTGCACTCATTTTGTTGAACTTTTGGTAGGAGGATCTTCTGAGTCCTAAAATTGAAATAAAATAGCAGCAGTGGAAGTGGTAACCCCATAGGACGCCAATGTTTAATAGCGCATATCTTAAGATCTGTAATAGTGAGAATGTTCAAACTTTGTAGAAGTCACTCCTATGGTATACTACACTTTTGGAAATAAAAATAAAGCGGGTAGGCGCTATTATGGTAAACTATAAATTTCAGTATAAAAACGGGCGGGGTAGACAGAGGAGGAGCACTTATTTTTTCGATAGGGGCAGGGGAAGTGTAACCCACCATAAGATGCGAATATTAAGCATTGCATATGTAAAGAGCCGCTGCGCCCATTTTCTTGAATTTTTTTCAGAAGCATTAGTGTGCACTTCCGTAAGTAAATACATACCTATTAAATAGTGAATTTTTTGTTCAAATCGGTTGACAAACAGGAGAGAAAAGTGTTTTTAACTGTTTTGCCTTTGCCGATTTATTAATAGATGATTAATAGACTAAGTTTAATGTTTTCTTTTTTATTTGAATTGATTTAAGTAACATGTCCTTACAATTTTTATAAAAAAAAGGATTTTTTAAATATGTTCTGCAGTTTCTGAATTGCGTTCTTTTGCTTTGGTGATTTTAACAAACAGCTAATCTAAATATTATTCCGAAAATGGATGTTGTCAATGCTGAGATTAAATTACCAAATCGGCGGTAAAACGCGTGAGTTTCAGAACATGATTGGCGTTTTCCAATTCACACGGGATTTGACAATTGTGCGTGGGTCAGAACAAACCTGTGCCCGAAAGTACATGTGTATGAATATGCTTTAATACATATTTGTGTATCAAATAGAAACTGGGAATTATTTCCTTCTGAAGGTTACTTTATATTATATTCAACATTTTTTATTTTTCGAATTTATTCTATGAGCTAAATTTCAGTTATGTATTTTATAAAGCTTTTTTGTAATAGTCATATTCCTTCAATTTTTCAGAAATGACTTTATACACTATCAGACTATTATATTGTATTTTCTTGTTGAAAATATGATTTATACAGAGAGTCGTAAAAGGTTCATTCGATGATGGTTTGACGAAAAACAAAAACAAATTATAACATTGTTGTTTTTGTACTCTGAAAATAATCATTTAAAGATTTTCTTAAGACAGCCGTACCTAAACAAAAGCGGCACGAGTTTTCTGGTTTTTTAATAGAGCAGCCTCAACGCTTTGCAATTGGGAAAACCAATTTTGACAGCTCGTTTAAAAGTGAATTTTACGGCTATTGTTAATTAACAATGGCAATTAAGCTATTTTTTGATCAATCTAGCGTTTTTAATTCTATTTTTAATAATAATTTGTGGGTTTTATTTAACAAGAAAGCTAGCACTACTGTTCGTGACCCAACGTTGACTCTATTGCATAGGTTAGGCATATCAGCGTAAAAGCTAATCAAAAGAACACGTTCCGCCTTCCGCTCTTGTTAAGGTACGGCTGTTCAACAAGATTAAAAACGATCGTGTGAGATAATATAATGTTTTATTTAGACTTTGGAGACTGAAAAAATCGTCACTTTTTAGAAAAAAGGAAAAAGCACTTTGCTAATTCCGGAACAAAAATTCGTCAAAATGACGATACATTGTCAAATCTGCCAGCCGTGCATATAATGCTAAAGACAGGTAGTCCAAAGCCAAATTTCGCAATAAAAATTTGTTTAAAACAAAAGTTTCTTTTATGTTTGAATAAAAAAGTAATGGTTTTAATAAAAGTGTTGCGAAACTTTGGCACGTGAGCGTGTGTGACGAAACAATTTTTTTCCAAGAATTTGCGAGCGTGTGAAAAAAAATTCCGTGAGAGTGCGTGACCCACTTTTTCCTAGTGACAGTGCGAGACAAATAATTTTGTACCGCAAGAGGGTGGAAAACCTCCAAATATCGAATCAAAAAAATCGATTAATTTGGCTAAAAATTAGTTTAGGCCAGAAAATATTAAAAATTTCTTGTAGTGGGCTGACTGGGAAAATTGTTAAACGATCAGCTGTCTCAAAAAAAAAACAATAAAAAAAAATACTACAAACAAGTATGAAAGAATAAAAATAAATAATATTAATTTAAAAGATTTTGTAAGTCGTGCTTAATTCTCAATTTTTATTCTTGATAAAAACACTGAAATTTATTGTTGATGGGGGGAAAAAATTTCTTTGATAATAATGGCAACATGCTTTTGCAAGTTGTTTTTGTTTTTTCTTAACTACAACTACATACAATTAATGTTGGAAAAATTCCAATCAATTGTAGTGGGGAAGAAGAGATAAACTCACTGTTTATTATTGTTGATGTTTTTGTTTAAACTTTGATCTTGCTACAAGCATAACTGTTGCTTATAATTCTTATACGCTAAACAGTTTTATTTAGTTGAATATCTTTGGTTTTTCTAAAATCTTGGATGAAGTTTCCTGACGATCTGGCCTAAGCAACCAGTGAAATGCGCAAAGGAATAGCTTATCCGATCAACAATAAATTTCAGTGTTTTGATCAAGAATAAAAATTGGGAATTAGCACAACTAACAAAATCTTTTAAATAAATATTTTCTATTCCCAAAAATTACTTTGATAATCTATATGTATATATAAAATTGTAACGATAGTGCCTGATTCATCATCGCACTGCTTAAACGCCTGAAGCTAAAAACTTGAAATTTGGACCAGAAATTGGTCACTCCCCAAATCGAAACTCTAATACGGGATTTTTCGGAATTCGAATGTTTAGGGGGTAAAAAAAGGTAAAAACGGGAAACTTCGGTTACTTTATATCTTCAAAACTACAAGAGAAATTCGGCCCTAAACAGGTAAAAACTTTTGAACCAATAAACATAGAAGCAAAGTTAATACCACATTCGAAACTAATCAAAAAAATACGTATACGAATTTTGTACTTTTTCGAAATTCAAACATTTAAGGGGAGAAAATCGTAAATATTTTTGGTACTTTTTTACATAAAATTTTTTTTTCCATTCATTGACATATTTGTACTGAATTATGGGCTGCCACTACAATACTGAAATTTTTGATACTTTAATGGGGGGAAAAATTACCCAGAAAAGGAAATACGGGAAATTTAATATTTTTCTTTATTTATATATTTATATACAGTGCACTCTGGAAAACGTCAACTAATTAAAACCGCGGGTGTTGACGTTTAACAAATTGTTGACGTTTACGAATGTAAAATTTTTATATAAAAAACATATCGATAATGTGCTTTTAAACGTTTTTATTAATTATAAACTAAATCCAAACATAAACAAATTCAAAAAGGAAATAAAAAAGGCATTCAACCTGACTAAAACCATAGAAGACAACTGGAACTAAAAGAATACATTTTAAATGAGATCATATTTTTAATTTTACATGCACACATATGCATTTAAAAAAAATCTGTTATTTTTTTCTGCTGTTTTTTCTATCCAACACTTGGAAGAGAGCCTTCTCTCTTAAACGTCTTAATACATTTAAGTCATTTTGCTCAACATTCTCGCATTGAGCCCAATCCAAAGCCCTGTTAAATATTTCGACGGCTTCGCTTGGTTTTATTGTCTGCACAAAAAAGCAACTGAACATAAATAAAAAGACAATACAGACATACAGTTGTAATTTTTTTTACTCTACTTACAAGGTGGATCCCCAATTTCTGAATTGATTTCATCAAATAAATGTGTGTGTGTACAAATGTGTGTATTTTAACTGTTGCTAAATTCGAAATTTTATTTTATTCAGAGTTGACGTTTTAGAGCTTTATGGTTGGGTTGACGTTTTAGAGTAGGCAATGTAAAAAAAAAATGGGTTGACGTTTTGGGATGTTGACGTAAACGAGTGTTGACGTTTTCCCGAGTGCACTGTATTTATTTTTCTTTTTGGTTCTACAACTTGTATTTTTTTAATAAACTTTTGCATAAAAATATGTCCACGAAGAAAAAGGAGACGATAACGAATTTTCGGGTTAAATGCTAGTATAAAATAATTTTATTAAAACAAACAATAACAAATGTAATAACATTCTTGAATTTTACTACTTTTGTACATGCTAATGTGTCATATACATATGTATTTATTTGAATGTTTTCTTTTGAGGCAGAAATTTGGTTTTTTTTTGTTCCTGTTTTGTATTTTTTTTTCTATTAGTGAATGAAATTTTTGTTTGCTCTCATTTGATCAATCTTTACCCAAAAAGTACGGAATTTTTTTTTATCAAATTGTACCACTGAACAGGATAGTGTATCGCCGGCTTTAAAAGAATGGAGCTCTTTCTAATAATTATATGTTTTCTTTTTTTTACGTCTCATTTAACACCATTTCAGTAGTGATTTTTAATCAACCAACATCATTAATTACTTCAACATTTTTGATTAATAAGTACATTTGATTTATTAAACCTTTTCAAGAATAATTTTATAAATGAAATTTTTGCCAAAACAAATTTTTTTTCAGATGGCACGCGTTTGTTGGTGGTATTACATTTCAAAATTCACAGAATTTTTCGACACACTTTTTTTTATATTGCGCAAAAAAACCCAACATGTATCGACATTGCATGTCATTCATCACGGCTGTATGCCCTTCTCGGTGTGGATGGGCATGAAGTTTGCACCAGGTAATAAAAACAAACATTAAAAACTTAATTTAAAAAAAAATCTTAATTTTTTCCTTCATATTACAGGTGGCCACAGTACCTTCTTTGCCTTATTAAACTCATTTGTACATATTGTAATGTATTTCTATTATATGATTGCTGCTATGGGACCAAAATACCAAAAATACATCTGGTGGAAGAAGTATTTGACTTCTTTCCAAATGGCAAGTCTATAGTTGAAAAAAATAAAAAAATAAAGCCTTATTTTCATTGTCATCATTTAAAATGTTTCTTTCCAGATCCAATTCGTCGCCATTTTCACCCATCAATTCCAATTGTTGTTACGCGAATGTGATTATCCTAAGGGCTTTATGGTTTGGATTGGCTTACATGGCGTTATGTTCCTATTTTTGTTTTCAGACTTTTACAAAGTCAAATACACAAAGGCCGCTCAAAAAGTTAAAGCCTCCAATGGTCATATTAAATCACATGAAAACGAACACCTCATAGTCAATGGCAATGGTAAATTAATGACAAATGGGGATGTGATTTATGCCAATGGTAATGGCAATAAAGGAGCTTGTATGGTAAGTTTTATTTTTATTTTTTTAATAACTTTGCTTCTAATATCTATGTATATAGACAGTTAGAATCAGTTAGAAAACTTGTCTCAGTTTAAATGAAAATATGTATTTGTGTGGTTTTTAATTGTTGAGTTGCGTGTTATGAAGTTGCCTCGTGATGTCCATATTATTATGCTAGAATTTATCCATTTGTCTTACTGTTAGTTTTTGGTTAGACACAGAAGATAATTACTTTCCAAATGACAAAGTAAATTTTATATGTTTAAAGATTTTATTTAAGCGAAAATTTTGGACACTTCAAGATTTTTTATTTATTTAGTTTTCTGAAATCCAAATTAAAAAATCTGTTGTTCATAAGACAGTTAAAGCTTTTGCAAGTAAAAAAAGTTTAAACAAAACGACGATCCGGTAAACATTTTTGATACAATGCAACCGAACTCGAGCTATGTTGAAGGTAGGAATTTCCGGATATACTTCAAAATCTTACCATGCGTTGACAAATAAATGAAGTGCTAAAAATTGGAAGTACGTAGCACATATCTGAGTAGTTAAATATGCAATGAAACCCATTCTTAGCAGTCTCAGAAAAACAGTCAGTTATCATCAAACATTAAATACGGGCTTTGTTACAATTTTTTTGATGCAGGCTGTCCGTGAATCGTATCATGGATGATGGCAGCTTCTTTACAATGGAAGCTCATGAATGGGCGCCAATTCAAATTTTTTTTTTGGCAAATTTGAAAAGAAATGACTATAAATAGGGATAGGAACCAAGTAATGTAGACTGTTTTATCACTCAAATTAAGTGAATGTTATAGAAAATGCACCAAAGGAGGGAAAAAGATATCTTTTTATAAAACAAGTTTATGTTTTATTTATTACTGCTTATGTGTCAGTCCATATTTTATACGTTGTAGCAGGGTTAGGACTTCGGACGGGCGCAAGGATTTTCTCCTCTTTTGTATAACGAATACCGACTTTGCTAACTAAAGTTTCTTTTTGTAGCCGAACTTGGCCGGGCGTAAGGATTTTCTCATCTATTGTCAACAAATACCGGCATCGCTAACTGTTATCTTAATAAAAAAAATATGCGAGAGCGTGTCAATATGTCCATAACTTTTAAATTGGAAAACAATTAATTTTATTTTTCTACATAGTCTCCTTAGAGCTCTATACACTTTGCCCAACATTTCTCAATAATTTATTCATAAAAAAAAAAAAAAAATAAGATTGGCCAGGTCATCACTTAAATTTAATTGTAAAAATGGGAGAAAGGAAAAACTTCCGGGGAATTTTTATTCGTTATTGTCGCTTGGGGTTAAATCCGGAGAATGGGTAATTCATTGATTATTGCTTAATGAGCACACGTTTTTCACTTTTTCCCATTTTCTTCCCAAATTACGAGGTAGTTCTGCTATCAATAGCTGTCAAACACAAACTAAATGACGTAGCTTGTAAAAATGTTGGCAAGAGTTAACTAAGAGATACCGTTTCATGGAATCAGTTTTGTCCTTTCAGTTAAAAAATGGGGAATTCAAAATCCTACGATCTTATTGACCTACCCTGGTATATCAAGCGTTTTAAATACTTAAACGATTTGTATTCTGTGATGTAGGGCCAAAAAATTCCGAGACGAGACCTTTGGAGAGAAAATAAATTGGATTTTTTCATGGTTACCTGTATGATAATAGGGCGGGTTGTGTGTTTGCGTCTTGAAGAGCATTTACATTACAAAGGGTGTTTTTAGGCGTATAGAACTTCCTATAGGGATAACTCTAAAGTAGCTGATAAGTTAAATTTAGAGATATAGAACAAGTTTTTCGCTTTAGGGATTCAAAAGCACTTTGTACATGGTCCAAAATATATTAATCTAAAATAATTTCACATATAAAATTTAATCAAAAAAATTGCTTTTAATCACCTGCCAAAAATGATTTAATTCCACTTTAAGATTGCATTTTTGTTTATAAAAATGTTTTCTGAAAAACTATCTAATTAAAATGGAATCTAAATTTTCAAAGTGGTTTTACGTTGTAATTTTTTACAACTAATTTAAATAAATTTTAAGACGCTTAATGTGTAAATAGAATTCAAATTTTTCAAATTGTTCAGGGTTTTAAACATTGAAAATTTGTTTTTATTTACTTTAAAATTGTTGATTCTAATTACAATAAATTTATGAACATTTGAAGTAGTCGTAACTAAACAAAACTCAGTGTGAAAGTTTTTTTTTTATATTTAAATTTTTACTCTTCAAATATTTTTAAGTGAATTGTAATTTTGAAAGGTTGCACAATACATTATTGCAATTATAAAATTGTCAATACAATTTTAATTTACACAAATGCATTAGTGTAAATATTTACATACTTTCATATAACACCTTTTAAAAGTTGGCACCGATTGGGAATTGTACTTCAATGTCAAACAGTTCATATGAAAAACTCTTTAAAATAATTCTAAACTTGAAATATGTACGTACTTATGTATGCTTTGATACATAAATAAAACACAAATGTGTTAGGAATATTTCGAATTAACTTTTGTTTATGATTATTAAAAAGAGAAAAAAGTGGTTGTTTGTATTTAATTAACACTCAGGTGCTAAACCGGACTTAAGTGAACTAAAATGTTAATAATACATACATAGATAGATAAATACAAACATCCATTTAACATTAGAATTTAGTTTGTAAATTCTTTTAAACATAACCTTACTTTCGTTAGCTATCCCTTTCTAACTTTCACGATAATCTTATAGATTTTTGATTTCTACAACCACAAATTTTCGTTTAGAGTTAAATAGTTTATTAGCCAGTTTGTTGTTAAGTTTCACTTAATTTTGTTTAATTTCAATGTTTAGCGTGTGATAATAATAATAATGATTTTCAGTTTATATAATTTTTGTGCAAATATTTATTCTTCTTCTTTTCAATACTGGCAATAGAAACCCTTTACGTCAGACTGCTAATGACCAGAACTTTTTGGTTTCTATTTGTTTTAATATGAACTGGTGTGTACATATGTTTGTTTTCAGAACCATGTGTCTTTTCTTTATTATTATTTAAGTTTGTGGTTGACAAAATTACGTCAATATTATTTTTATGCCAATTTTTGTTGGTTTCTATTTGCAAATATTGCGGTTGAAAGCAAAACCACTGCAAATTTTGTAAGAATTTTATTTTACTTTAGGGTTTGATTTTAACTAAAGTGGTTTTCGGTGTTTTAGGAAGTTATTTAATAGGTAATTCCAGAACATTAAGTTTAATATTCTTTATTTGGTTAATACAAAATTTTATGTGTCTAGTGGCTGTGGTTTATTTTTAAACAAAAAAAAAAAAAAAAAAACGATTTATAGTGCTTTCTTCGGCTGTGCCGAATCTTTGATACCCTCCATCGACAATTCGAATTCGAATATTTCAGGAGTAATATCTACATAATATCTATTTATTATTCATTTATTTTTACAAAAATTTTAAAATTGGTTGCAGTTTAGACCTGCATATATTTAATTATTGACCGACAATCTTGAGTAAAATATTATGATTCGTAATAGTTTAAGCCGAACTTAAATGAATTTCTGGAGGGGAATTTATATTGGAGCCACGGTAAGTTATGAACCAATCATCCCAAAATTCCGCAGAGTGAAATCTGGTATTATACATACATTATACATTATACATAAATTTCAATACAGCGGCGAAATTAGTTTTAGCGTTTACAGCAGGGCTGTGGAGTCGGAGATGGGCGTTTTGTACCGGAGTCGGAGTCGAAGTACCCACAAAAACTCGCGACTTCGACTCCAAAATGTTTCAGCATAAAATTTTTTCTAATATTTTTCAAAATAAAAATCTTTATCTCAATGGATAACTTCTGCAGGAAGTTTTAGTTTTTTTTTTTAATTTTAAACAAATTTTTTAAATAAAATTTTATGAAACAACAAAATTGTCAGTTATGAAAAATAATAAAAATTATACACACGATACAAAAATTGTTCTATTCCATATGCAAAATATTTTTATAAAATTATTGCATTTCCTAACTTATTCTTATAAATTAACGGTCTGAATTTTGATTAATAATAAATATTTTTTATATAAAAAAAAATAAAAAAAATTTTGGAGGGTATGGTTTAAGCCAGAAAATAATGTCCAGTCTACTTTACATATGAGTAGGTGACTTGCAAAACTCGTTCGTTTTATAAATTAAAAAAAAATTAGATAATTGATTTCGATCTTTTAGCACTTTATGAGAATAAATAAATACATTTTATCGAACCATGTCCTTTTCTATGTTTTTATGCAACGTTTAGAAATTGCAGTTAAAGAAAAAAACGTTTGATTTTAATTTGGATTCATTAAATGTAAATACTCGCTGTCAAACCAACTCAGTTGGTAACAAAAATGGTTCGTTCCACTCAACAGACGTTTTCAAAATTGTCTCTACATTTTCTAAACCAAAACTCGCTGGTTCACTATTGTTTGAAGTGCGCCAAGATATCATTGATGAAATGGAGTCGAATTAGGGAATTTAAAAATGCAAATTTGTAGACAAGTTCGCTTTAACATATTTGTTTTTTTTTAAACGCATATTGAAAAATATTTTTGTAGCGATGTTCATATGTATGACTATAAATCTGCTGTAGCTCCTAAGCACTAAGTGAACTAGATTTTACACTCCAACCTTTAAAGTGAATGATAATAGAAGAGGAAAAGGAACTCAGAAAAATACATTGTTCCAGATATAATTCCCATCAATATTATGGTAACCCAGAAAAATGATTTGAGAATACTTTTATCTACTCACTTTGGGGGAAATTGGAGCGAAAGTAAAGGCTTACAATTTTATGTTCTCTTGGACAATAATAATATTGATTTCGGAACGTAAATACCTTTACTTATTAAATTGGACTTGGTGTGTTTTACCATCCATGATGGTCTTGGAACTGCTCAATCCCTTGAGACAAACAGCAACAAGTCTTACAACAAAATGACTGATTTTTTCCCCAAAAATAATACAAGACTTACGCAATTTTTTTTACCTTACTTTTCTCTTCAAAATGTGTTATACAAATTATACAAGTAACAAAAGAAGGCGCATCGGCATGTTTAAATAAGAATATTTATTTTTCCTGTAAATGATTAACAAAGTTGGTCGAAATATTTGGCTAAACAAATAAAATAAAACCAAAATGGCAGTGTTTTAATTAATCTATACATATTAACAAAAGAGCTCACTTCACAATTTACAAAAGAGGACTCCTGATGTTCTTTGCCTTTACAAATAAGTACACTTAATACCCTTTACGTCTAAGCAAGTTGGACTTGGTGTTGTTTTCAACTTTTCTATCTCGAAAACAACATGAGATAATACTTATGGGAATTCACACATCGATAGAGAAAAAAAATCTGATTCCAACAGTATAACAATTTTACATTTTTTTAACACTGTTTGCATAATTTTAAAAAAATAATACATATAACTTTCAAAATATACTAATGGCGTTTTCTTTTCTAAAATAAACGTGTTGCATAAGTGTAACATGTGAGTTGGCAACATTTTTAAATGCCCCCCTAATTTTTAATAAGTGTTTCATATATGGGCATTTCCAGCGAAAAGTCTACTTTTTGTAACGTAACGCCAGAAATATTTTAAATTGTTTCTCAAAAAATGTTATATGTACAGTTTACTTTCTTATATTTTGGTGTAAAGCGCAACGAGCTCTACATTTAGTAACAAAAGGGATAACGATTGAACAACATACAAATACAACCTTATTTGCAATCTGGCGTTACATTAAAAAAAGTAGACTTTTCGCTGAAAATGCCCATATGTATGTACCTTAAAACGAGCAAAGATTTTTAAATTTGATAGCTTGAAAAACAAATCTGCATAAGTCCAAAGTTTACTAAAAAAGGTTTTATACAAAACATCTTGCTTAATTCGCAGTCTTATTCAGTTTGTTATGCAAGTCAAAATCCACTTCCGTTTTTTTTAACGTCACGCCAGCGCATATTTTTGCTTATATCTGCAAATCCTTAGCGTCGATTACTGTAATTTTTTTCTGAATGTAGTGCTACTTCATTACTTTGTATATATAAAAACACCTTTTACAAACTTGGCTTCTTCATTTAATTTTTTTACATTTTGTGGCACAAATATCACGACATGTCAAAATGGAAATGCCCATATTACGTTTACAAAAGAACAAAAGTTTCGGCATAAAACAATAAATTACAATTATCGTTAAAAATTTGGAGCCTTTTATACCGCTTATTTCTAAGTAAAAAAAATACGAGAGATGAACTAAAAAAATAATTTACAAAACCAGCTGTTAATCTAGTGCTACACTAATGCCCTTTTAATTAAAATGAGTGTTGAACATGTAGCATTTTTTTCATTTTACGTGGAACATCTTCAGAAAAGAACACGTCGCACTTTTAAAACAGAACACATTTTTCAGAAAAGAACATAAAGAAATGTAAAAGGCAGAATAAATGCAGAATATTACTCAGAAAAGAAAACGCCATAATGGTTAATTTTCCTGGTGGGCTATAGTGCGTTGCAAAACTATTTCGATTTCATATGGATTGTAACAAAACTAATTTCTTTCGAAAACTCGTTCGTTCCAAAATTAAATCTATTATGTTTCTATATTTTAGTTGGTTTAAATTTTTAAATATTGATTGGCATAACATTTCAGAAGCAAAAAGTTCAACTAATTTGATCTATTAAATCGGGCGCTATATGTTTATTGCATTTTCCGAAAAGTTCGAATAAAGTGTAACGAACGAGTTTTGCATCTCACCTACTCATATGTGAATAACCATATTACAGCTCAAAGCGGAACATGCTAAAATTAGAATAAATTTAGCATCAATTTAGAGTCGGAGTTGGAGTCGTACTTAAAAAATATTTTTCTTGAATACTCCACTGCCCTGGTTTACAGTGAATTTCTGAAGGCAGCTAAATATGGGATCTGAGGAAAATTATGGACCGTAAAGAACAAAATTGCATTAGTTGGAAGAAATTTTACCGCAATATCTACATATATTTGCTACGGATTTAGGCGTATTTAATTAATTAACCAGAGTGGGCTTTATATGGAGCCTATAGTAAATTATGGACCGATCATCACGAAATTTATTAGTGTTATTCCTAGTCCTATAAAACTGTAAAGTATTCAATTTTATTCTGATAGCATTATTTATTACGGCTTTAGGCGTACTAAACTGTTTTCTGAGAAGAGGGTTTATATGGGGCCTATGGTAAATTATGGACCGATCTTCACGAAATTTTACAGTCCAATCAAGCTGGAAAAAAGTCAATTTGTTAATGTTTCAAATTTTACCCAATTTGTTTGGGAATTGTTTACGAATTATTTACAATTCATAACTGTATCTGGTTTCTTCATTATTTAATTAAAAATTATTCATTACATTGTTATGCTGATTGCAATTTCAGTTTTTATAAAAAAGTTTTTTAGCATCATGTTCGAACTGATCGCAATATAATTTTAATGTATGTATATCTGTGTTCATACGGCTCATGTTTAAATGACGTGATTGCTACTTTATAGGCGAGAGCGACGAGGGGAAAAGAAACGAGTACACAGATGCATGTACTGTCAATACGCTTTACTTTTTCATTCGTTGTTTAATTCGGTTTTCGTTTTCAATATCAAAAAAGCACACGTGCATACGCACGACTATACACAATGAAAAAAATGTCGTCAATATGACATGAATCATTTGAATGCCAGTTCATGTTCAAAGAAGAAAAAGGAAGAATCATGTCAATAAAACATGAGCCGTATAAACGCAGACTATTATTACAATTATGTTTTCGCTTTAATGTAAATATGTGTTGAATTGAAATCAAGGCGAATTAACTACAGGTGGTGTCGAAACGCCTTCTGATTTTGACAGTTCGAGCCTATTTGTTTTGATTTGTTAGTGTTTTGCTAAGAATGGTTGACATTTCGAGCCGTAAACACTAACAATGCAATGCAAAACCCCCTATGTTGTATCTGCTGTTTTTGTATTGTTGTAGTTCCGACACCACCTGTAGTTGAATTCGCCTTGATTGAAATGTTCTGTTAATAAGCAAGTTAGAGCCATATATTAGGCTGTGCCGAATCTTTGATACTCTCTCTTTCTTTATATGGAGTCCATATGGTAAATTATGCACCCATATTCACAAAAGCCATATAAAACTGTGACAAGCCAAACTTCGTTACAAAATATTATTCATTACGGTTTTAAGCGTACTAAAGTTTTTTCCAAGAGTAGGCTTTATATGGGGCCTATGGTAAATTATGCCCTTTTTCACAAAATTTGGCAAATTGATTTCCAATCTTATGAAACTTTGACAGACAAACTGCCTCGCCTACAATGTCGACAAGAACATATCTTTCGTATTTATTTATATTGAAAACAATAATAAAAAACTAATATTTGTTTTTGTTTTCTTGTCGACATTGCGGGCCAGGCAGTAAATTTTACTGCAATAGCATTATTTTTTAAGGTTTTAAGCATACTAAAGCAAATAACGACAGTGGGCTTTATATGGGCTTAGTGTAAATTATGAACTGATCTTACAATATTTTGATTTTCATTCATAGAAAACTATTTTTTGCAAAATGTAATGAGAATCGGTGCATTCTTTCAGAAATTTATGTTAGTTTTCGTAACATAAATATCAATTTGTTAAGACAGTTTGTTTCACTGAGCCGATTGTGCCGAATTTCTTAGAAGAACTAGAAAGAATTTGGCACCATTGTTGTTCTTTTCCATTGAGTCTTTCGACAGTAAGCGTGTTTTCAAATTTCTTAAAGATCGGTCTTAAATTTTCAATAGGTCGAATACAAAACACCCGCCCGACAAGGTCCTACGTAAAGTGTTCTCTTAGAATGTTACTTGAAACGGTTAAAACCGCAACAAATTTTAATACTGGGGCTTATAATTTATGATTAATCACATACTAAGCCTCCTTAAATATTTTAACTCTCGGCGGAGGGTATAAAAAAATTAACTTAAACGATTTTTTAATGTTTTCCTTTTATTTTTACTCTTTTCAGCCCGTTTTGGACGATGAACCTGAAGTGAAACCTTTAACCAATGGCCATTTATCTAATGGCAATGGCCATTATCAAAATGGCTATGCCAATGGTCACGTACTCAAGGAAGGTGTTATCTCAACCAATGAAGCTATTTTAAATTCAGACACCAGTAGCTCTAGTCTTCACCAGAGAAAAGTCAAATAATAAACTAAAGAGTTTTTAGAATTTAAAATAATTTTTTACATTTACAACTAGTTTTTAGCAACAAATTATATACAAACAAACAATAAGATCATACCTACATACATATATAATTTATAAAAGAAAAATGCATAAAAGGGAGAATTAATATATGCATACATATATAAACAAAACATATTAAATGATAAATGTCTGCAAAAACAAAGCAAACGTTATATTTAACTATTGACACAAAAAAAAAAAATAGAAAAATTAAAACACAACTTGCAAACAAAACAATCAATCATTTAATATTATTATTTAATTTTTATAATTATTATTGAAATTTTTGGTTTATTTTTAAGTTTCCCTCGGCTCTATTATTATCATTGACAAAAAAAAAAAAGAAAAAAACCAAACGAAATTTTGGTAAAAACAAAAAAAATCCTTAAATTTCATTGGTTCACAGCCACAACAATCATATATTTTTATAGATTATTTATTATTGTAAAATAAAATCAACAACAAATTACACTTAACATACATACATACATGAAAAAAAATATATACATACATACATACATATACATATATTTAACATACATTTATCCTTTTCTCTTTTGTAAAATTTTCTCAAAGAAATAATGACTAAAACAAACCACACACAAACACAAAAAAAAAAAAAAATATTAGAAAATGTTTTGGAAATGTTTAAATTGAATTGTTATTATTATTTAGTTATTACTTAAGTATAATTTTTTGTTCAATAAGTACAACAATTATTTTCAACTCTTTCTATCTTTGTTTGTCTTTGTTAGAAAGATTTATTTTGGGAGTCCTTAAATAACTACATACATAGTTTTAAGGTCCTATAATTCGTGCATTTACATAACGGTTTTATTTGAGTGAAATAAATAAGTTTGTTTAAATCTTTTGCTAAAAATCTTTGTGGTGTTTTTTTTATTGTATATTCATTTAATTTTAAGTTGAAATGTATTAAACAAAAAACGTGAATCTGCTTAAGTAGGGAGTCATATTTAAAGGAGTTTTATAGCCACCATTGCTATTAAACTAATGGAAGTCAGCTATGTACGTCTTTTAACACTGTTACACCGGTTTCCAAATATGTATGTACCAAATTTTAACTGGCACAGTGGAAAATCATTGGGTGCGTTCGTAAATGCATCACTGCGCTGCATCAGAAAAGCAAACTTTTTATTTAGCCGATAAAAAAAATAATTATATTTTTTTTTATTGTGTGACTATTATTTTTGTGTATTATTTCACTATATTTTGGGCCACATTTACTTCACTGATAAATATATGTGTATAACCATTTGAAATCACTGATGCAGCGCAGTGATGCATTTACGAACGCACCCATTACCACACGTCTGGTGTCATATTCTAAACGTGTTTCGTTGATTGTTCCCTTTACCCCTCGTTTCCACATGCAAGTACAAGTTCGAAAAACTCAATACACTCACACTTTTTCACTAACATTCACACAATTTTTTTACTTTCAGCCAATCGGCTGTTTCCTTGATTTTTCGTTGATAATACGTATACACTACTTGCAAGTAATTACTTGCATGTGGAAACGCCGGGTTAAATAGATCAATTGTTATCTGTCGAGCTCTCGTGCAAAAGTCTGGCCAGATTTTATTAGCACAAAACACGCATCTCATATTACTAAAGGCTGTTTAACACTGTAATACAAGTCTTAAGTATTTTAACGAAAATGCTTCTCTGATCTATAGTGTTTGAAAATTTTCAAAAAAAAAAAAAAAATTATTTATCCTGACAGGGTTGTAATATGTAAGACTTGTGTGATAGTGTAAAGTACCCTTAAATACAGAGGTTTTTCCTTAGGGTGATAGTGGGATAGTTTGATTCGGATGTCTTCAAATACTCCGATTTTCATTTATGTGCTGTTTTCACAACACAAGTCATTGAACGTGTAGTTAAATTAAAAACAGCCAACCAATTGTAGGGGTATGTTATTACGGTTATTACTGAGTTGAGTTGTGATTTCTTATTTTTTGTATTATGGTTTACAACTCTGCTATAATGTGGTGTACAAAAATATAACAAAAATTACAACTGATCACAACCAGTTGTCTTAATTACAACTCAACTCAGTTGAGATGTTAACCGTAATAGGGGCCGATGTTTTGTTTTAGCTTCGATATTGTTATAAGTAGAATTTTTAGGGATTATAATTCTTATTCGCTTTACAGATTTATTGGTAAAATATTTGTTGCTTTTCTAAAATCTTTGGAAAAAGGTTTGCTGGTGATCTGGCATAGCTTTCCCTCAACAATAAAGTTCTGTGTATTTATCAAAAATAAAAATTGGGAATTTAGCACGTAATGGATAAATCTTATTAACTGCCTGGTTTTAGAAAACGTAAGCAAGTGAGTGAGTGAGAAATTATATTGAAAACAACAATATAAAACGAAAATGTGTTACCAAATTTACCTATAAAAGCATTTAGCTTTCGTATCGAACTTTCAATCGCATCGTAATAGAGTAATGCAGTAGGTAAGTGAGTAAATTGAAAAATTTGCTCTAACAAAAAGCTGTTGTCCAAAAAAGTACGCGAACGCAAAATTTGTAAAATAAAGTCAACAGCTGATGGCAAATAATTCAAGTGTCGAAAAATGTTTACACTTTTGACTACTTAACTCTTTTTCTTATCGGTAATCGATTAAATACTTTTTATAACACGAAAAATTTTGTTTTTTATCCTATTTGATTTTACTAATTTGTGGCGGGTTAATTTATTCAAAAGAACATGAATAATTTTTTTTGCTATTGATTACTTAAGTACCCAAGTATTGCACTTTTACAACTCTAAAAAATTAACATAACAAAAAAAAAGGATAAAAAGGTTAATTTTTATTCACTTCTTGTTTTGATTTAATTTTAATCTCAACTTTTATTAAACAATTTTTTCACAATATGTACATATGCTTTTTGTTTGTTTCCCTTTTGAAACATGCTTTTTTTGTTTTACTAAATTTTACTGCAAAAATTACTGCAGTAAAAATTTGTAAATACTCAGACAAGAACTGTCACTTTTCTCTCTCAATTTGTGTTCTTATTAACTGTATTTTGTGTACCAGAACGCAATTTAGTAAAAAGCAGTAAAGTTCAGTAAAAAATAGTAAAAACTTTTGTGTTCCCGAACGCAGCTATTGTCACTCGGTTTAAATTCACAATGAAAGCAACATTAGTGTTCTCATTGTTAGCAACAGTTTTTTTTTTACAAACACGCACATTTGCAATGGAAACTAATAATTATACGTTACCTTAAACGTAAAAGGCCCTAACTAACCACAAATTTAAAATCGTCTTGATTCTGATGTCTACAAAAAATTGAGGAATCTTTCGACCAAAATTTGCAAAAACAAAGACGTTAAGTTTGACTCGTCAAGTCTTGAGGTTTTAGAAGAGAGGGAAGAAATGGCATTCTCTTTCGTGTGTGCACCGGCACTAATTTTTATAATAGGCAACATTGTCAATTGTCAAAACAACTGGTTGTTCCGAAAGCTTAATGCCCCTAAAGCGGCCCATACACTTGTAATATTATTGTATATGATATATTCGCCATATTATTTCCATTTTGTCCTTTATTATGCAATAAGTCGCACAAAAGTTTCAATTTAAATATTGCTCAACTGTCATTTAATAAAAACCTATAGGAATAACATAATCAGAATGTTAATCAAAAGTCTTTTGATTGTTGCCAATATATTTTGTCACCTTCGAATAGCACATACACATTGGCGACATAACTGTACAATACGTTTATAGTCTGCTTTCACACGTTTCTTTTTTTGATGCTCAACTCTTGTGTTTTTGAGAGAGAGAAGAAAGAGGATTGGTACGGAGATGCTTGTACTCGGTCAGTACGCTTTGTGTTTTTATTCGTTAGATATGCACAACGATAAATGCATGTTAATTTTTTCTCTCTGATTCGTCGTGAATTGTTGTTGCTTTGAACCGAAAAAAGTTAAAACCGGTTGCTGCGTGTGGTCATATTGGCACCTTCAAAAGGGAATTGGAAAGAAGTTGATCATTAAAAGATGCAACGTGTAAATTCAGACTTACAGTTTTAAACTCAACTCAATTGAATTGAAATTAAAACAACTGCTAGTGACTGCGCTGCCAGGTACTTTTTCCCTTGTCCCCAAAAAATTAAAAAAAAAATCCCCAAATTACAAAAGGCCAACCTTAAAAAGTTAATATATTTTTCTGACCAAATTTAAAATTTTTTTAAAAACAGTGAGACAATTTTTAATAAGAAATCCCCAAAAAATCCCCACATAAAAATTTTTAGTAAAAAAAATAATTTTATTTTGTTTGTAACCTGGTTTCGGCATGCTTTTTTAAATTCTTTTTATACGATTCCAGTGAGGAATTACAAGCAGAACAATATGTTTTGAAAGACGAATGCGTCAATTTATAAGTATTTGGAGCTTGTTTGATCGGTTTTAGCCATCCTTAAATTCAACAATAAGAAGACATGTTTCCTAAACTTTATTAAATTGTCTTTCACATTTGTGGGAATACATATTTGCTTGAAAATTGTCTTTAAAAAATCAAAAATTGTAACGGTTTTATATTTTTTTAAATACGAAAAAAAAGAAAAATAGGCGTAAAAAATAAAAGAAGGTAAATATATTAAAAATGGGTAAAATCCCCGATTATTTTTATTAAATCCCCAATCCTCAAATGACTCTCTTTGTCCTTTTTGCTTGCATGAAATCCCCAAGTCTGGCAGCCCTGGCTAATGATGAGTTATATTTTTTATTGTTTATGTTGGGCGGCTTTTACACGGTGTTTTTAAAAACATGTATTTTTCAATGTTTCTTTTAACGCTGGTACCAAAATCTTTCTAGATTTACATGATGACTTTTGAGACTGCTTAAAAATCATCGCTTTTAAAAATCATCATTTTAATGCCATCTTATTTCTTCTTTAATCGGCCTTCTTGGATGTCCTTGTCGAAAATCAGTTGAAATTTTCCAGTATTTTTTCCATTCTCCCATTTTTTATATTTAAATTCAATTCTTAAATTGGGAAAAGAGAGAAAACTCCCGGAGAGTTGTTATCAGCGTTGTTATAACAATAAATTTATTTTTCAAGGACAAACAAAAAAAAAAAAGAGTTGAAATCATTTTAATAATTTTAAAACAATTAAAACCTTAAAATTAACATATATATTATATATTTTTATACATTAATAAATTTATATTTATACATTAATAAATTTATATTTAAACAAAGTTAAGAACATAATAATAGTTTAAAAAGAACTACTAGTTAAACAAATGAATTTTTTTTTTATAATTTGTAAACGGTTGCCTTTAATTTCCGTTAAGTTCAAATAGTTAAATTTGATTAAAATGTATGTATTTTCAATAAAAGTCGTTTAAACTATTATAATAAAAAAAGTAAATAAAACCACCTTAAAATAAAAACAAATAACCGATAACATTTTTAATAAGTTTTTTGAATTAAAAGTTAAAGTTAAAATTAAACTGGACTTAATTTGGTGTTAAAAAAAGTTTAAAAATTACAAAAAAGTTTATCCTGATTAAAATATAAAAATTATTATATTCATTAGCAGCATTTCGGGATTTTTTAATTGACACACAGCAAGCATTTGTGGCTTCTCAATTTAGCTATAAAATGGTTGCCGGTGAAAGTAATAAAGTTAAATTTATCATAGTATCGCACATTAAGGCCAAATTTACACGATGTTTTTTTCAGACAAGTCAAACAAACACTTTTTTTTTTTTGTTGTTGGCGATCGAAGAGAGAGAGAAGAAAGAGGTTAATTGCCAAACAGACACGAAAATAGTTTTCATATTTGTTAATATGTATGTAAGGAAGATTAGACAGATAGACATAGTCAACCAGCCGATCGGCAAACTAAGAGGTTGCTCTAGGACCAATATTTTTTAGTGTTACACACATCAGAACGAACGCATAATGCCCTCTCCACTATTGTGGTGTGGGTATAAAAACAAACAATTTTTTTGTTTTATTAAACTGATCTCTATTTACATCTAATTAACATTTTATGTAGTAATTAGAGTTTTTCTTTTCCCGGGAAATCCCGCTCAATACAAATCGATGCAAAATATTATTTAATATAATTTATTTGAACAAATAACATTTCCTGAAATCAATTAAATAAGTATTTTTAAATTTCAACTTTCTCAAATGTCTGTGTCAATAAGGAAAAAGTGCTTAATGGAACCTTAAGATCTTCATGGGCAAAATTTCAATTATTTTGTAGGATTTTTGAAAAAGTTAAAGCAAAATACTTTTTGGTCATCTTTTTTCAATGTACAACAACGTTTGGAATAATAAGAACTTCCGATCTGTGACAAAAGGAGTGATTAGGAATAAAAACTTAAAAAACTATATCCGCAGAGAACTGATGATTATATTCGAATAAAATTTACAAAAGCCACCTTTAAAGCTTAAAATTGTTCTCATACAAAACTAAAAAAAATAGACACTTATTGCCACTGATTAATTAAAAGCCAACAACATTTACAGAATCGTTTGAAAGCTTACTTTTAATTTTAGTCAAGAAGATTTCAATCAGAAAACACGATTCCTTTCTACGGATGTTTGCTTTTATAGTCAAAGGAACATTATATAATCTCTATACACTTTCAGTTTCCTTAGCACTGCCTTCAAAACTTGTAATTCCTTTAAAAAAAAATTATTTTCTTCAAATCGAATAAGCCTTTTCGTTATTAATAACTTTTCCCATCATATCCTACAGAATCTAATCCGAAAATCTTTTATGAAGCTGCCCTGCATATAAAATCTTAAAACTTTGTGAAGCAAGTGGGAACAACTCTTTTCGTTTTTGAACAAATTAAAATTTTATACATTTTTACTCTTCTTCTTTCGAAATTTCCAAGGCGAATTCATATAAGGTGGTCTTATTTTGAAAACGTTTACAACACTATAAAGTATTTTAACGTTGTGTCAAAAATAATACAACATTGTAGTAAACAATTTTAACAAATATTTCATTTTATTTTTATTTTAAATTTTTTTTTTTGAAATGTAATAATTTAAAAAAATTTTAAATCTCATAATTTTAAGTGAAAAATATAAAATTTAGTAAATATTCCCCAGAACCACATGAACGGGTATATCATTTTGACACAAGGTTAATAATCAGCTGTTTCTTACGGAGCAAGATAAGGTCACCTGGTGTAAATTCGCCTTGGAAATTTCGAAGCATTGAACGTTGCCTGACTAATCGGTTATGAATTGACAACTCTTTGGCGTTTGGAAAAACTGTCTTTAGTCAAAAACTGTAGTTTTTCGTTTTGTTAAATTGAAAAATATTTATGGTGTATTTATTTGACTTTTTCCTAAGAGCAGATAATAACAATAAGAAGAAATTGTGGTAGACTAAAGTGATTTAAACCAAACAAAAAAGAAAAAAAAATTGACTTAAAGCTAAACAAAAACTAAAAATTAGTTTTTTTGACCTAAGAACTTTTTGCCTAATGCTGTTAGCCATAATTAAATTAAGAAAAATCCCGGGAATTCCCGAACAAATTTCCCGGGATTTATTTCCCGAAAAATGTGCGGGATCCCGGGATTTTTGTCCCGGGAATTCCCGTATGAAAAACACTAGTAGTAATACATAATCCCAACATGTAAAATACCGCTTGCGGGAAATTTGTGTCAATTGGTCCAACAGACTGGTCCTGGGGTTTGTGAAAATAGAACAGGTACAAAAAGAAAGGATTCAGGACCAGTGAAAGAAGAATCAATCCCTTAACTGGTTTATGAAGAACAAAAAGGTAGACAAAGTAATGAATTACAGTACAGTCTTCAGCGGTGCTGTGACACATTTGTTGGTACTTTTTATATATTCTTTGTTTTTTTTTTCAATTAAAAACAAATTTTTTTTATATATGTATGTGACCTTCTCCGAGAAAAGGGACCTCGTGTGTCAAAAAACGGGTTTGGACTTAAGAGTGGATTCTGGTACCTAAAATGGTGTAGAATAAAATGAAATGAGTTTTTCTCAAAACTTCATTTTCACACACTAGGTCCCTTTGCTCGGAGAAGGTCACATACATATGTATGTACATAAATATTTTTTTTGAAAAAACTATTAGACAATTCACAAAGTGTTCTTTTACGTTATATACAGTCTTATTACGA